>OY796888.1:42070282-42595168 GCA_963680785.1 Diplosoma virens | reverse complement strand
AATACACAAAAAGGAAGTACCCTTACGTCCGATTTTGTCTATGACCGGATCGGCCCAACATCAGCTAGCTAAATGGCTTACTTCTCTTCTTCAACCTGTTCTCCAAAACCTTTCCTCTAATTGTGTGTCTGATTCTTTCACTTTTGTAAAAGAAGTCAGAAAATTTATCTTTTCTCCTTCCTCTGTCTTTCTTTGTTCTTTTTATATTTCCAGTCTCTTCACCAATGTTCCGCTTGCTGAAACCATAGAAATCTGCGCTGATGCCCTTTACAATGACGACTCAATGGCGCCATCCTTTCCACGCAACATTTTTGTCGAATTAATGCAGCTAGCCACCTCCTCTGTGGAATTTAGCTTCAATAACAACATGCATCGACAAATCGACGGCGTTGCTGTGGGCTCACCGCTTGGTCCAGCGTTAGCAAACATTTTTGTTGGCTGCCAAGAAGTAAAACTTTCCAACATCGCAAAAAGACCGTTAGTGTACTTCCGGTACGCTGATGATACTTTCGCTGTATTCAGCAATGAAGAAGACTGCAACACTTTTTTCACCCAGCTCAACTCCCTTCATCCCTCACTTCGCTTTACCTATGAAAAGGAATCTAATCACTCTCTCTCTTTTCTTGACGTGTTGGTAGAAAGACATGATTCAGAATTTCTAACTTCAGTATACAGTAAACCCACCTTCACTGGCCAATATCTACGTTGGAACTCTTTTAGTTCCCAGAAACGGAAAATCAATCTAATTGGTACTCTCGTTCACAGAGCTTTTATGATTTGTTCTAAAAGCAAACTGGACCAAGAGCTTGGCAAAAGTCATTCAATTTTTTTGGAAAATGGCTACCCAGAACGTGTAATCAATTCGGCGTTCAAGAAAAAACTTCAGCAACTAAATTCTAACCCGGTCCACACAGTAAAAAAGTGCCCTGTCTACCTACACATCCCATGGATTAGAAACGTCTCGATGAAGTTCGAAAAGCAGATTACGTCTGCTGTGAAACGTTGCTTTTTCTCCGTCGAACCACGTGTTATTTTCAACACCCGACAGCTCCTTCCAGTGATTAAGAAAGACGTGTTGCCTTCCCATCATCACAGCAATGTTATTTACCAGTTTTTGTGCCACTGCGATAGTCGGTACGTTGGTCGCACGTCTCAACGGTTAGAAGAGCGAATTAAACAACACATTCCTAGATCCATCACCGATTCTCGTGCCTCGGCCAACCGCCAAAGTCTTTCCCGCTTTTGCAAGAACAACACACGCCCACAACAATTTCGCGAATCCGCCATTGGTCAACATCTTCTTGACAACGGCCAATACGCCCTTCATTACAGGAACAAAAAATTTTCTATTCTCGCTCGAGGTCGCTCTTCCTTTCACCTTTCTGCTCTTGAAGCGACTTTCATTAAATCTCTCAATTCCCTTCTGTGTAAGCAAAAAGAATTCGTCTACTCTTTCAAAATTTCTTAATCTTTTCTCTCATTGGCTAATTTCTTTCAACCAACGAGAACTCTACTTTTCCCTTTATAACTTTGTTCGGTTTCAATTCTGCTTCATTTTGACAATTTCCCCTGAAGAGTGTCAGATGAAAAGCTTTGGGAAGAAAAATCTTTTAATTCACGCAATCTTCAAATTCTGTACCACCAAATGAATGAATAATGCAAAGGTAACGACTTATATACACTACATACCGATAATTTAAGAAAAGGAAACTTACGCACAAAAGATTACACTTCTTGTGGTTGCGTAATAATGTTAACGTAGAGCTGATGTTATATTGTAAACTACGGTCGAATATAATATAATCTCCCATTGTGTTAATTCTAAATCGGTCCTCAACTAGCCTAGTGGATTCTAGGCCGCCTCTCATTAGCTTGTAGAGTGCCCTTAATTTTGATTAACGAAAATACTTTAAAAGTCTACAAAAATTTAAATAGCCAATAGATTTTGATTGATAAATAATAAAAAGTCTTTTTGATTTTCGTATTATACTGTAGAATTTAAACCTGCGGGATTGCATGCCAGTGATTTTTGAATTGACTGCTATATAAATTTTTTGGAAATTGCCAAAAATTTTAGGATATAGAACAACGTTTCTCTATCAGAATAACGTTTTATACTGTATTGAACAAAATGATCAATATTTAGTTTATTTTCTATTAAAATAAGTTTTACGGTCTTCAACAAAGAGCTAAAATCACTTAACATTATTGCATTGTAACAGATTTTCTAAACAAGCACTTTGTTTTAGAAAGAACTATACCATATCAAACCTTTGCATAAATCTCAACTTTTCCACTTTCGGTACTTTTGTTCCAGGCTGAAACACTAACAGTGGAATTAAACGGAATGAAGAATTGAGAAATATTACAATGCACCCCGGAAATCTTATCTCCATCAATTAGTATCCAATTAGACCCCATGTGATCAAAGCCCTTACAAAAGGGTTTTTCCCCGAAATTCCAATGTCCCAGCAAACCATGCCAAAATCCTTGATCCTAAATTTTTATACACATTGTGTAACAGAAGTAATCTTATAATAAACTTAACAATTTTTCACTAATTAAATAATATTATTTATTTGCTGTTTCATGTAATACAATTTTAACCTTTAACATATCAAGGCTAGCTCACCAACATCGTTTACCAAGGTGGGGTTCTCTGAGGTCCGCATCGTTTTCAAAGCTTTAACGATTTGTTAAGTGGGATAAATCAATTTAAGTTCTAGAATTGTGTGTTACTGAAAATTATTTCAATGACACAACCTTTTTTGGACATGATGTAAATATTTATGGTGCCGGTATTTGTCTATTTTCTGTAGAAAATACAGCCAGTCCGAAACATAATGTACTGGTGCACCAAAACACTATCAAAATTGTTACCAACACTCTTCATCATTAGTTAAAATACAATTTTTACAATCAATACAAGAAAGCAAGTTCGCAATAGGTGAAACAGATGGCTTTTTTTAATGTGACATTGTCACAAACCCAATTTTTTCCCCAAGTGTTATTTTATCTTTTTTTTTGTATAATTAGGCCCAGAATATAAAAATTAAAATATTTAGTAGCAGCAACAAAATTTAGGTAATCTTATTGTCAACTACTTGCAAAATTGCTTTCTCCATTTCATAACTATGATCACGCAGTTCAGGCACCGTCATCTTGGTAGGCTTTTACACATCTCACAGTTGTTTTAGTAACTCTGTGCTCTTTGCAAACAAAACGTTTGCATTTGGAGCATGTAATGTTGAGTTTTTGGTTGTTGCTTCAAGGACATTAAGAACATCTTATTCGGCGAGCCATTTTTTACAATGCATAACACTTAGAAATAATCAGAGCCTAAAAATTATTTTTAAAATATATGAATTTCAACATTAGGCATTTGCAACATAGTATACCAAGGGGGGTCCCACCATACACCAGTGAATTTTTTTACTTTTTGAATGATATTAAAATTTTTTTTATGAATTTGATCACATTATATTATCTTATTCAAATTTATTACACAAGATTAAGAAAAAAATTGCAACCATAGTTAAGGCGGAAGCCAAAAAAATTGATCTCTAGGGTCCCTGAGAGACCCCCCTTGGTATGTTAAGAGTTAATTTTACTTTAGCGAAAAGCTTTTTGTGGCTTTTTGTCTTTAAAATTTTTGAACGCAAAAAATTTATACAAGGACAAAAATAGTTTTTAAAATTTTTGCTAACTTAATTTTTAAACTGACACATTAAAAATCTTTCTAATGCATGATAAAAGTAAATTACCTTAGTTTTAATATAAAAGTTGGTTTCGGAGTGAAAATTATTTGTAATTTTACTTTGGTTTAATACTTTTGACCAGATCCTAAAACTTTTTATTGTTCCGTTGAAATAATTCATATTAGAAACAGATTTTCCAAAATAAAATCCATTTGTTGTTCCATAACTATGTTCTCTAACCTGAAAACCAAATAAATTATTGTAATATTGTACTAAGTTTCTATTCCGTTTTTAATTAACTAAATTCTAGGTTTTGTGTCAAAAATGCATTAAGTTATATAAAAATCTTATTAAAAACGTAAACAAAAATCTTAAGCTTTACAATAATTATTTTATTTTATAAACTAGAATTGACAACTATAAAAATTCAAAAATTTATTGGTAAAGCTTGCAATCCGGCAAATTAAAGCTTTTTGTAAATTAACTTGTGGCCAGCCAGTTTGGCTAAAATCGATCTTCAACTTTTAAATTAAAAAAAGTAAATGATAAAAAAATTTAACATTTAGCAAAAAAACATGAATATATTTGTGATTAGAACTAGGGATGCGAAAGCGGAAACGGTGGAAGCGGTGCTTTTTATATGGAAGCGAAAGCAAAGGCGAAATCGACAAAAAATATACTGTTTTCAACTAAACGAGCCTGTTATAAAGACTAATCGAAAAGGTTTTTTTTTGTTTTCTATATTTTTTAAACCTGTTTCTATTTTTTTTTAAGTTTCTAAATCTATTGATTATCTGGTACAGAGTTTTAATAGCCCACCACTCCCCCAAAACTTTAGATCGAAAGATGTTGATGCTGTCTAAAATGTTTAAAATTATTTTTTGGTAAATTAAAACAAAAAAAATTTTACAATTCATAAAAGATAACTTTAATATTTTTTCCTTCTCGTAAGCACGTCTAATAAAGGCTCAATCTAAGTAGAGCAGCGGAGGTGAGAGAAGCTGTCAAGCGTATAAAAAGTCAGCATAAGATATTGTCCCATTGTGCAGTCGGTCTCGAAGATTGTAAGTTGTCTACTTAAGATTCAAGTTTTGGTGAAAAAAAATTTCTTATATTTAATACGGAGGGCGAATATAGTAAGTAATTGTACTGAAATCATTAAGTTTTGCTTAGAATCTTTTATTTGTTATTTTTGATGCGGTAGGCTATTGTTCTATGTAAATTTTTAATAAAAATTGAGTGAATCTATTTTAACAATTACAAAATTACAATTTTCATTTTTACAAAAATTATTTTCAATCGGTAAAGGGTATTTTTTATGGTTTTATCTAAACATTAACAACGATATAAATTTTTGGTTATAATTTACTGATAGTATTTTTTTACCTACATCAGATAAATTTCCAAATATATTGAATTTTTCCCTTAATTAGTTTGCTGGACAAATTTTTTATTGTGATGTTCTTTTTTTAAATATTGAAAAGCACGTCTAAGAGCTAAATAACTAACGTGCTTTTAAAATTTTATAACTTGTTGCTGCAAGTGGTCTGAGAACAGATAAGCGATAATGAGGCTTAAAATAAAAATCTTTGTTTCAAAGTGTTGGCCAAAGAAAGTTATATTTTGACTGCATTGTCAAGTAATGACTAAAAAAAGAGCATCACTTGAATAGGTTGCCTAAGATTATTCTACAAAGTCTGAGATGACTAAAAATTTAAATAAAAATAACTAGGCAAAGAATGTTTGTTGTTCTATATAGCGAGCATGATTGTTGTCGTCGTCGTCGTTCTTGTTGTGAGATAAATTTTAATTTATTAAATGATTGTTGTCAATTAAATTTCAATTTACCTTGAAATATGCTCGAGTGGCTATGCTACATTCAACATCAAGAGGCAAGCTCAATTGATTTCCAAGTTTTTTATATTTTAGTCTGATATTTTCAAACTCATCCATATAAAGAGACGAAGGGGACCATGTCCCTAAACCTTTTCAGTTCCCAATTTGTTTTCTTCTAGGATGTAAGTAAATTTTCAATAATTTATACTACTTAATAGAGAGAGATCTGTTTATTTGCATCAAATCTTTTCAATAAATTACCGCTTAAAACACAAAAAAAGAACAATAATTTTACATTTTGAAATTAAAACAAACTGATAATAAGCCATATATATCAAATCAAAGAGCACTATTAAAGATGTGATGCAGGGGTAGGAAGGGACAAAAGTCATTTAATCACTACCCCCAGCTTATTTAAAAGTTTCATTACAAGCAATTTAATAAATTAAGTTTTTGGTATGTAAAATTGATTATTAACTTAGAAAAACATTATCATAAGACATTTTACATCATAAATTAAAATAAAATTATAAATCACTTTACAAACATGATGAAAACAAAACAAACAACAAGAAAAACAAAGGCCGCATACATGTAGATAAAATTAAACGACAGAAAATAACTCGGCATAAATTCGATTTGAAATAAAGGCAAATAGTGTAAAAAACGACAGCACGACGATGGAAAAAAAAACAAAAAAAAACAAACAATCAAACAATCAAACCGGCAGTAAAAGGACAAAAAAACAAACCAAAAAACAAAAGCTTATAAGATTAAATTAAACAACAGAAATAGATCTTACCATAAATTAAATTGAAAATAAAGGTAGTAGCATAAAACAAACAACATAACAGATTTCAGAGTAGATACAAATAGCACAAATCCAACAGCACAATAATGAAAAGGAGCATAAAAAAACAAAGAAAAGTACAAAAACAAAACAAAACAAAGGCCAATAAGATTAATCAAACAACAGAATAGGTCTCAATATAAAATTTATTGAAATAAGAAAGTTAGCATAAAACAAAAAACAATAGATTTCAGCAGACAATTAAGGATTAAAGAGGTGCACAAAGAGCAATACAAAACATAATATTTCTTAAAGTAAAACCTTAAAGACGTTAAATTAATATGCATTATGCATGTAGTTCATTTTGCATTAATACTATGAATTAATAATTTATATGGGTAAAATTTGGATGTTGATTAAATTTCATAGGTATCTAGCAGGTATTGGTACAATAATCTATTAAATGGTTTAATTCTTTGTTCGGTTCTTATATTAATTGGCAGCTTGTTCCACATTTTCATACAATTTACTATAAGACTATTAGAAGATTTACAAGCCAAAAAATGTGAAATAAAGATGTTGTTATTGCTTGATTGCCGTGTATTATAAGCATGAATTTCATTTACTAAAGGGATTTTATCTTTAAACTCTCTGTCATTGTATAATCGAAACATGAATTTCATTGCAGAATATTGGTACAATTCATTTACCTTTAATAATTTAGAAAATGCATACAATTTATTTAATCTTGTTCTATATGGTTGCATACTAATGTATCGTATAGCTCTATTATGCATTTTATTAAGGTTTTTTAGTGCTGATTGATTTGCATTTCCCCACAAAACTATGCCATATTGCAATCTGCTTTTTATAAGTGCATGGTACACGAGCTTTAGATTATTAAAGGAAAGGTATTTTTTTAAATGATACAGCATTCCCACAGATTGAGATATTTGGGTAGTTAATTTATCTATATGTGGTTTCCATTTTAGATTTTTATCAATTACAATTCCCAGGTATTTAACTTCGTCTTTTTGGCAAATTTGACTGTTATTTATATAAATGTTTATCATGTTATTTTCAGTTTTCTTTTCTCCAAACATTATAGTGCTTGATTTTTGGGTGTTTAAAGTAAGTTTGTTTTTAAGCAACCAATTTTCAATTTTTTTAAGTTCTTCATTGACAACTTTTTCTACTGAAGATGAGTTATTACCAGAGGCAAAAAGTGCTGTATCATCAGCAAAAAGAAGAGTTTTTAAGCTTGAAAAATTTGGAAGATCATTTATGTATAGGAGAAATAAAACAGGGCCAAGGACACTACCTTGTGGGACACCATGATTTATTAAATATTTATCTGATTTAGTTGAATTTATACATGTAAATTGGTATCTGTTTGCTAGATATGAAGAAATTAAATCAAAAGGTAGCCCCCTAATACCCATTGCAATTAATTTTTGTTTTAAAACAGTGTGGTCTACTGTATCAAAAGCTTTTTTCAAATCAAGAAAAATTCCACAAGTAATTTTATTGTTTGCCTGCTGATAACGCAAGTAATTTTCTAGTTCAATAAGTGCATCACTAGTGCTTTTGTTTTCCTGAAAACCATATTGATTTTCTGATATGATTTTGTACTTATTAATAAAATCAGTTAAATTATGTTTAAGAATTTTTTCAAAAATTTTTGAAAAGTGGGGTAAGATGGAAATTGGCCTATAATTTGAAGCAATGTCTCTATCACCGCCTTTATAAATTGGTAATACTTTGGCAATTTTTAATGGACTTGGGAAAACACCTTTATTAATACAATTGTTGATTAAATAACATAATGTAGGTGCTATTACGTTTTTACTTAATTTAAGAATTTTAACAGGTATATCATATGTATCATCACATTTACAGTTGTCTAATAAATTAATTTCTCTTAGGATATCTTCATCAATTACTGGTTTAATAAACAATGAAGAGCAAGTGGAAACAGTATTTAATGGTTTTGAAGGACTTGTTTTTGGAAGAGAATTTGCCAATTTTGCTGCTATTGATGTAAAATAGTTGTTTAGACATGAAGATATGTCTTTAGGTGAAAATAAATCTTTATTAGACTCTGGACACTTAATGTTTGTAATTAAACTATCACTGGCAGGTTTTCGTATTATGTTTTTAATCATTTTCCATGTATTTTTACTATTGTTTTTGTTAAGTTCAAACTGGTACTGAAAATAATTTTGTTTTGATTGTTGTTTTACATGTGTTAGTATGTTATTGTATTGTTTGTATTTTTTGTAATAAATATATGTATGTGAATGTTTACAAGAAATTTGATAAAGTCTATTTTTCTCTTTTATACTTTTTTGAATACTTTTTGTCAGCCAAGGTTTAAAATAAAATTTGATTTTCTTTCTAGAAAGTTTTTGTTTTGGAGCATGAGTCTCGAGACATTCTAGAAATATATTCAAAAATTCTGAAAATTCTGCTTCTGGGTCTGAAAAGTTATTACCTAGGTTGCTTTTGTCGAAGCCTTTTGTTAAAGAATCTAAAAAATCAACTTCAGAAAAATTTGAAAAATCTCGTTTCAATATTTCACATGGTGGTCTACTTGCTGGTGAAACTTTATTTTTGGGTATCATCACAAAAACTGGATTATGATCACTTATATCATAAGATATTGAGCCAGAAATAATATTACTTGTGGAATTATTACAGTATATATGATCTAATAATGATGGAGTTTGCATGTTCATATTTTGTAGGACAATTTATAAGATTAATTACACCTAATGATTCAAGAGATTCTTTATATTGAATGATTGAGGGAGCATCACTTAATAAATTTATGTTAAAATCACCCAGTATAAAATAGTTTAATCCTTCTAAATTTATTTTTTCTATGACAGATTCTAATTTAAATTGAAAGTTAGATATTGACGAATGAGGATGGAAGTAAATCCCCCCCACGACGTAAGCTTTATTACAATTTTTAGATTTAATTTCAACCCAAATATCTTCAACTAAGTCTTCATTCAAGCATAAGTCAGGACGAATTTTATAATTTAATGGTGTTTTTAAATATATGCCAATACCTCCACTGTTTGTTGGAGAATTTGATGAATGAAAATGATAATTTTCAATAGATGTAATATTATAGTTTATATTTTTAAGTTTTGTTTCACTAATTACCATCACTTCTGGAGAGCAGGGTAACAACCCAAGCAGTTCATCAATTTTATTTATGTTTTTATTAAGACTCCTTACATTCATATGAAGAAAAATATTATGTTTTGTGTAACTTGTTTCACAGAGTAATTTACAAAATTCAGAGATACTCAAATTTGGTTTGCATACAGATTCATGTATGTTGAACATTTTAAAAGAAAAAAAACAACTAAACACATGTTTATATTACATTAAGAAATTAGTGACTTACAGAAGTTGATCGATATCAGATTTGCAGGTGATTTTGATTCTTTCACTAGTGGTGTTTTTTCTGATAAATATATCACCATTGTATGTCCAAAGAAATTGATATTTTGAGTTAATTTTTTTTTTATATGCTAAGGAGAACAGCTTTTTTCTTCTTGGAGTTAAATTTTCATTGATGAATAGCTTTGTCATGCCATCAATGCCATAGTCTCGTACTCCAATTAAATTTTTTCTTTTTTGAAATATTAAATTCCTTATGTCTCTGTTTGTAAATCTGGCAATTATAATTGGAGGATTATTTGACGAAGATTTTGGAAGACGATGGGAGGTTGAAATATCATTTTCTTTTAAATCGATGTTTAATTTTTTTGCCATGGTTTTGATGATATGGTTAGTATCTTCATTTGGATTTAGGGGGATACCATGAAATTCTAAATTTTCTCTTCTGTTGTACTGGTCCAAATCATCTCTCATTTTTTCCTCTTCAATTAATTGATCTTTGAGACATTGGTTTTCTTTCATTAAATCATCAGTTTTTTTTTGCAGGTCAAGTTTCATTAAATTTGATACATTATTTTTTAAGTATTCAAATTCATCATTCAAAAACTTCTGACTTTTCATTACATCTTCAATTATTTTTTCTTGATCTTTTAGTTTTGAAAATACTTCATCAATTTTATTATTAAATTTTATTTCCTGTCTCTTCAGTGCTTCTTCGATTGTTTCTTGAATATGTATCTTTATATTATTTTCCATTTCTTTCATCATGTTGATAATTTCCTTGGTTGGAGCCATAACTTCACAATTTTTAAATAAAAATTTATACAATATTATACCACAAAAAAAAATTTTAATTACCAAAACCTTATTCAAATAGAATAGTCCTGCGAAAGCACAACTAAAAGGTTAAAATTAGAGTCGGTGCCAGAAAGCCAAGTGAAAAACAACAAAAAAAGGTCTTCATTTATTAGAAAAAGAAAAAATATAATTTTCAAACAAGTAAAGCCTGTTTTGACTTCATCTGTTTTTTTTGCGTTTTCGGGAAAGGTTTCAATTTGTCGAGTTGTTAACTATTAATTTCTTTCTTGTCATGGCTAATTTTACTTTTCCAAAAAATTTAATTATTGTCAAAATTCCACATGTTAACTATATATAAAAAAATTCTTCCTTCGCTCGTCAAGTCCTAAGAGAGTAAGCGCTTGCTTAATAGCTTGTCGGGTTAGTCTCGGTCAGCAAAGAGCTGTTTGTGCAGCAAAGCCGGGAACTACTTATAGCTGCTTTAAGTCAAATTGTTGTCCAATTTGTGTTTTCTGGTGGTGTCGTCTCCTGCGTGGAAGACCACAGGTGGTCGGTTTGATTCGCAGTGAGATAAGCATCACTGACGAGCTCTAACAAAAGTGAAACTAGAGTCTGGTGGTTCTCGTCTTTTAAGCGGCTTGATTTCTAACTAAAAAGTATAATTTAGTGTAGAAGCGGAAGCAGTAGACCTGGAAGAAAAAGCGGATCGGAAGTGGTTACTAAATCAACCGCTTCGGCATCATTATTGAAACACCAAGAAAGCAATTAGGAAAAATTTTTTAAAACTTCGGTTTCTTTTTTTAATTCTTAACTACAACAAATTATTAAAAATTAATCAGATCCAAACTTTTAATTTAATTTTTTTAAAGATATTTTTGGTAGGCAGCTTTACCAGCCAAACGATAATACAAAAAAAAAACTTTCTTTGAAAAAATGAATAACACTAAAATTGCCATTAAAATATTTTGCCAAATTTTTTATAGCATTGGTAAAATACTTCCAATTATTCCATTTAGTTTTTTATTTTTATTGTTAAATATTCATCTTAATATCAATCTTAAAAATAAAAGTTCAACATTAATCAAATCAAAAATGAAATATTGTTTTTAAATACCTTTGCTGTTCCTTGAAGATTTCCATCAACATATAATTTAGCAGTTTTTCCATCACTTGTCACTACTACGTAATACCATGTGTTTAGTTGTAAAGCTTTGTTTGACAGCAAGGTCGATGTACATCCATCCGGCGGGGCAAGTAGGGCCCCAAAAGAGAAACCGCTAATAACGACTCCCCAATCCTGACAGTCACCTTTGCTTCCGGAAATAATCTGATGCAATATAAAATTCCATCTCAAGTTTTTATTTAAATAAATCAATCAATTTAAATGCAGTTTGATATAAGAATTTTCTATCAAGGAGTCATTACCATTATAACTGCAAGCAAACATGCATTTTTATTCGATTGAAGTATTTCAAAAATAAAAAAAATCAAATTAATCAAACAATTTTTTACTCAACTGATCGTAAAAAAAACTGCTACAAAAATAAACAAAATATTTTTTTCTAAGTAACTGGCTAATCTCAGTTGCTAGGTTTTTCCGAAATTCTCTATTTCTCTACAGTTAAAATTAAAATCTAAAGTTCTCTTTCTGATTCACCCAAAAACGTAGAATGTGTTACACTTGAGGTAAATGTAAAGCGATGGCCCGACTGGTTTTGGGTATCGAACGATATTGCAGTCCGGTTAAAATTTTTTATTTAATTTTTTAATTTTTGTTTGGACATCTATGATTTCGACAAGAACCTCAAGCAGAAAAAAATACCCTTAAAACTTTTTCTTAAAGAAAACAATAAATTGATGCAAGTTGATTTTTAACAGCGAACTTCATCGTTCTGCATCAATACCACCCTCGTAATCACTCAAACGCGCGGTTAACAATTAAACTTCCTAAATTATAAAGTCATAGAAAATAGCAATTTTTCAAATAATGTAAACAATTTTTACTTCAACTATTTCTTATAAAAATCATATTGTAATTTAATCCAAATTTTCTTCGCTCTTTAAAAAATCACAACTACCTGTTTTATCCTGCGGCATCGTCAGTTCGTTATATATTTAAATAAAAACATATTTTAATATTTTTATTTGCAAATATTATCTAATATCATTAATTTCAAATACTATTTAATATTATTCAATATTTAAAATTTAAACAGAAGCAGGTGGTTACGATATTCTATTTGTAGGTATAAATAATATTAGTCTATTTGTATAATATTAAATGAAACCGGATGTTTTGGTTTTTTAAATGGTGAATAAATTTTGCATTAATTTTATCTAATTCTTTTATTGAGAACTTTGTAAGGAAGATCGATTCGCTTTTGCAATATTATAATATATACATACGAGTAAACGTATCTTATGGCGACGCCTTTTACTGAAATTTAAATTAAAAGCTATTTATTAATTTATTCAATTGACCAAAAAAACAATGATAGAAGTCAGAAGAATCGAATCAGTTGAAGCAATTGAATAATGCAATGAAGCCAATTATAACTTAATTATACCAAGTTAAATAACCAAGTAGATGATTAGATTAGACGATAAGGTTAGAGGTTAGATTACTTTTTAGTAAATATTATCCGTTACTCGAGCGCAGAAACTTTTTGCAACCGTAGTATGAACTACAGCAGAAAATGATACGGATTTATAAAAAAACTACAGTATATACAATTTTTTGGTCAAACCAGGACTCTCCTTGTGGTAGACAACTTCACATATAAGTCTCACAATTTGTTCGTAATTCTACTTTTAACCTTGTAACTCTATAGTTGATTTTCATTCTTTTCCAAAGTTATTAAGCTTCGATTAAGACGTCATGTTTTTCCACTGTTACGTAGTGGTTGTGTTATCGGTGCAACATGCCCTTACTTAATTCATTTTGTTAGCAAATTGTTTTTACAAGTAGTTATAAAGAGTCGTTTAATTATTTTGGGCAAAGCGCAATTATTGACCAAAGTTTAAAGCCATTGCAAAGTTCCACGCAGGAGTGATGACGTAATTTTTGTGTGGTATAATCTACTACTGCGTAGCAGAGATTCTATTTTATAAATTACATAGACCGTTTTGTACTTTATCATATAATTGTATTTGTGACGTCACTAAGCGCTTTGTTTGATTGCAAAACATATGTAATAACTTTTTAAAGAATTCTTGTTGGTTCCTGTGTCTTTGATTTCAATCTGGTAGCTTTGGATATACGTAGTTTGCAGTCTGCTTTTCATTCATTCAAGTTGTCATTCTAGCTGATTAGTTTAACTTAAAGTGGTTAGAATCGTTTGTGCTATTGTCGCCTGAGTTGCATTGTTTAGGCTTTTAAGTAGTCAAGGTCAATGTTGACGTCTTGGAAGTTAATTTAACAATGAGAGAGAATTGTTTGGACGAGCTATTAAGTTCAATATAATTGATCGGCGTGACTGTGAGCGCCGTAATTGTGATCGACATGGTTTCGGTTCAAAATCTACTCGCGCCATTCTGTTGTGTCCTTGGGAAAGACACTTTACGACACATTTCCCTGCTTGGTGTTCTTGGAAAGCATTTTTAATTTAAAAGTCAAATCCCTATTAATTTACAAGCGGACAGCAATATCTTGGCATCTTCGGAAGCAGGTCAGGGCAATTGCTTACCCCATGTATTAGCGCCTCTGTCGCTTTCCTGCAAGTCAGGAGGATAAATATAGGAATAAAATAAAAATAAAATAAAATTAAAAAATAAATGAAATTCTTCGGAGTTTTAGTTATTCTTATAATTAGTCAATACAAAGTTGTTAAACGATTATTTGCAGTTGTTTGCGCTTTGACTTATTTAGAAGTTTTGTGAAACTTGAAATTCAAGTTTTACGAGTGTTGATCAAGTTCGTTTGATTTTGTAAATTATATATTTTGTATAGTCAGAAACTGTGGTTTCTTTCTATATGTAAAAAAAAGTTTTTATAGCGAATTTATTGTACTTAGCCGCTACTTACTGTATAAAGAACTTCGTCTCGGGGCAAATTATTTCTACAGCTGGCAAAAATCAAAATAAACACAGCTTTACTTGCTATTATTATTTTTATCTCTATATCTCCATATCTCTATCTTCTTCTTCTCCTTTCAGCCTTTCCCTTCAGTCAGGGGTGGTCAGAGCGTATCATCATTCTCCAAACCTTTCTGTCTTCAACATCCGTCTCCTTTGCACCAACTTCCCTCATATCCTCTTTCACTACATCTAAAAATTTTCTAATATATATATATATATATATATATATAATTAACTTACAGACCACAAAATTTTTGTTAATTTTTGTAAGTTAAAAATTTTGTGGTCTGTAAGTTAATTATCTAACCGCTCTGACTCGACGTCATTGAGCACTTTCCTGATGAGCACCGACCGAAAAATTTTGAAAAATTTCTATATATATATATATATATATATATATTAAATTACAAAAGCCACAAAAGAGATTTTATTAAAACCTCAACAGTCTGTTTCGCCTTTTCGGCTCATCAGGAGGTGATTTTTATTCAAATAGAATGATGAGCCGAAAAGGCGAAACAGACTGTTGAGGTTTTAATAAAATCTCTTTTGTGACTTTTGTAATTTAATTTAATGCTCTGAGTTTTCATTGATCTCTTTGCTGACAGTCTTGCCACTTTTATTATTATATATATAATTAACTTACAGACTACAAAATTTTTTTAATTTAACATTAATTTTATTTGCCCCAACAGACTGTTTCGCCTGCCTGAGCTCGTCAGGGGGCGGTTAAAAATCTTATTCAAATAGAATTTTATCGTATTTTTATTTTATCGTATATATATATGTGTGTGTGTGTAGATGTAATATATATAAATATATATGTATATATTAGCTGAAGACTGATCAAAGGTCATTCGCGATAGCAAAAACTCACATTTCTAAATGAAACTAAGGCAGTTTTTTTGTTTAGTTTAAGTTGCAATTAAGAAAGTAAACATAATTAATATAATAAATGGTAAAAAATATGATTAGGTTATAAAATATGAAATAACATAGGACTAATTACTATATTTGCAAGTTGCTTGTTCTAACTTAAGAAAAAAGTTTTTTAAAAAACTCACGTGCAATTGTAGATAATTTTGCAAAAGATTGTGCGGAAATCTCGGTTTATTCTCACTATTGATTTTTATTGTCACTACATATAGTTATGGAGGTAGGGTGAAACAATTTGTTGCGTGTGTTTAAATTAAAGGTTAACATACAGTAAGTTAAAAACTTCATGGTTTAACCCGCCATTCACTGAGTACGTAAAGACCAATATTGGAAATAATCTTCTTAATCTACTTGATAATTTCCCCTCTCGTCATTGTCTTTACAAAATTTGTAACAAAAACAATGTGAAGATCAACTACAACTGCATGCCGAACACGACAGCAATTGTGTGCAACCGACGTCGACAACAACAATAATATAAATTTTGTTATAAAAAATAAAAAATAATAATTACTTGAATTTTAGTAGAAATTCTCAAAACTTTAACCCAAACTTCCAAGGTGTACACTGGTCCAGGACTCCATTGACCCAAGTTAATAAATGAATTTCCGTTGAACTCAGCAGCGCAGGCAAATGGTGGTCCAACCTGCAATATATTCACAGCGATAAGTGGTCTATGTTAATATATTTATGCGTTTTAAATTCATCAACTTTGTTTGTCAATTTAATCAATGTTTAGATTTTCAAATTGTTTTTTCCTTTGCAAAACTAAAATTTTTTGTGGATTGTACAGTGAATTGGCCGTTAAAACAAACCAAAATCGGATCCGTAAACCCGTACTAATTGTTATTATCCAGGTTCAGGCCGGAGCTAAACCTGAATCTGACCCAAAACTGGGCCTTTATTTCAAATGGTTCCATTAGGTGCTTTGATTTTAATTTTTGATTTATTCATTTAAATCTAGATAAATCAAAAATTGAATTCATCATAATCTCAAGTTGCCACATATTGTTTTGTCACTTTCCTGATACGTCATAAAATAGAGACGTCATTAACGACTTTCTAGGCAATTACTTAAAGCATAGAATTGGACAAGTAAGTTAAATAAAGTGCAGTTTGAAATAAATAGTTTGCTAAAGCAGTAAAGAAAAAAAATATTAAAATTAAGACGCACCAAAGATAAACAAATTTACTGACAAAAATCCGATTTTAAGACTATGATGCTTCTTTTCAACATAGTTTAACAACTTAGTGCAGCGATGCGCAACTTTTGTGTTGTTGGCCAATGCATTACTGAATTGTTTTAAGTAGTGCCACCAGGGAGTTATTGTAAGTATATGAAATTATGTATTAAGCATACAAAATAATAAGTTTTACAGATTATATGCTTTTTAATCTCAACAATTGTAATGAAACAAAACGTTACCAATTTTTTGATTAACAATACAAGCTTCTAAAAAAATCGTTTATTCAGCAATTTCTACTAAAGGTGAACCAAAGCAGCATGATTAAAATTATTTGGAAAAAGATAGAAATTTAAATTAAACTTGTTACAGAATGACGCAAGTAAATTGTGAACCTTGACCACTTGAATCACGTTCGGCATCAATGCGATGCTCTTTAACTGCTTGATCACGTGGTCAACCTTTTATAATAAAACATTTACTTTGATGAAAATAACATCTTTTTTTCCCGATTTTTAAACTGGTAAACACTTTTACTCTATACGTAGATCAAAGATCTTTAAACTAAAATTGCACACTCCGAGGAGGGGGATGCTAAAGATTTTCAAAAGAAATTTAAAGTTGGAGGAATATTGTAAAACATGCAAAACTTACAGTAGTTTGCTAATAAAAACTATGAAAAAAGATAAAAATATAGACGACGCTTATGGGCTCGAAGATCAAACGTTTTTTAATACCAGATATAAAATGCAGAAACAAAGAAATAAAACTACTCATAGCTGCTCAAAAATTTATAAAAATAGGCAAAAATGAGTTTTTGTATGTAAGAGAGAAAAAATAAATTTCAACTTAATTCAAAATTTTGACTTTCTTTTGACTTTTGAAATTCAATAGAAAGTTTATTGTTTTAATTTAATTTAATTTAAAGTTTATAGCAAAAACTATATTTTGGAACTAAAATCCTGGAAATGTAGTCTAGGAACTAATTATACAAAAAATTGGATTATTAACACGGCTGACTTACAAGCGTTATACCGGAGAAAAAAGAGAGATTTGGTTAAAAATCTTTACGGCATGCATTAAAACATCACTCTAAGTTCACTATAAAGCACTAGCAATTTTGGTTAATTTGACTGTGTTTTGTTTAAATAATGAGATCTTATAGTACAAAGAAAAATTCTATAAGTAAACTAATGGAGTAATTACTGGGGACAACCATTTAATGTCCTTGATTAATATTGCTTTGCATTTTGTTTTTTACCTATATCGGAACCTTTAAATAAGACTTCCCATCTTCAAATGTTTTATTGGAAATATTGTTTGGATAGCAAGTGTTCCCAATAACCACTTGATAATAACAGTTCTTGCAGTAAAATTTTAAAACATGATATAAAACTGATCTTTAAACAAATTGGTACATCAGAACCAGATGTTTGAACTGGATGTTTTGCATGTGACAGACCAAACTGCTAAAGAAGGATTTATTACAAAAAAAAATATTTTCGAAGAAAACGGCCCAGACTTGATGCTTTTTAAATGGTTCTTCACACCACCCCTTAAGAGTTTACAAATCAATTGTATTTGGAGAGGCAGTTTGCTTGAGGAGGTTGAATGAAAAACAAGAACATTACTTGGAAAATTTGGAAGGCCTAAAGGAAAAAATCTACCGGTCTGATTTTAATAAAAAATTAACCCATAAGATAATTAAATTGCCTTCAAGGTGGACTGATCATTTCAACCCTAAAGTTATGAAGAAAGAGAAAACAAGTACAGCCTGGGACAAAAGTTTAAGACCACCTTTTGCAATATTACACGTTTAAGTAAAAAAGCTTCTTATTCACGCAAAACTAAATATTGTTGCGTCAGAATGCATATTTAGATTTTGGAATTGGGTCTTGTTATTTAACAATAATATATTATTATTTTCGATTTGAATTTCAGACGTTTAGCCATAAATTACCTGTAGAAATACAAAATTTTGACAGCTAAAAAATGGGTAAAAAAGCAGCTCTCAGTAGTGAAAAACGTGCCCAGATAGTCAGTCTTAGCACAATGAAGCTCTCAGAACGCGGAATATCAAGGCAGATGAAGGTTAGCAAGACTGCGGTACACAATGCTATCGAAAAATTTCGAAAAGAAAACCCTTTTAAGGACAGCAAAAGGTCAGGTCGTCCAAGGATTTCCAGTAGCAGGGATGACCGTTTTATCAGGAAGGTAGTGAGTCAATCTCCTATGAGCTCTGCTAAAAAATACAGGCAGGAATGGCGGAAAGAGGAATCAACATGAGTGAAAAGACTATTAGGCGTAGATTGTCTGTGGATTTTGGCCTGAAGTCATACAGACCAGCTCAGAAACCACGTCTAACCGAAGCAATGAAAAAAAAGAGGTTAGAGTTTGCAAAAAGGCATCTTGACTGGGACACAAAAATGTGGAAAAATGTTCTATTCTCAGATGAATCTTCAATGAAGCAATTCTCTGTTCGGAAGTATCGAGTTTGGAGACCACCTAGAGCTCGGTATCAGGAGAAATTCACCATTCCAACAGTGAAACACCCTCCAAGTCAAATGATTTGGGGGGCCATGTCAGCTAATGGGACAGCTGGTCTTTATTTTTTGCCGCCAGGAAGCACAATGAACGGCTCCAAATACGTCGAATTGCTTAAGGAGAAGTTGGTGAAACACATGCAAATACATAATTGCACAATTTTTATGCATGATGGAGCTCCCTGCCACAAAAGCAAGGTTGTACAGCAATTTCTCAATAGCCAGCATATCAATGTGCTTGACTGGCCTGGGAACAGTCCTGACCTGAACCCCATAGAAAATTTGTGGGCTTTATTGAAGACGAAAGTATCTCAAAGACAGCCTTCATGTCTTGAGAAAATGCGGAAGGTGATCAAAGAAGTTTGGGTGCATGAACTTTCTCCGGATTATTGCCTTAACCTTGTAAATAGTATGCAACGTCGCCTTCAAGAAGTTATAAAAAATAAAGGCGGTCACACCAAGTATTAAGAATTTTTTAATTTTTGTTCTTTGTTTTACCAAAATACAATGCATTTTGCTTGAGTAAGAGATGTTCGTTGAAATACAAAAAAGTTTTTGCAAAAAGTTTGTGGTTTGTGCACATTATGGCAGGTTTAACATGAAATGATTAAAAAACTTCAAGTGGTCTTAAGCTTTTGTCCCAGGCTGTAATAGAATAGTGTGGACCACACCTTTTCCTAAACTGTTAAAACTCACAAGCAAAGAAAAATCACTAAAACTTGAAGCTACAGTAACTTATAGAAACCCACCAGCTCTTGCCAAAAATCTACAAAATTATAAACAGCTAGCTTTTCAGATTAATCATGACAGGTCGAGTTCTTTTCCTTGTGGAAAATATGGGCAACATAATAGCATGGTACAACACACTGATGTTATAAAACGTAAAACTAAATATTTAAATTTAAAACAAAAATTAAATTGCAAAAATTATAGAATTTCTGTGGCAGAATGCAAAAGCTGTAATATGCAATACGTTGGACAAGCAAAAAATAAATTTTCTGTATGTTGAAGTGCACAAAGATTGAATTGAAACAAATTTAATATTAACACTAGAATGGCCGGAAAATTTTTTTAACTTCGTTGGCCGTGGTGTCGGTTTCGACACCGCTTGACAAATGTGGTCTTTATTCATTGGAGCAGAAGTTTTTCTACACAGTTTCAACTAGTAATGTATGAAACCAACACGCGGAAAAACAATTACATCAAAAATCAAAAAAACACTCAGTGCAAGTATAATCAGCAATAATCATGTGCACACTGCAAAAAGTTATCACTGCTGATTTGCCTGGTATTGTTTGCACATCACCAAAATTTCTCGGCTGTTTTCAGTTGCTCACTTTCCGCAGGTAGGACTTTCACATGCTCTGCAAATTGTCACAGTTGCGTTAGTGCACCCTGTTTTTGTGCATTTTTGTCTTTTTTTAGGCCCATGTGACTGTTGCAGCTTTCTGTTATTGGCCGTGCTTTTTTTGGTGTTCCGTCGAACGTACTGTGCTCTCAGTTCTTCAATAAGTTGAAGTATAAAATTTTTTCGTGAAATTGTCTTTCCATTTGCCTTCTTATACAAAATCCAAGCATTCAGTGCGGTAATGTTCAGTATATTGCACCACACAGCAACTGAATACCGCCTTGAAGCAGAGTGGGTTGAATACTTTCTGACCATTTGGTCGACTACATCTATACCAACCTTATTTTTGTTATAAAACTAGATGACGTCTGGTTTGTTTTTTGCTGAATCATCAACGGAAGGGGAGTTGTGGATTGTTGAGAGAAGGCACACGTTTTTCTTTATCTTACACTGATAATTTACAAACAAACAGTGATGCTTGTCATTATAGTAGAATGTTGATTTATTTGTGCCACCTTTTACAAAAGCTGTCATGGCTTTTGTGATACCTTTGCTATTTTTCCTAACAGTTCCTACAACAGTAGTGGCAATAGCTTTTAATTTTTCAGCTAAAGCTACGCTTGTGAAAAAGTTGTCAGTAGTGATGTTGCATCCTTTGGATTTTACAGGAGAAACGAGTCGCAGTACAACATCTTGGGCTAAAGGGACTCCTTGCCTACTCTCTTTCTTCTGTGCTCCCAAATATGGTCGCAGTTTGACCACGTATTTGCTCTCTACTTCAACCAAAAGCCAAAACGTTATCCCGAATTGGTCCGGTTTATTCGGCATGTATACGATGAATGGACAACGATTTTTCATTGGCATGGTTGCTCATCGATAGTAAGGCTAAACGTGGGTGTATATTTTGTAGCACAATTATTTTAGAACTTTT
Organism: Diplosoma virens; assembly: GCA_963680785.1. Lineage (NCBI taxonomy): Eukaryota > Metazoa > Chordata > Ascidiacea > Aplousobranchia > Didemnidae > Diplosoma > Diplosoma virens. Next base: position 42,573,613 of record OY796888.1, on the reverse strand, counting down.
TAAAGATCTCCCTAATGTGCGTAAACTTATCTGTGTCTAGTCGTCCTCTTGTAGATTTGTCATCAAATCTGAGAAAGCGTAAAATAGACTTGAATGTATTTCGAGGCATTGTTTTACGAAATATTTTTGGCCCATACATTTCATTCCACAGGAATTCCAAAGAGTGCCCTTTTCCATAAATACCCCTTGCATATTGCAGAGCTATAAATGCTTCAAGCAAATCTGAACTGACGCCCCACTGCGAATTCTGCTTTCTTGCTACAATAACAGTATAGTTTTGAACCTACCGAAATATTGATTCATCTATGAATAGTTTCCAAGTCATATACGGGGACTCTGAAGCCTGTCTTCTTACACAAAATGTCATTCCCGGCGTTGCCTTGAAAACATTTGAAGCTCTTGCACGCCCGGCGTGCGAAGTTCTTAGCAAACTCCACTTGGTACCATCCTTAGCTGTAATTGTGTCGATTGAGCTCCTGTCATTTTCGTCTGTTTCTTCGCAATCTCTTCTGAGCTTTCCACCTCTAACACTTCTGAATAGGTCTCAGTGCAATCCTAAACAGCATCATCATCACTGGATGAGTCATTGAAGATATTTTTGATGTCTTCTTCTGTCAAACGCTTTGCTGCCATTAGGCTGTAACCTCTAGCTGGCAAATGAGTTTTAGTAATGAAAACTTTCTCTGGTTTCAAGCTTATTTACCTGTAATGATTTTCACAAGCGGCATCTTTTGTTCTAATGACCTGAAACTGTTGTATGTTGGCATTTCGGATTATCTCAGCTGGATATAAGATAAGAGAAAAGTGTTAAACAAAAGATTAACAAAAACGCTGCAATTCCTTTGTTCTGAGATAGTTTCTGCAATGATTTCAACAAGATTTATTTGAATGACCTAATTTCTCGTGCGAAAATTGCGATAAAAGGAAGTGGTGTCGAAATCGACACCTCGGCCAACAAAGGTAAAACTATCGACAATTTAATCATCTTATTGGAAATTCGCAACCACGAAGTGAAAGCATAAATATTGTGAAAAAAAATAATTTTCAAAGAATTTCATAAAAATAAACCCATATAATCCCTCTGAAAATCTTATTCATAATTCGCTTGGTGTCGATTTCGACACCGCGGCCATTCTAGTGTTAAAGAAAACAATGACTGATTTACCCTAATAAAACATTATGCTAATTATCACGAGAAAGCTTTAGTCAAAAAACCATGCATTTTTGATTGTTTTAGAGTTATTTTCGTTGAACAACCAAACAAAAAAAAATTGGACTTGTGTGAAGACCGTTGGCTTTATAAATTCGATGCCAAAATTAATATGAATGAGTAATTTACCAAAAATTAAATGATTCGATATTCCACCGTTTGCGAAATTTGAACTCAGAAAAATAAATATCTTTTTCAAGCTACTGAAGCAGTGCCTAGCAGTTACTGACGTCATGCGGTAACTCGTTGAATAGACAGATGACGTCACTTGTTTTTTGGCTTGTATTGCAGTATGACGCCAGTTGCATGTTTTGTTGCAGTTACTAGTGTATTAACTTAAATTTATAAAACCTTTCAAAATAGTTTTTACTGCCGTGTAATTATTGGGTTTATTTTTATTCAAATTTGTTTTTTATTTTTGCAGAATTGTTAACTGATGATGTTCTTTTCATCAAAATTAATTTAATTTTTAATACAGTCATTATACAACGACAAATTTTTAAGTTTCAAACTTATCTTGCTTTTATGCAGTGATAGATAGTGACTGGAAATCGTTGTTTGCCTTCGGTACATAGGGTTAAATTTTTGTCCGCATTGAATAAAAATTTAACTACAATATTATGCTTTTTTTACGTATGCATGCAAAAGTTACTCATAGAGACGACAACTCAATATGAACTTTATCCTTTTTGCTTACAACAATTTCTATAGCCTGGGTTCTTTAACTGGGGGACGCGCCCTTTGTGAAGCATAAAAGATTCATAAGGGAGGCTTGAGAAAATGGCTAAAAACTGAATGGATAATTGCTTGACATAAAAAAGAGAAAAAGGGAAGGCGTTACAATAAGTATGGTTTTAAAGATGCCATGGTGAATAGTCAAGTAAAAGCACAATGCTATGAAAATTTTAGCAATTGCGCAATGTGACCGAGTTGTTTGCAGCCCCACTTTCAGATAAAACACTCTGGTCATAAAGATAAGCTTTTTGACTTCTTTTACATCAAAAAAGACTTTTTTTCATTAATTTTTCATTTTTTAGATCATATCAAAGAATTGATAAGAATTTCATAGATGGATAGCTAAATTATAAATACGAGATATATATAGGATATATATATATTTGCTCCCTGCTCTTTGGCTGGGAAGACAGTGATGCTGCTGCACTATGCAAGGCTCATCATTTTATATGATTTGAGCTCTCTCTTGGCATCACTGGGCTTTGATTTTACTGTAGCTTAAAAAGCACAAGTAGAAGATTAGCCACAAGGTTCAAATCTATGAGCCTTGTTCTTTCTCAGCATAACTTTCTACACTGATAAGACCCAAAAGGTCGTAGCAGTACCGTCTGCAGTTATATATATATACCGTATGTACTTGTGTATAAGTCGAGGTCATGTATAAATTGATGTATATTTTAAGATAAAAAAATGCCTCATTTTAGGTATTACCTGTGCATAAGTCAAACGTGCTTGGAATCTACAGTCGACTTATACACAGCTAATACCTAAAATGACGCATATTTTGCTCTTAAAATATACATTGATTTATACATAACCTCGATGTATACACAAGTATATACGGTATATATATATTACAATTTCGGATTGGACAAAGCCTGGTTACCGTCTAATTGTCCGAACTCAGCTACAATAGAAAGCCTTGTATTTTGAAATGTACAAATATGACATAACGCTCGACAAGGCCCTGTTTCGCCCTTTTGCGGCTCATCAGCAGCATGAATAGTACATAAACGCATGCAGTCATTGCGACGAGGGACGATTGTAAACGGTTAATGCAAACTGATAAACACATATTACCGGGTAGAGAAACGGATACGAGTGAATTGCTTATGACCCATGATAGAGAACTTAACACAAAGCAATGAAAACAAGCGATTTATACAATAGCAAAAGGGCATAAACATAATACACAATAGGTGGCAATTGTCCTAACGCACTCCTCGAAGGTGTATTTCGCATTCATAAAAAATCATGATGTTGGTGTTTTCAGGTCCACCTCATGAAGGAGAATAAGTGATGCCCAAATGTTGACTAACTGAGGATATGCCAAAATCCACTTCTTATATACTACACAGATACGTAATTTGAACGCCTTAGGGCAAGTCGCTGCAAAAACAAGAACAGAAGGCGATATCGCATGTTTACATAAGCATAAGCATTATTAACGGAGTAATTCAACAGGCCAGGCTCTAAACTGTTTCGCATACGCTCATCAGCAATCAAATTTATAGAGTGCTCTAGCCGTGCGTAACCACCAAAGGCGAGCTATATATTACAATTTCGGATTGGACAAAGCCTGGTTACCGTCTAATTGTCCAAACTCAGCTACAATAGAAAGCCTTGTATTTTGCAATGTACGAATATGACATAACGCTCAACAAGGCCCTGTTTTGCCCTTATGGGGCTCATCAGCAGCATGAATAGTACATAAACGCATGCAGTCATTGCGACGAGGGACGATTGTAAACGGTTAATGCAAACTGATAAACACATATTACCGGGTAGAGAACCGTGAGAGTTTCAGTGAATTTCAGATCAGAGAACTGATTTTTCACATGTTGCATCCGCTTCGGCCTGGATCCCTTTTAAATGTTTCTTCACATTAATTGTGTTGATTTAACTATTAAAGCGTTTTTTGATTCTCAGTAATTTGGAAATTATTTTACGCTCTATTGCATCCAGTTCGCCTTGGATCCTTTATCATCGTTTTAATGTTTTGGGTTTTTTAGTTACGTAATTTTCCGTTTTTACAGTCGCTCTATTTTACAATGAACATCAAGTTTAAAAGAGTAATCCAGAAAAAAAATTCTCGGTGCACGAATTTTGAAGTGATAAATTGTATGAATTTCAAAGTTTTTTAAATTTGTCTTTTCCATTCCAAACTTTATTTTTTATCAGCTTTTCTCCAACTGGTTTTTTTCGATCTACTTTTCGATGTTGACTGACGTAAATTTTTCAATGTAACTTATTCCATTTAATTCGACGAAGTTCGAAATTGAAATTTTATCAAACCTTTTCGATGCTCCAAGGTTCGTTTTGATAAAATCTATTCCCAATGGTTCGATGCAGTCCAAAATATAATTTTTCAATGCTCTTTCTGATTGGTGCTTTTTCGATGTTGACTTCTTGATATTTAAGGTTGTAATTGCAGATTATTAATTAAAACTCCTATTTCCTAAAGAATCACTTCATGGAATTTTCACCTTAATATTTCGCGCTACCATTTCGCCTTAGAGGCTACAATAAGTTATGTCTGATGAGGTCCATAAGACCCAAACAGGTCTGTCGCATAATATTCGCCCTCTTTGCTAATTCGTTTTCGTCTCTTTTTTACTGTTCTTATTTAGATCATTGAAGTTACATTTGATCGGTTACATTGTGATCTCTTTAGAGAATACATTATACTTGTCAAGAAAGACTGTCTGAAAAAATTGAAAATTGCAAGTAAGTACGTGCTTTCACTAATCTTCGTCTGTAGAAATAGCATAAGCGTTGTTCGAAATTGCTTCCGTGATTGATGAAGAGAAGAAATCTTGCAACATTGGTGAAGCATTTAAACCGTGCTGGTTGAAAGCAGCTGTCATAATGTTGGCAAAGATGCAAGGTGATAGAAAAGAATTCACTCTCGGATTTTACGATCGAAACAACCATTGATGAGCTTGCAAAAAACATTGAGTGTCATAAATTCTGAAAAAATTACCAGCCTAATTTTTTTCAATTTAAATGTGATGAAACAACTGATATTGCCTAATGTTCACAATTCTTAGTCTACCTTTGTTTCAATTGAAAAGAATATGCTTTATTAAGACCCTTAAAAACTACCTGCATAGCAGAAAATGTCTTTAAAGTAGTCTCCACGTTTACTGCAACAATATTATATCTTGGAAAAAATTAGTGGGTGTCTACATTGATGTTAGCTTGAAAATGTTTGGGTATTGAAGTGAATTCAACGCAAAGATATCAAAGAAAACAATGGGATTGAAATCCCTAGCGTGATTCACCGAAAGGGTGTGAACTTTACTTCTTGTTATTAAAGATAAGTTTTAATGAATAAAAAAATGGCTATAAATCAGGGTTTTCCAACCTTTTTTTGATCGTATAAATCGTATAAAGCTTTCAAGTGCAGTCGTCGTTGTTGCCGTTTGAAAGAGCATCCGCTCCAGGTCAGACACAAACAGGACTGGGGCCGAGGTTTTATCCTTTTACTATCCCAGGATGCTGTACTGCCCGGATCAGATGCTGATAGTGATTTTGTTAAGCCAGCATCGAGTTTCGTCATCCAAAACCGTATGGGGCACGCTATTATAACGTGGTCCGCGGTTTGTTCAGAGGCGTCACACTCAACATTTGGTGAAAAAGCGAGACCCCATTTGTGTGTAGAAAAATGGAATTGCCCAACATCAGTTCGCGAGCGGTTGAGCTTAACCCAAGGTGTTCGGGGCAAACTCGTCCCAACACGCCTGGCACTGGTCCTGGGTATAAAAGCACAAAACCTGGAAGTAATTTCACAATATTTCAAAATATTTACAATATCCCATTTATGGTTTGTCCACTTAGAAGCGGGGATGCCAAGTCCGCCAAGGTTGCTTGAAAGATTCCTCGCAGCTGGCACAAATGGGCGTCTGGATGTTAGTCTCTCTTGGCAAGCATCTAAAGACTCGCTTAAAAGACCATACAAGATATGGTCAGGGTCCAGAGATCTACCGTAGGCCAAGGCTTTTAAATGTTTGGCCATTAAAAAAGCAACTTCATAAGATTCCTTGACAATCTCTGCACACATCTGCTGGGTCTGACCAGTTTTGTCCATGCACTGACGCTTTATCTTTTCGTCCAGTCGCTGAAAGTAGCTCTGATTTCAGTTTATTTTATTAGCGTGGGTCATTTCCAGATAACGTTTTAGCTAGATCGGTTGTATGGCCGCGTTGGACAGTCATTTCATGCAAACCACATACTGTTGAATAATTTCCCCACTGTGCTCAATTAGATAAAACCATGTTTTAAATATACTCAGTCATACGTTTGTTTGGACATGATGCAAGATTGATTAAAAAAATTTAACAAAAATTAATACAAAATAACCAACTTGACAATTAACACGAGAAACTAAAGTTTAAAGTAGCTAATTCAAATGATAGTTAAAAAATTTTTCAATACTTGATTCTCGCAAAAGTGCCAGTTTGGTGTGAGGTGCATGTATTGCCTTTTGCATTATCTGCATTATTTTTCACCATATTATTTGCATGCCTGCATTTACGCCGCGCACCTACCTGCATTACCACCAGTAATTTTATAAAATTACTCTGAGGAATAAACTAACTTTTTCAATGTAATAGTGATTTAATATTTCTTATTAAATCTATTCTAAATTTAATTATAACTTGTATCTGATAACTAACATTGTTTAATCTGCTTTGAGCAGCAGAAAAGTGAAGCTTATGAACAATCATTTAACCTAATTCACTCCAGTAGTGTCGAACTGCTTTTCAAAGCAACTGCGCTCTTTCTGTTGACGTGATTTGTATTTCAAATACCGTAATTTTGCAAAGCAATAAAATAGCAGGCTATAGGAAAATTTATTTATTTAGAAAAAAACAACAAAAAATTTTGAAAAAATAGAAATTAATTTCGTACCACGTAGAAAATCTTTGCGCACCACTAGTGATACGAGTACAATAGTTTGAGAACCCTGCTATAAATGAAAGATAAGATAACAATCAGACGAGCCGTCAACTAAGTTAAAGCAAGTACTTTCAATACAAAACGGTTTTTCAAGCCTAGCAAGGACCTGGATTTCAACTACGAGAATCTGCTTTTTCATACATCCATTTGGTTGTTATCAAAATTTAACTTGTAAGCCCGCATGTATGAAATAAAATATGAATGTATGCTGTTTGTTTTTAAGCTCATGGGGCATATGGTTTTCTTTTGCATAGCGAATCAAAAAAGTTTTATCTGACGTTGACAAAAAAATGTTTTTAATTTGATATTGTAGAGCAAGAATACCCACCGTATTGATGACAATAAAGCCATCAACGCTTTTGTGGCAAAACTAAAACTGGGCGTCATCGAATTAAAAAAAGAAATGCAACTTTTTTTCATAAATTAAATATTGCCCTTGAGAAAAACGTAGTTGAACTAAAGGGTAAGCTTAAAGTCGAGGAGGAAGGTCAGATGCAAGTTTTAAAACATAAATTTGAACGCCATTTCCCAGATTTGAGGGACAACAAACTTTCAAAATTGCAGATGATATGAAATTCTTTTCGTCTGAACAAGAATATTTTTTCCTATTTTATGTGAATGTCATGAGGTGCGGCCTTGGTTTTACCACACAGTGGCTTCTGTGTATTCCTTGCGCGGCAAAGCCGGGAATCATTTCCAGCTTTCTAGTAATATTTTTTCCCAAGGTTTACAGGAAGAAGTTCTCGGAAATGAAATGTAACTCGACTGCAATAAATAATTTTGAAGCGATATCCCTGACTGATTTCTGAGAGAAATATATATACCGGTACATATAAAAGAGTGTGGGTGCTGTAGCTATACGTACACTCTTTTCGTTTTCATAAACTTATATGTATTCATAGGCTTTTCTTTTCAAGTGTAAAGACAAAACAAAGGAGCAAATTTTATTGCAAAGCCGATTTGAAGAGCGTTATCTGCTACAAACTCACAAATTAAACTTTTGGTTTCCAACAAACAATTACATCCTTCTTATTAACAAAATTTAGCTATTGTTGTTCTGTTCAATGCTTTTAGAATTTATAATATCATAGAGATTGAATTTCGTTGGTATTATCAACGGAGGGGCGCGAGTTATGTTTTCATGATAAAAAGAAGGTGCGTTTCACAAAGTTTAATAACTCCTGTTCTCTAGGATCTACACAATAATTATTTATCAGAAAACTATCCAAATTTTGCTGAAGATTTAAGATTTATACCTTGTTGTCATCTATGCATTTACCAAAACTTTTGTTTTGATGAACAAACGGAAATTGACAATTTTCTTGACTTCCTGTTCCACCACTGATATTAACAGATACTAAGTCACAAGACTTTGCTTTTTCACAAGGATATCTGTAAACAAATTGTTTAACTTTTACTTAATGTTGATATGCAACCTTTATTTAATGATTTTAATTAACTTTTTATAGTTGACAATTAGATAATAAAAAATTTTTCAATTAAAAATAACGTATTAAATTATATCAACAAGTTTATTTGTCAAACCTTGCTTTCGTGCTAATCTCCATATAATTAATGTTTATTTTTGTGCACCGGTAAGGGAGTTTTGCAGAGGCAGAAAGGTGGGTTGTCGTTTTAGATATTTCAAAAAAACGTAAAAATAGTTCACAAAATTATTATGCATCACTAATAATTGTTTAAGCATTTTCTCTTACACCTTATTTAAGCAATCAAATTCAAAGTGAATCTTCGAACCTCGACAATGCTTTAGGATTTTTACTTGTAGTTAAAGTTTTAAAGTTTTACCGCATTGCAAATCAGTTATTAACTTTTCTATAACAAAACAAAATCAAGAAAAAATTTATAAGACTTCACAAGTTATTAAAGTCACTTTAATTTTTAGTATTTTTCAAACAAAACTTAAAAGCTACGTTTGCACTGTTTCAAAACTCGTATTTTTACTAAAACTCAAACATAAAAGCATAAAAATTAAACCGCATTCCTTTTAGATTTAAAGTGTTAAATTTAAAAAAGTTTTATTTTGCCATGAAAAATATCATAAATTGGCTAAAAAAATTGTTTTTATCTTCTTACCTTCGTATTGATTCATATAAATTGGTGTAATTATAAAACATAAATTACGCAAATTTAAGAAATTTAGAAACTTTTCTAAAAGAAAGGTCTTTGAAATAAAAAAAAATTTTTCAACTGCTTTTTTTTTTTTTCATTCAAAAAAGTTTTAAAAATTTTTTGAAAAATGTAAAATTTAACCTTTTTTTATCTAAAAAATAGATAAAAGTGTAAAGATTTTTTTCTAATATTTATCTTGCATTGTTTGTTGAGCTTTTTTACCATTTTGAATATTGCTGCTTGACTGCATTTTTTTACATTTTTTTTTTGAAGCTTGCCTAAAGTAGTTCTTTTCAAATTATTTATTTTTTGAAAACAGATTACAATAAAAGCTCTGCTTGTTTTTATAATAAAAAAAGTGTCCGACTCGGATTTAATAAAACACGAGTTCAATATCGACCTATTGATTTTGTGCGCTTTTATTGCATTTTTTAGACAATTATACCAGACTAACAGTTTGCTTTTTTATCATTTGTTTGACTAGGGTTTTTTTTTAGCTTTGGCTAAATTTTTTTAATACGATTATAAAGCTTTAATTTTTTTATATTGTAATTTAAAAAAATTATTATTTATTACAATATGACATTTTGAACAATAATAAAGAAATTTTCAGATAAAAAATATTTTAGGTTTATTTGCATTTATAAAGCTTGCTTCAAGGATTAAAATCTATCAACTTCTTACGTAATGTTTTTGTACGTGCAATTAAATTTTTCGCAATTCCTGCCATAAAATCCGACAGAGCAAATATATTGTCCTGTTTCCGGAATATATTTTTCTCCTTTTTTGCAATCTGATTCTGTTTCTATAGAAAAAAAAAAAAAAAAAAGGAAAAAGTAAGAAACATTGAATTAACAATTTACTGTACAAAAAATAAATAAATTTGTTTTTGCAAAAATCGATTTAGCCTCTTCAAAGTATTCAAAGTAATAAAAGTAGACCTAAGATTTTTCAAAACAAAAGATGGAATAGTACTGTCCAAGCTACACATACGGTACTTCAAGTACTTAAAATTTCTCTTTTTGCTTTGTATTACAGTATAACTATTAAAAAGAAACTTGTACAAATTCTTGGTTACGCAGAATTTTAAAATAACCAATGAAATGGACGGAACCACAACTCTTTTAATTTTTTCATAGTCTTTGAAAAGATTGTTTACTTGAGAATTCTTTTGGCCAACTCTCGTCAGAAGAATTCGTTGGCAAATGACGAACTTCAAGAAAACCGTAATTTATACAGTATTGGGAGTTTCCAATACTATATAAATTTGCTCAATTTTGCAAAACTAGTATTTTTTTGCTATTCTTTTTGCTTAATAGTCGAGTATTGTACGTGATCGAGTGGTTAGAGCGCCGAGATGGTGATCGAATTGATCTCGGTTCAAAACGTACTCGCGCCAATCTGTTGTTGTCCTTGGAAGAGACGCTTTACGACATTATCGCCTGCTTGGCAGTTTAACAAGCAGTTCTAAATTTTAGTCAAATCTCTATAAAAAAATAAAAAAGTTCAACCGGACAGAAATAGTTTGGCATTTTTGGAACTAGGTAGGGGTAATTGCTTCCCTACGTATTAGCACTTCCATCGCTTTCCCGCGAGTCAGGAGTAGAAATATACAAAAGAATAGAAAATAAAAAAAGTTATTTTATATTTGGAAATTAATTGTAACATAGGGATTTTTAACTGTGGTTTGCCATCAGGGGTGTACCGTCTGGGGAGGAAAGTAAGATTATGCCTCACCTGTGGAAATTAAGAAAAGCTAGTCTTTGCAAAATAGATTCAACTTGATATTAGCTGAAAAAAAAATCAGAAAAATCATACCGTACTTGAAGTAGTTTAATTAGTTTTGCTCTTTAACCCTAATTTTAATGGTATAATTGTTCTATTTTTTTTGCTTTAATCATTTCGCCAAGCGTTTTTGTGAACAAAATTGCTAATATACGCTTGTGAGGCAATTTTAAGATTTTCCTCCCTACAGATAGAAAAGAAAAAAACTGAAATAATACTCCGCTTTCTCTTTTCTGGAAAAAATATCTGTTGAAATGAGAGTGCTTTGAGCTTTGCCCCAATAAATCGGTTTGTTCTCTATAAGTCGGAATCCACACATTGTGCAACTGCGAAGCGATAAATTTATTTTACTGTAAGTTTTAGTAAAAGAAGATGATTTAGTATCTAAGCTAAGAAAATTTTCAACAATAAGCTTTCAAACTAATTATGGTATCTTTATGATTTAATGTTTGAACTTCAATTTTTGGCAGCATTTTCATACTCATAACGTACATTTATAACTGACACTCATTAATAAACTATTCTTTCCTTAACTTGTAAAAACAGATAGCAAAATTTTTTACTTTCTTGTTAAAATAATTGAAACTAATGAAACAATTGCCATCGTAAACAACAATAGCCCTTTTAACTTTTGGTTTGAAATTCTAGAATATCCGGCTGTATTTTTAGAACTACAATGGACCGTCGGGAACTAAGTTTCAAGTTAATTTAAGCCAGTAATTTTTAACAAATGGCACGTCTCTCTTGAAAGAAGATCAAAAAATTTGGGGAGGTCAGTTTTAATTTTACATTTTTGACAATGTATATATTTTGCCTACTTCAAAAATATTATTTGTCTCCAATTTAGTGCGTATGAGAATTATAGCCTTGTATTTCCATTTCAAAAAAATACATTTTAGTCCTCTCTCCACCATTTTGATTTTTTTATACAACGAGGTTTTTTTTACTTCACCGAAAGAAATTTATTAGGAGACACAGATTCACAGTTGTGCTAAAAATGTAAGTTATCTGTCTGAAATCTTAAGGATTTAAGCCCCTTCGCCCCCTTGTTCGATCGTAAAAGATTTAGCAAGCACGTAAAATTGAAGGGTCTCATTCAAAATCAAATTTCTTAAGACTTTTAAAACCTAAAAAACGGATTTGTCTCTAAACAAACAAATTTTGATATTCTAATGTTAAAGGAAACTGAAAAACTTTGCAAATTTTTCAAAAAGAGAGCATTTTTTGTCGGCAGCGTGGTCGATTGGTTATAACACTGTGCTTTTGATTAACATGGTCTCGGTTCAAAGCCTATTTGCACCATTCTGTTGGGTCCTTGAGAATGACACTTTACGGCACTTCCCCTGTTTGGTGGCCTTCGCAAGCAGTTTTAAATTTCAGTCATCTCTCGATACAATTGAAAAAACAAATAAAACTTTTTAACCGGACAGCAATATCTTGGCAACTGCAAAAGCACATCTGGTAATTGCTTGCCCTATATATAGCGTTTCCAGCACTTTTCTGCAAGTCAGAAGAATAAATATAGACAAAAAATAGAAAAAAATTTTTAATTCAGAAAGAGTTAGCAAAATGTGAGAGAATGCTATCAATTGCCTTTTTTATTTATGTAGAGCTGTCACAGATTTTGTTTGGGAATCCTAAAGGACCAGTTGAGCTAGGTAACCCGAATACCTGCGCTATACCTGCGATTGGTTTGTCGTAGACTCTTTTTTACAGACAAACAGAGACCACTATCTCTAACAGGAACGAATGTATTACAAAATTCACGACCGACAAAAATTCTCTTCCACGCTTTGCCAAACTGCAAAGCGAAATCAACACTAAAACTTGATTCAGCCAACACAAATGATTGTACCTCCGTAGAACACAATTCCAAAACACTGGCGCAAAATAAATTCAATCGCCCCAAATTCTACTTTCTCTTACAGCGACACTTTTCGCTTTATGCGTTTCTCTCGTTTTCGTCTCTCTTTCGTCGTCGCCTCTCGCTTCGCGCTTTTTGTCTTCGCATTGCATTCATATATATATATATATATATATATATATATATATATAACTGGAGACAGTACTGTTTCGACCTTTCGGGTCTCATCAGTCCAGTGAAGTTATGCTGAGAAAGAACAAGGCACACCAATTTGTACCTTGTGGCTAATCTTTTACTTGTGGTTTTTAAGCCACAAGTAAAATCAAAGCCCAGTGATGCCAAGAGTGCTCAAATCATATAAAATGATGAGCAATGCATAGCGCAACAGCATCACTGTCTTCTCAGCCAGAGTGCTCAACCTGCATATATATATATATATATATAACAAATTGGCTGGAACGATCTCGAAAGCGCTTTGTTCAGACTTTAAAATTAAAATGCATTTTCTACGATAAGTGAGAACATTCCAGAACATACCATTAACTCGGTCACGCGATATAAACAAAGTGCATTACGTCACCACCTTCTGGCGAAGAAAAAAAATTGCATTCGAACAATTGCAAGCAGATAACTAATTAACACAGTACGAAAGCGATTATAACTTGCCCAAGCGATTTCTATGTTATAGCAAAACTTTGAAATATTTTAAGACGGAAAATCAGCTATATCGCCATGATAAAAATTGTTAGGAATGAAGTGTAACAAAAGCACTGTTTTGATTGTTATTGAATAAAATTAGTACTAACTTTACTTTAAAAAATTATTGCCAACCAATTACGAGCTTCACGACACGTCACTGGTTGCGACCAAAAACGAAATTTCTTTAAAAAATACTGAGGGCTCAAAACAAAGATAAAACAAAATAATCAATTTTAAAATTTAAATTAGGAACCTCAGCTACAGCTCTGTTTTTGGCGTTTTCGCGAGAAATAAAGTCAGAGTCATTGTTGTAAAAATATTTTTTAGGAATTTAACTAAATAAATGTTTTTTAGTTTCCATCTCAACCAAATAGTTTTTTATAATTCTTTTTTTCTTATTAACTTTTATTATATTTTGAGGAGATTTGAGTACAACAAAGTCAATCTTATTAGATACAATAAATAAGAAAAAATGTAAAACCATAATTCCACGATTATGCGATCGATATTAATGAAAAAACTTAAGTATATAAGCAAAAAAAAATTTATAACGTATCTTACTAGTCAGGTCAGATCAAATTCTTTTACAATTCTACCTTTTTGAAATTAAAATGATGATATAACATTTGGGTTTTACTACTAATCCCAGTACCTACTAAGGCGTGGATTTTAAGTATGTATACCAATGTTTCCAAGCTTTTTTTGTTCACAGCGCCTTTTAATAATTTGAAAACAGTAATGGCGCCATAGTCAAACCAAAACTTACAAAAATTGCAAATATCTAAAATAAACAAGATAAAATAACTCTGATCAAGAGCAAACTTTAAAGTTTAAACGGAGATTCTGGAGGGTATTACAAGGAGTATTTTTACGCTAAATCCAAAAATGGTTTTAGTTTTTCTTTAGCACTTCACGATCTTGAGATATTTTTGTTTTTATACTTTCAAATTAATTTTCGTTACTAATCATTTTAAAATCCAAATACATAACCACATTGCATTATGATCTCATAAAATAACATTTCTAAGTGGTAAAACAACGTAAATTAAAGCGCCGAGTGACATTGAAAGGTTGGAAGTAGTAGTTTTGCAAGTTATTGTTTAAACAGATAATAAGAAAAATGTTTGAGCATAGGCCGGCGCAAAGAAGAAATGATATTAACAATGCACGGCAAAATGTTGTTTTTATTTGTTTGTACAGGTAGAAAATAGGTATGCCAAAGTTAACTGTATTTTCAAAATTTTTGAATATATTTATATTGCCTAAAAAGTGCTTTAACATTATTATGCAAACACAAGAAGTGTAATCTTTTATGCGTAGGTTTCCTTTTCTTAAACCATCTAGACTTGTTTTGCTTTGTCTGTCGGAAGTTTGCTAACAAAAAACAACAAAGGATTACACTCATGATATCAAGAAGATGTATATGATATATGTTTGCCCATTAAGTGACCAAGATAAGATCTGGGCACTTTATAAAATATACAAAAATGCTGCTTAGGCTTGCACAACAGGCTAAATAAACAGTCTTTATTCATGCCATTTGCCGTCCCAGTGATTTGGCGTGTTCAAAGATTACTGTCAGGATTGCTTTACATGTTGGAAATAAAAGACTCTTCATTTCTATCGCGTTGGATATTGAATGTTGAATCTTGTGGAATCCGATCCACTATTTTAACTTCCATTGAAGCTTATATGGAAACCTTAAGATCATTGCAATGTTAATGGGATTGCAAAGGAGTTTACTAAACACTGTTGTTGTTTTTTATTAGCGGGACAGTCGTGCCACTGCACAGCACTATCAAATAAAAGAATGGCCGACAAGGAATTTAAACGTATCTGGAATGAAAAATATTCAACACATTCCTTTAGTAAATCCCAATAATTTTTTAATACCATCTCTGCATATCAAGCTAGGACTAATGGAGAATTTAGAAAAAGCCATCTCCAAACACCGTTCAAATAGCTTTAAATTTTCTTGCTAGATATTTTCCAAGCTACGCCAAGCATAGTTGAAAAAGGAATTGTTGTTGGCCCACAAACTCGGAAAGTTTTTAAGAAAACAGAATTTGAAAAAGCTTTAAATACGTTGGAACTACAAGCTTAGCATGCATTTAGATGAATTTACTTAAATGTTTTGAGAAGTTTTAAGTCACCTTCACATCAAGAATGTGTGGCAAAGTTGTGTGCGGCATGAAAAGACATGGGACGTTGCATGTCGGTCTCGGTTCTCTCTGTTCAAAACCTACTCGCGCCATTCTGTTGCATCCTTGGAAAAGACACTTTACGGCACATTTCCTTGCTTGGTGGTCTTGGCAAGCAGTTTTAAATTACCGTAATATCTACGTATATTAAATTACAAGCGGACAGCAATATCTTGGCATGACCGGAAGCAGGTCGGGGTAATTGCTTACCCTATGTATTAGCGCCTCCGTCGCTTTCCTGCGATTTAGGAGGATAAATATAGAGATAAAATAAAAAAAACAAAAAAATAAATGTCTTTGAAAACGCATTTTTTTTATTTACACCTTGATTTTTTTGAAAATTTTGTAGGAGTTAGTGATGAGCGAGGTGAAAGATTTCACTAAGACATCCAAGCAATGGAAGGGAGTTATAAAGGAGTTTGAATTAAGTTATGATGGGTGATTTTTGCTAGGTGGTTGTTGTTCGGCGATGATCCAACCCATGCATAAAAACGGGAATCGTATGCCAAACATTTTTCAATTTTCGTCTTTGATCTGGTATTGATTACAGTACGGAGTGTTGTCCTGGTCGAAAGCAACTATTTTGCCATGCTATTTTTAAACATCTTTTCTTCAGGTTACCCAAAATAACTTTTTATAGTTATTCATAAGCGGCCTTTGTTATGGCTTTTCATGTAGGACTAACAATTTTTTCAAAAACACCTAAGAGCAGGTTGTTTCAAGGCTTTTAATAAATAGTCTTTTTCAAAACTACAATAGACAAAAATGAATTGGTTCGTTGTCTAATTTTTAGTCTATCGGTAAATACCCACACCGGTACATTAATCCTGCTTGTTTAATCTTTTATTAATCATAACACCGTGCTAATCTGTTTAGTATGTCAAATACTAAACAACTGCTGTGATAGTAAAAGAGATGTTGCTATTTATACGGTATAAAATGCTCACATCTCCTTATATTTCTAAAAACTGCAATTCGGTGGTGGCACAGATTGATCTGTGTGTTTTATAATTGTATGTTAATAATAAAAATGTAAGCAACCCCAGTTTCAAAAAAATAAAAATTTTTTTCGCTGTCTTCTTCTTCTCCTTTTGGCCTTTCCCTTCAGTCAGCGGTGGCCACAGCGTGTCATCATTCTCCAAACCTTTCTTTCTTCAACATCCGTCTTCTTTGCACCAACTTCCCCCATATCTTTTTTCACTACATCTAGAAATCTTCTCTTTGGTCTCCCTCTTTTCCTCTTTCCCGGTAACTCTATTTCCATCATCTTTCTTTCTATATAGGCTTGGTCTCTCCTCATGACATGTCCATACCACCTCAGCCTGCCATCCCTCATCTTCATTCCTAACCGTTCTACCTTAACGGTACTCCTGATGTACTCGTTTCTAATCTCGTCTTTTCTCGTCACTCCCATAGCAAACTTCAAAATTTTCATCTCTGCGACTTTTATCTTTTTCACTTGTTTCTTTGTGAATGTCACCGTCTCAAGTCCATACACCATTACTGGTCTTACCACTAAACTGTACGTTTTTCCTTTTACTCTAGCTGGTAACTTCCTGTCGCAAATTACTCTCGATACTTTTCTCCATCCGTTCCATCCTGCCTGCACTCCCTTCTTTACCTCCCTCTAACAACCACCACTTTCCTGCACCGTTGATTCCAAATACTTAAATTCCTTTACTCTTGCACTTTTGTATCCTCCATCTTCACTTATTCTTTCACTGTAGTCAATCCATACAATAATTTGAAAATCTATATAGTTAAAGAGTTTTTAACTAAAAAAGAGTATAAACAGTTCCATTAAAGAATTCATATAAGAAAAAATTATTCAAAAATAATTACTGTGTAAAACCTTAGAAGAATACCAAGGAGGGTTAGAATATTTAGTTAAAAATTTTTTGTTTAATCTACCTCGGAATAGAAGTTTAGCTTGCTGCTTTAAAACCCAAGTGTAATTCCTCAAGCAAAGAGCGCTTTAGCGTGAAAGAAAAAATTCCATGGACTAACATTCTGAATAGCAAGTAAAAGTACACACCTTCAATGTTCGTGCAGAATAATTTCCGTTGTGTTTCGGGAAAAGTCTTTACAAATATTTTTTAGTAGGGTCATATGCTGCTTACGTACGTTGGTCACTGCGCCCACATAGAAAACAGCAACCAAGCAAAATCAATAGGCCACACAAAAAAAAGTGATCCAATCAAAAATAAATACATTATCAGAAAGAAGATTATAGCAGAATGATATTTTGAGGGATATTCTTTTGAGACTTTTACTTCATAGCAGCTCACTTAAATTGAAAAGAAAATATAAAAATACTAATAGACGGTAAACAGACAAAATACTTTTATTAATATGTAAACGTACGATAAGTACAATCTTTCAAAATTAGCAAAAAATTTTTTAAATATAGGAATTTCTAAAGTATAAAAAAGTTTTGAAGAAGTTTATTTTCATGTCATCAATGTTTAAATTTAAAACAAAATTAAACAAATACGACATGTAAACTTTTTCTAGTATTACAGTACAATCAATGAAAAATTTCAATTTACAGAACAAAGTTCTATAGAAATAGTAAAACGCAGCTTGGACTATTACTTAAATTTACATAAAAAACTAACAGCAAAAATGTAATTACTTGTTTTACAGTTTCTTCTAGTGTAATCTGGCTTCCAAAGACACCCGGAAGTACTTTCTATGTAAGAACATTGACCATTCACACAAGGGTTGTTGTAACAAACTATGAAATCTAAAAAGTTAAATTATTGATTCTATACAAAATTAACATGAAAGTTTGTTTCATACCTTTTAACTGAGTCTTTAACTGGTTGATGCTATTCCTCAAGTTACTAAGTTGATTATCATTGCGTTTGAGTTCTAAAAGTTAATTTGGAATAAATTGTAAATTTTTCACAGAATAACTTATTTTACTATTATATTAATACTTTTAGGTACGGTATTTAATTTGCATTAGGGTTTAAGACAATTACTTTTGTACAAAAACATTCAAAAAGTAAAATCAATGTAACTGCTTAATTTTGCTTATATTCTAAGCTGTAAAACCCCAATCATAAAACATTATGATCGACATTTTTTAAACTGTTAAGCGTGCTTCCACAAAATGTTTTGTTGCATAATAAACACGACTAACAGCAAATACGTCAAAATGAAGGTTTCAAAAACTTTGCATCTTTATTAAAGATTTTTGCTTTTTTATTTTATATGTTATATTCTTTTTTTTTATATAAATTTTCTATAGAAAAACTTATTTTACTATTGTATTAATACTTTGAGGTACGGTATTTAATTTGCATTGGGGTTTAAGACAATTACCTTCGTGGAAAAACATTTAAAAAGTAAAATCAACGTAACTGCCAATCTTGCTTATGTTCTAAGCTCCAAAACCCCAACCATAAAACATTATCAACGACGTTTTTCAAACTGTTAAAACCAAAAAAATGAGTGATCACTAAACTGCTCATAATGTACAATAAATGACCATATGTGTATATGATGCTTTTTATTGCAAGATTGTATCTTGTTTGATTAAATATTTGAAAAAATCAGTTATTCGAACCACCCCTAGTCTTAATTCGTTCGGCGTTCTACTATATTTTAAAATTTTAGCTTCCAGCTAACGTTAAATTTAATTTTTTTTTGTTAATCTGTTTTAAAACACGCATAAATAAAATATATTGCCTATTACACTATATATTCAAATCAAGGTCCGAAATAAGCACATTAATTTTTTTTAAAGGAACTTTCGGCAGCCGTATTAAAGTTTAAAGTAGGTGACTAGCTGTAGATTAATTGTAACAAAAAACATTCCATGTCCTTTCTTTGGGGCTACTATTGCATTTAGGCTAAATTAAAGCTACATATTCTATTTTGTGAGTGTGCGGTAGATCTAGTTTTTGTATTATTTCTTTGTTCTTTTGTTAAAGCTTTTTTTTAAATAAAAAAATAGCTTTAAAGAATATTTACATAATCAAATTACTTGATTTTTTTAAAATCGAATTAATTTGGTGTGAATGTTTTAACGGCAAAAGTGTGAGTAGAAACCGTGTTTGGAAAATTTGTCGCAAACATTTTTGCCGTCGGAAAATTGGGCGTAAGGAAAATTCGCTGCATATACAAGGTATAAAGTTATTTGTTTGTAAAAAATTATTGACACTCTTATTAAAAGTAATGTTCAAAAAAATTTTCGTGTTTAAAAAAAAGTTTAAAAAAAATTTGTTTAAAAGAAATGTAATTATACAGTATACTGCATACGGCGAATTTTCTTCATGGCGAAAATATTTGCCGCAAATTTTCCTAGAATCAGTAAAAACATTCAAACCATCACCAGGTTCATTTATTGCCGAAAGAGAAAATTTAAACAAAGTTTTTGGTAATCCAATCAGCTTGAAATAGATGGCGTTAATCATAATAAAAATCTTCATATTGGAATAAACTTTAAAAAATTGCGAAACTAAAGATTAAATTTTAAGGTAGGTAAAATTTAAGAACGCTATATATATTTGCAAGACTTCCAATTAACTAATCCGTTGCCCGTTGCAATTCTTTGATTGGCTGTTTTTAGTAAACTTTATTTTAATCGCTATTTTAAAAATTTTCAACTTTTATGTAATTTCTACTGTAATTTGGTGTTACGTGATATGATTTTATATAAGCTCACTTTTTTGTTTACGTTACATTCCAATTATTCCAATTGAACCATTCCAGTTAGTCATTTCAGTTGAAACTTTAGTGAAAAGTGTTGAAATTGTTTTGCGCTATCAGGCCCTTCTTGCCGGTAGTATTAAGAGATATAGTTGTTTTGCTTGTGTTGTGGACAAAATATTAAGATTAAATTTAGCCATCGGGGTGCCAATTTATTTTTATAGTTCGCTAGTACAAAATTGTGTGAACGATTATTATTTGCAGTTTCGTGGCTAGAATTGTTTTAAAGTTTAGTGAAGCTTCGGACACGAGTTGTGTTATTGTGAAATGATCAAGTTTTGTGAATTTTGTAAATATATTCTTTATGGTTAGAGACAGTGGTTTCTGTGTATCTGCGATGAGAAGTTTTATACAAAATCAATTTAAACTTAGCTGAAAATAATTGTATTAAAAGCTTCAGTCTTGCGGCAAAGTATTATTTGAGCCGGAATAATTAAAGAATTGAAACAGCTTGACTTCAGCGCAGGTATTCGGGTGAGCTAATTTAACTGGTTCTTTGGATTCTCGATTAACGTTTGTGACAGTGTTTGACTGGAGAATAGATGATTATTTTTTATTCATGAGGCGGTTTTACATTAATCCAACTTGCAAAAACAAGCTTGGTATTATCATTATCGCCATTTGAATTCTGGTTTGAATTGTATTGGATTCTCATTTAAGCGAACAAGTTTCGCCAACAGACACAAGGCTTTAATCATCCTCTTGTAAGAGACCCATTGCACTAATGCAGACCAGCTAGTAATACCACATTTCACACTGTCATGTTGAGTCTCAAGCAAGAAAAATGACCTTGCTAAGTCTGTCTACGAGAAACTTAGCTAGATTCTTGTGGATCAAACTTTAGAGAGATCTGCAGTTGGGTAATTGTTTATGGACATTAATGGTTGCAAGATTGTCAATGTCAACAAACCACCAATCTTGCAACTCGTATTAACAGCCATTCTAGTGTTCTCAGAGCCCTATTTTATGTAAGTAGCTTTATTGCCAGCACATTAACTGGGGCTATAATTACATCAGCCAGATGGAGAATGCCTGTCTGATTGGGGAGCTGTTTCGGATTAAGTAATTTATTGCATAAATTTTTTCAAGCTAAGCTTGATTGATAAATACTTCTATTTTGTATTCTGTATTTGTAATCTTGAACATAACATATAAATCAGAGTAAATAGCTGTTCTGAGAAAGTCTTTACACAAGCCAAATCATAAAAGTTACAGAAGTTTAGGTTAATGGAATGCCAAAATTATGTAGGAATTCAACAATCGCAATTTCGAAGTTCAAAAAGAATAGTTACACTTTGGCCAAAAGTTTTTTACCGTTTAAATAAAGGATTTTATTTTCTTGTGTACACTATTTGTAATTTAAGGTTATCTTTTTTGTTACGCAATATGTAAGTGGAAAAGGACGTAATTTATGAAAAGCGTTGTATGAGTTCAAATAATAAGTGAAAAAATATTGTAGATGTACATGTACAGTATACTGAGGTGACGAGCCATTACAAATTTTTATTTTTGTAAACCAAACTATAAATCATTTCAATTAAGAAATGTTACCGATTCAAAGCCAAAACAGCAGCTAAAGAAAATTGTTCCCTCTTGTACAACTCTAGAGATGCCCCTAGCTCATTCTCTGGTTGTCGGAACGCTAAAACTAATACCAACCTGGCTTCTGCGAATGAAGATTTAAACAGCTCAAAACTGGACAGACGTACGTCAGAGAAGTTTGCTAAGTCCCAACATTGACCGTCGCTAATTACGGCCACAAAAAAATCTGGCCCCAGTCCCAAGTGAGCCGTACAAGCGTTGGACCTTCTGCAAAGCCAACTGGCGACTATGAGGTCTCAACACAAACCAACTATCTCAGTAATCACCATCTCTCGACTATTGATGATAGGTTTATTGATGAGACATACAAGCACATTTGTTCTACTATTTTTGCAGCAGCAAAATTTTTAATTTTATCAGATCTCAGAAATAACTATACAGTATAAATTATGTTGGGATGCAAAGTGCTTAAGATTTATCAGGTTTTTTACGAGCTCCAGGGTGAAGCAACCAAGTCAGACCTCGTGCTCCATTAGGTTCCTAATATATAAAGCACGCTATTGAAACGTGATTTGTGGTTTGTTCTGAAGTACTGCACTTGCAATTTGGTGAAGGAGTGAGACCCCATTTGTGCATGGACGAATGGAATCGTCCTACACCATCCGCAGGCAATTGAGCTTAACCCAAGCTGTTTGAGGCAAGCTTATTGGAACAGGCCAGGAACTGGTCCTGGGTATAAAAACACGGAGTCTGAATGTATTCTCAAAGTACTCCACGTTTTATTTATAATTTGTCCACTCAGAAGCACAGATGCCGAGTCCCTCAAGCTTGTTTAACAGTTTCCGAACAGCTGGCACAAACGGGCGTCTAGATTTTAATCTAATCTCTCTTTGCGAACATTTGAGGATCCACTTTAAAGACCATATCGAATATTGATCAGGATCCAGGAATTTACAGTAAGGCCAAGAAGTATTAGTCAAAAAATCTCAGCTAGCAAGATGCCTGAAAGTATGGGCATGTGATCCGTTGGAGTGGAACGCAGGAATCAAGTGACTATGCGCAAGGCATCATTTAAAACACTGTCTATGAAGCGAGTGTCAGTGCTGGGATATCAGACTGGTGCGCAGTACCCAGATGTTGAGTATACTAGAGATAGGGCAGCTTTGGCACTATTTTGGCACCAGCACCTCATCTTGAGTCTACAAGTTGCCTCAGCAGTGTCACGCACAAAGATAGTTTGTTGCACAATGCCACTAGATGGTGATGAAACGTGAGCAATCTGTCCAGTTTTATCCCAAGATAAATAGAGGTTGGATAGAACGGTAAATGTCTATTGTTGTTGTAAACTTTTAGTTCACGTTTATCCTCTCGATTATTCAAATGAAAAGCTGACCTCAACCTCTTGGTATGACCGAGTTTTAACCTTCAATTCTGGAAATATCCTAAAAGTCGGCAGCGTGTTCGAGTGATTAAGGCACCGGACTGATGATCAACATGATCTCGGTTTAAAACCCACTTGCGCCATTCTGTTGCGTCCTTGGGAAAGACACTTTACGGCGCTTTGCCCTGCTTGGTGGTCTTGACAAGCAGTTCTAAATTACAGTCATATCTCTACTAAATTACTAGCGGACAGCAATATCTTGGCATCTCCGGAAGCAGGTCGGGGTAATTGCTTACCGTATGTATAGCACCTCCGTCGCTTTCCTGCGAGTCAGGAGAATAAATATAGAGATAAAAATAAATAAAAATAAAAAATAAAAAAGTGTAGTCATGTCTTGGCTTAAAAACCCCTGCAAGTCCTTCCAGTTTTCAGAAGAGTGCAACAATGCTAATTTCCCACATAAGCAAACTTTCTGGAAATCGTGGAATGCAGATCGTACGTATAAGTGTTGAAAATGAAGGGAGCCAAGAGCGATCCTTAACCCTTTAAGGGATATAAGAATTTGATTGTAAAATAAAATAACAATGACTTAATAATGACGTCACAAATACCTAAAAATCAGAATTATAATGCCTTCACAAAAGTGCTATTGTTACGTTACAATTTCAATCATGGTACACATATGTACCACTGTTCCTAAAAGGGTTAAGTAACGCCGTTTTTCAGGCTGCGTTGTCTGCTTTGCTTGCTTTTACCATTATTAAGGCTAAAACGTCGGTTTTGAACACGCTCCGCAATCATTCTGACCATGTGCTTGTTCGTAGAACCCTCATCAGCTTGCAGGTAAAACCATGGTGTCAGAAAGTGTCATAAGCCGCTGTCAGATCAACAAATACGACACCGGCTTTATCTTAGCCACAAAAAAATCCTTGATGCACTGGGTCAGAACAACTTGATCTACGGTTAGCTTCTGGCGTCGAAACCCAGCTTGTTTTTCAGAGAGCAATAGATCAATAATTTCTCAGTGCAGTCCTAGATAATCCTCTCGAGGATCTTGTAGGAAAAACAGAGCAGTGATATCAGTCAATAACTCTTTGGGTTCCTTACGGGCTTCATTGGCTTTGGAATTGCGACTACAAGCGCTCTGTTCCAAATCTTAAAAATTTTGAGTCGGCGCCAGCAAGATGAAAGGAAGTCAGGTAACCGAACTTTAAAGTAACTCAAGCATGGGATATAAGCTCTTGGAAGATAGAATCAAGGTCCGGAGCTTTACCTGGTTTTAAATGATGGAGGCAGCACTGAATCCTTTCTGTGACAAATTCTTTGAGTTATTAAATGGGATTTGTGTTGCGGCTCTTCAAAGATCAGACACTCCTTGAGAAACAAGTCAGAATGAATTGCAATCAATAACTTTGTATCTCCCGTTTCTGACTAGCTGAGAATTAATAGCATTATCTAAAACAGTGACAAAGAGAGTGTTGTGATCTACCAGTAAAGTTGTTTAAAAGACTCTATGCTTTTCGAATAGATTGTGAAAAATCGATGCTCCGAACTGCTTTGGACCATCGCTCTGTCCGTTTCCTGTCAAGTTTGTCAGAGAAAACTGTAGTGCCCAAATTTGAGTCGTATCCATGAGGAGATTGCAGGAAAGTTTTATAAAGGGATTTACACTCCCTATCCCAACACGAAATGTAGTTGTTTCGATAACTCTGTGGGATATTTTGCTTCTTTATTTTTACTTTAAAAATCATAAAAAATATTTATAGGAAATTGAGAAAATTAGTAAAAAATATTATCTAAACCAAAAAGTTAATTACAACTATAATTTTGTACTTTTTACACTGCATTAAATAATAATTTAAAGAAATAATTTCAAATATAACTAAGTGAATTTGTTTATTATAGTAATTAATAGTTACATTAATAAAAGAGAAAAACTGTATTGAGAAAATTAGTTCGGTCGCACTTTATTGAAAAGTTGCAGAAGATGAGATCTACCTTGAATCTGTTCCTTCAATATTTGAATTTCAGTTAAATTTTCTCTTCCAGTATTTCCTTTTGCTATTTTCGTTTCTTTTAGCCCAACATTTCCTTTTTTGCCGAATGGTCCGTTTAATGGTTTGATTTTATTTGACTGTTCTTTAACAAATATTTTTTTTTTTAAGCTGCTCTTAATTTCTTTGAAAGAATTAACTAATTTGCACACAGCAAATTTGTTTATGGCCGCTGACAATGTGCAGCAAAGCAGCAGGCATATTATAAACAACATAACGAAATGGTTAAGAATCTACTCCAAAAAAATATTATAGAAATTGTTTAAAATCAATAAATTATTATGTATATTCGTTCACTTACTTATTAAAGATAAAGATTAATTCTTGGTTTTAGAGATTTTTAGATATTGCAGCCAGCTTAAAATTTGCATTTCTTTTTTTATATTTATAGAAATGATTCCCGAAAAATTTTTCTCGGGTTGCATGATGTAATATCTGGTTTAGGTACTGAGTATCTTGCACCGCTCTGAGATCTTCCTATCTCTATGGTAATTTTTTTCTACAGAAATATTAAATGGCTTATGTCCGTGCAAATTTTTAGAGTTAAAGTTTCATAGAATAACAATGTCCTATGCCATTCGAATAGATTTTTTCTAAAACTTTTTATCAAAATTTAATACTTGAGTGAAATGTTTGCGTCAACGCAATAATTTATGAAACACTAACTATTCAACTTTATACGTAAAAGACCCATAACTCTTTGTTTTGCTGGCAATCTCAATTACGAAAAATCTATTTTATTTCTAAATATATTAAAGAAGCAGAAAATGAGTAAAAATTTTTTAGAATAATGTTGAAGGCAAAGAGAAAATAGAAGCTGATGATTAAATTGTGACAAAACATCAATTTATAATGCCGAAAAACTGATTTTTAAGATTGTTTCGCTTATTGCTGATTAAAATCCCTTCCACTTCATATTGTTTATTACAATAAATTATGGTTAATATTTCTTTTTTAATTTATTAATTTTTTTGTACCATACGGCTGATAAGTTTTGAAATTTTGCTGTCAACAGTTTATTACATAAAAATTGTATTGAAACAAAATAATTTGGCCCATCTACAATCATAAAAATCTGTGTTATGCATTCACTTTTAAGTCTTACTAAAAAAACTATTCTTATTTATGTACAGATTGTTTTAATATGGCATGAATTAAAAGACGGCAAAGCGCAAAGAGTTTTTGTAGGTTATCTAAACACAGCAGCATTGTTTAACACAGCAACAAAAACGTGACACAACTAATTACGCAGGCTGCTTGCTACAGGAAATCGCAGTAAACCAGTTCAAACCAACAACTAACAACATCCGGTAATATTAAAATTTATTTTAATTATAAGTGGTAGGATTGTAATTTATTTGTTAATTGAATTTTACTCGATTATAATAGTGTAACCTTTTAAACTGAGTTTTTGGTTTTATTTTTATTTTTGGATATTAAAAGTTTAGAAAATAGCTTTAACTTCTTATATTACATTATATGGTATAAACTTCGGAACGCTTCAATAAGTTTAGAATAATACATTTAGAATGACACATGCAATTTGCCACATCATGAAACTTACAAAAGGTTAGTTTGTGTTGCTCAGGAATCTTTTTACTTAGTTAAAATAAAGTCAAAATTTTTAAAAGTTTTACATAAAAGGCTAATTTCAATTAAGTAATCAGGTCATACAATGTACTAACCAGGGCTTCCGACAAAACAGGAATTCGAACTGCAAACTGTATAAACCGTTTGTTCAACATGTTGTGCCGCCTTCTAACGCACAATTTCGTGGTGGCGCAAATTGATCAGTGTGTTTTATGATTATATAAAACAAAACAAGATTGATCCGGCATTGTTGGTTAAATCTGGGCCTGTTCCGGCGGTCTAATATACATGTAATTAGTCTTTGTTGGTTACAATTTGATGTGCTTAAAAGCCAACTTTAAGTAGTCTTATTGACGCATTGGAGAGGAGCATTTGTCATGACATAGAGACCGGGAGATATGGCAATCAAATACAGAGAATGTTGAAACCTTTGTCAGCGTACTGGCTTTTTGTAGAAAACGAGGTTTTAAGTTTAAGTGAGCACTTAGAAAAATCCGATCTACCTTATGACAAACAACATCCTTTAGTGTTACTACAATTCCTCGAGGTTCATCGCAACATCCCCCGAAGTTGCAGCACATCTTACATATGCTGAAAGTGTGGACATATCTTGGCTTAAGGTCCCCTCCATGTCCTTCCAATTTCCAGAAGAATGCAACAATGCTAAATCATCAGCATAAGCATACTTTCTGGAAATCATGGAAGGAAGATCGTACGTATAGATGTTAAATAGAAAGGGAGCCAAGACCGATCACTGAGGAACGCCGTTTTTGAGACGGCGTAACCTGCTTTGCTTGCTGTCACCGGTGGTAAAGGTGAAACTTCGATTTCGGACAAGCTTTATAATCATGTTAACCATGTGCTTATCCGGAAGTAGTCTCAGCAGCTTGCAGGTAAGGCCACGGTGCCAAACAGTGTCATAAGCAGCTGTCATATCGATAAATACGGCACTGGCCTTCTTTTTATCCTCGAAAGAATCCTCGATATTTTGGGTTAGTAGAACAACTTGATCTACGGTTGATTTCTCGCGTCGGAACCCAGCCTACTCTTTAGGGAACAGTGGATCGATTAATGGTTCAACGAGGGCATAGATAAGCCTCTCGAGGATCTTGTAGGAGACACGGAGCAGAGATATTGGTCGATAACTCTTTGGGTCCCCCACGGGCTTTGTTGGTTTTGGGATTGCGACCACAAGCGCTCTTCTCCAGATCTTGAAAATTTTGAGTCGGCGCAAATAGGAAGAAATCAAGTGACGTAACCAGGACTTCAAAGCAGCTCCAGCATGGAGTATAAGCTCTAGGCAGATGGAATCAGGTTTTGGAGCTTTACCTGATTTTAAATGTTGAAGGGCAGCAGCAAATTCTCTCTGTGAAAAATTGTCAGAGATATTTACTGCATCTGGTGTTGTGGCCCTCCAAAGGTCAGATACTTCTTGAGAGACAAGTCGAGATGACTTGCGGTCAACAGCCTCGTATTTCCCATTTCTAACCAGCTGAGATGCAATAGCATCGGCTGAAATGGGACAGTGACGAGGAGAGTGTTGTGACCTACCAGTAAGTTTGTTCAAAATACTGCACGCTTTTTGACTAGAGTGTGAGAAGTCAATGCTCCGAACTGCTTCGGACCATCGATCCCTCCGCTTTCTGTCAAGCTTGGCAAGCAAAGTTGTAGCAGACAAACTTGAGTCGTCTCCCTGAGGAGACTGCAGAAAGGTTTTATAGAGGGATTCACACTCTGCATCCCACACGTAATATAGTTATTTTGATACCCGCGTGGGATAATCTTTTTGGCTGCTTTCTTAATGATGTTACAAAAGTCCTGGTAAGCCGCATCCACATCAAGTGTATCAGGCGGCAACAAAGTCTATGCAAATTTATTCGTCAAAGCAATGTAGTGACTTCATTTGGCCTTGCGGAAGTTCCATCGCTTAACAGGCATACTTGGCACTGCCATAGCAAACCTTGGTGGTGTAATAAGCGAGGGTCGATGTTGTGATCTGGGAAACTTGTCAAGAACACGTTTTATCTGTTTAGCGACTGTTTGGACCTACGCTATCGAAAGCTAGATCCAGATTGGTGCCAGTGTTCCAGCGACCGAAATAAAGACTGGCAGCGTCCTTGCCATTATATAGCAGGGCAAGACAATTAATACTTGCCCAGTCATCCAAGCACTTACCGTCTGGACTGTTGTCGTCGTAACCCCAGTTAGCATGACGACAGTTAAAATCGCCAGCGTAAAGACAGGAGTAAGGAAACACTGGGAGATCCAGGGTTCGCAATCGCGTTGGCGGTGGTTTGTAGACGTTGACTATTTTATAGCCATCAACGTCCACACACAGCCACTTGATCTCCGATGTCGATGGAGATTGGTCCAAAAGCGTGTATCTCAGTCGCTCGTGGACAAACGTGGCAAGACCATGTTTCCTGCTTAAAGAAGACCCAGTTAGTTGGTAGTTTGAAAGTACCAACTTCTCTGCATCAGTGCAGTGAGTCTCCTGCAGTAGGATGACGAGTGCCTCAGACTGGATAGCGAGGTGATGAAGAACGTTCATCTTGCTTGCAGTGAGGCTTTCGATGTTTAGCTGAAGAGTAGTGGGTATTCGGAACTTGTTGGCAATGTGCCCTGAAAAGGGCAGTTTTATCCTGTCATTTCCCCGTCCTGAAAAGGACGTTTGCCGATTAGCAGATCCACACTGAACATCGGAATGGGTGGATACCCTTCCGTTTTGGTAAGTTCGGTTTCGGTCTGTCATTTTTAACACCAATGAACAGACTTACTCACGGCCCAGTCTGCGAGAAAGCACCTACCATATGGGCCGACAATTGTCTGTTGTATATCTACTGAAGATTTCCTGCGAGTCAGGAGGATAAATACATATATCGTTTTATTTTAACGTAGGTTTATTTATTCACAAAGTTTGAGCTTAAAAAAATTTTGTAAAAACTTAAATCTAATACGTAACTCCTTATATTTTAAAACTCAAATTTTATTGCGTAATAGTACTTTTTTTATCTGACAAAATCTATGTTCAACCTATAACTGAACAACCCGAAAATTTTCTAAAAATTAATGTGACCTTGCAAATCATTACCAGTACATCAAGAGTTTAATGGCATACAGAAATAAGATTCAGGTGGAAAAAACACTGTCAAAACCCAAATCCGGTTTCTAAAAAAATGTTTAAATTCTGCCAATGCTAGGAAATACTTTTGCTGATAGCAGCCTAATCTTTCTGCTTAAACCTATTTTAACAACTTGTTTAAAAAGTCAGAGACTTTTATGTTATAGAATTTAAAGTGATCACCGCTTAACCACGGCAATTCCTCTAAATTTTAAATTAACTTTATTTTGAGAAGTGACTGGGTGGTAAAATATTCAGTTTCGCAATTACTGTGCATCTTTTTTAAAGTAAAACTTGTACTAATTCTTTACAAAGAAAAATTCTTTAATAATGCTATGCATTGGCTTAGATTACAGGCAATTGTTCTAGCTAAAGACGTCAATTCCGGTTTCCGTTCGTGTAAGGGATCAAGCAAAAACTTTGTTCTAATCTCATCATATTTCCTCTAACCCAATCCTTACTGCTTTTTATTTTTCATTTAAGTTAAGTTTAAAAGCTTTGTTTCGTCCCATAAGTATCAATATAAAAAACAAAAAAAGTTTTCACTTAAATTCGAAGGTAAAAATCTTTATCACTGCCAAAAAAAGGGCTTGCATAAGAAACGCTTAAATAACAAATATGTTCTTCGACCAAGTAAATAAAACATTGAGGCAAACTTTTATAAATGGAGACAATTTTTTGTAATCCTTAAGTTTTTTTAATAAGAATTCGCGTTGGTTCACAGCGTGTTTTCAACCAAAAAGTATTTTTTTTTAATTTTACCCTTCCCACCCAAAAATTTTCCGATGGACCTAGCTATACGTATTAAAAATAGGGTTTTTATTTGTGTTAAGGACTCGCAGTAGTCACTTTTGTGCTGGCTCGACTAATCAGTTAACGTACGTCTTTAAACCAAAGGGCTGTAATTTTTAAATTACTACGAATTACCTATAATCTTTCTAATTGATCATCAAAAAACTTCAATCAGATTTTTTTTAAAAAATAAAGTCTGTGGAAAGTTTGAACTTTTTTTGCAATTCAACGTTTATTTTTAAGACTATGAGATTTTATTTGTTGATCAAGTTTGTTTTAATTCTAGCCGACAATCTACAGCGTTCTTAAAGCTGAATTTACTTTAACATCTGCCATGTGATTTAACAAAGCTTGGATTTATTAGATTACAATTGAAAGACGCAAAAGCACAAGTTACAAAGCTAAACCTTAAATTATACTAATCCGATTTTGCAAAAACTCGAGTAAAAGTAGAACAAAGTTTTATATTTTGGAGAAAAAACTTTTACTTTCTTGTACCTTTTATTGTAAAATTGCACAGAATAACCCCCAACTACTCAATGTTCGGCGAAGCGCTTTCGTCTCATAAACAATAAACATGACAAACAGCAGGTTTATTACAATGAGCGCGTCATAAACTTCAAATCGGGTGCCCAAACGTTTACTGGTTGCGGGCCAAATATTTGTCTGCAAGTTTATCGCAGGCCGCAATCGGTGCAGTAATCAAAATGATATCAAATTTAATTTTCAAAAACACTCACTTTATTTTTATTAAAATCTTGAGGCCTCAGCCTTGCATTTTTCTAGTTTCGGTTTCAAACTATAGGTTTCAAAAATCATTTGGTCTTTGCTCAAAGCGTGTAATCTCGATTACATTACTGACGGATATCATTTTGTGTTAATGGCGTTTTAGTCAGTTTTTATCAGGTAGACCAAAGAAATACAAGCGAAACTATTTTTTCAAGTAAAACATTTTTCT
Organism: Diplosoma virens; assembly: GCA_963680785.1. Lineage (NCBI taxonomy): Eukaryota > Metazoa > Chordata > Ascidiacea > Aplousobranchia > Didemnidae > Diplosoma > Diplosoma virens. The sequence goes on along the minus strand of OY796888.1, from coordinate 42,541,870 downwards.
TCCAAAAGTTTTTCATCTGACACTCTTCAGTGGAAATCGTCAGAGTAAAGCAGAATTGAAACCGAACTGAGTTATAAACGAGAAAGCAGAGTTCTTATCAACTGAAAGAAGTTAGCCAGTGAGAGAAAAGATTAAAAAATTTGCAAAGAGTAGACAAATTTTTTTTACTTACACAGAAGGGGATTGAGAGATTCAATAAAAGTCGCTTCAAGAGCAAAAAGGTGAAAAGAAGGGCGACCTCGAAGGAGAATAAAAAAATTACGTTTGACACTAGTGGGCTGTATACAAAACAATGTTTATAACTTCAAAATCAGTTAGTACTTCTTCACGTTTGACATTAGTGGGCGGTAGACAAACCAATGTTTTTTTGTCTGTGGACAACTAGTCTACCGCCAACTAGTGCCAAACGTGAAGAAGTACTAGCTGACTTTGAAGTACTCTATGCTCAATTAGTCCATTACAAACCTCGGTCTGAAGAGCAGCTTGCTGCTTTAAAGGCCAGGTTGAGTGACTTAGCTCACGCGTATTGTGGAAGCCCCATCGACTTGGGTGACTTCCTCGTGACAAAAGAGTGTTTTTAGGCTATCAAGTCCCTTCGAGCGAATGAAGAAATTCTTATAACAAAGACTGACAAAGGTGCGGGCGTTGTCATCCTCGACAAAAATGATTACAACGACAAGATGAAGACAATTCTTAATGACACGACGAAATTCCTTGATCTTGGACCAGTCACTAACAAAGACAACACCGCTAAAATTGAATCACGGATACAACGACGGTTACTACAGCTGAGGAAAGGAGCCTAATTTCTAAGCAAGTATACAAAGCAATCCGACCCACTGGCTCTCAGCGCCCGCGCATGTATAGTCTTCCGAAAATACACAAAAGGGAAGTCGTACCCTTACGTCCAACTTTGTCTATGACCGGATCGGCCCAACATCGGCTAGCTAAATGACTTACTTCTCTTCTTCAACCTGTTCTCCAAAACCTTTCTTCTAATTGAGTGTCTGATTCTTTCACCTTTGTAAAAGAAGTCAAAAAATTTACTTTTTCTCCTTTCTCTGTCTTTCTTTGTTCTTTTGACATTTCCAGTCTCTTTACCAATGTTCCGCTTGCTAAAACCATAGAAATCTGCGTTGACGCCCTTTACAATGAAGACTCAATGGCGCCATCTTTTCCACGCAACATCTTTGTCGAATTAATGCAACTAGCCACCTCCTCTATGTAATTCAGCTTCAATAGCAACATGCATCAATAAATCGACGGCGTCGCTATGGGCTCACCGCTCGGTCCAGCTTTAGCAAACATTTTTTGGCTACCAAGAAGCAAAACTTTTCAACATCGCTAAAAGGCCGTCAGCGTACTTCCGGTATGTTGATGACACTTTCGCCGTATCCAACAATGAAGAAGACTGCAACACATTTTTCATCCACCACAACTCCCTTCATCTCTCACTTCGCTTTATCTACGAAAAGGAATCTAATCACTCTCTCCCTTTCCTTGACGTGTTGGTAGAAAGACATGATTCGGAATTTCTAACTTTAGTATACAAGAAACCCACCTTCACCGGGCAGTATATACGTCGGAACTTTTTTAACCCCCAGAAACGTAAAATCAACCTAATTGGTATTCTTGTTTACAGAGCTTTTATGATTTGTTCTAAAAGCAAACTGGACCAAGAGCTTGGCAAAATTCGTTCAATTCTTTTTAAAAAAATGGCTACCCGGAATATGCAATCAATTTGGCTTTCAAACGAAAACTTCAACAACTAAATTCTAAACCGGTTCACACAGTAGAAAAGTGCCCTGTCTACCTACACATCCGATGAATTAAAAATGTCTCGATGAAGTTCGAAAAGCAGATTACGTCTGCTGTGAAACGCTGCTTTCTCTCCGTCGAATCACGTGTTATTTTTAACACCCGACAGCTCTCACCAGCGATTAAGAAAGACGTGCTACCTTCCCATCATCACAGCAATGTTATTTACCAGTTTGTGTGCCACTGCGATAGTCGGTACGTTGGTCGCACGTCTCAACGCCCAGAAGAGCGAATTAAACAACACGTTCCAAAATCCATCGCCAATCCTCGTGCCTCGGCCAACCGCCAAAGTCTTTCCCGGTCTTGCAAAGCCAACACACGCCCACAACCATTTCAACAATCCTCCATTGGTCAACATCTTCTTGACAATGCCCAATGCGCCCTTCACTACAGCAACGAAAAATTTTTTATTCTCCCTCGAGGTCGCTCTTCTTTTCACCTTTCTGCTCTTGAAGCGACTTTCATTAAATCTCTCAATCCACTTCTGTGTAAGCAAAAAGAATTTGTCTACTCTTTGTAAATTTTTTAATCTTTTCTCTCACTGGCTAACTTCTTTCAGTCAATGAGAACTCTACTTTCCCCTTTATAACTCAGTTCGGTTTCAATTCTGCTTTATTCTGACGATTTCCCCTGAAGAGTGTCAGATGAAAAGCTTTGGGAAGAAAAATGTTTTACTTCACGCAATCTTCAAATTCTGTACCACCAAACGTCTATTAAAACTATTTTTTCTTTATGGTTTTAATTCTGGTTACTTTTGTAATTAAATTTCTTTTTTTTTTCAATTTATCTCTATATGTATCTTCCTGATTTGCAGGAAAGTGATGGAGGAGCTAATGCATAGGGTAAGCAATTACCCCAACCTGCTTCCGGAGATGCCAAGATATTGCTGTCCGCTTGTAATTTTTAAAAGGTACATGACTGTAATTTAGAACTGTTTGCCAAGAGTACCAAGCAAGGGAAACTGCCGTAAAATGTCTTTCCCAAGGACATAACAGAATGACCTGAATCGGTTTTTAACCCAGAACATGTTGATCATAGGCACGGTGATTTAACCACTCGACCACGCTGCCAACAATTTTATTGTACTTGTCATAGACTTTGTTTGGGAATCCTAAAGGACCAGTTGAACAAGGTAACCCGAATAACTGCGCTAAAACAAAACTGTGTCTAATTTTATTTTATTCCGGCTCAAGAAGTAGTTTGCTATTAGCTTGAAGCATTTATACAGTTGGCTTGAACCAAGCTCGGATTGATTTGTTGAAGACTCTTCTCCACAAGCAAACAGAAACCACTGTCTCTTACTAAAACGAATGTATTACAAAATTCGCAACTCACAATTGACAAAAATTCCCTTCCACGCTCTGCCACTGCAAAGCGAAAAATCAGCGCTACAATTTAATTCGTTCAATACAAATAGTTCTACCTCTGTAGAACCAATCTCCAAACACTGGCGCAAAAACAGTTACAACACTTGCCAACCCACGCAATGCAATCAAAGGGTCCTTCACCATGCTCTGCGCCCAAACCAACGGTCAACCAGATTACGTTACTCTCACTCGAATCACCTCTCTCGAGTCGTCTCAATCATCTCTATCTATGAATGCGATTGAACAAGCGTATATATATAGACAAATATTAATGATGACAAATCGACTAGACAACGCTGGACTCAACTCGAATTCTCCGGAGAGAATGCTTCGCTCCAATGCACAAGAATTAGAACGTCAGTTCTATCGTACACAAGAACGTTCAGGAATAAAGTTCAAACTCGGTCATGCGTTAAGAGAAAATAACTCGACGAAGCGTATACGTCATTACTGTCTGGCGAAAAAAAAAAGAAGATGCATATGAGCAATTGCAAGCAAATTGCAGATATTTAAGTTAATTAATATAGTAGCGATTACTATGTCATAACAAAACTTGAATTACTTTAAGGCGGAAACAACTATATCACCATAACTGAAAATTATTACTAATGAAGTGTGACAGTACTCAACCACCATGCCGACCATTCTTTAAATGCTGCATCAATATGCAGTAATTAACGAAATGTTGGCTTTGCAACAATTTAGTAAAATTACAGCATAAATCACTGCTTAATTTTTTAATTACATTTAAACTAAAACACAAAACTATTTTCCATTGAGTACCAAACTTTTTGTAAATTTACTAATAAACCTGAGCGTTGTTTAAAACTGTAAGCCTCCAAAAAAAAAACGTTTAAACTTTTGGACAAATTTGCTAATAAAAAGAAAAACAGGTTGAGTTTAAGAAATTGTATTTTAAAAAACTTATACGTATGAAAGCATGCCACGAATTGTGACAGTTGACGTGAATGAATGATGGAAAAAGAAAAACAAACAATTTTTTTAATTATCTAAACAATTATCTGAATATACTGCAGCCTTTGCTTATCCTATCAATCTACTGCTTGTAACTTTGCTAGCCCATGTTATAAGGCTTTTCGTTTGTTGCTTTTTTCTTTTTCTTAATTTACTGTGCTTGCAATATATTGTTTACTATTTCCGCAATAGAAATAGAAAATGATATTGCAAACACATAGCACATAACAGTTATGCAGTGTAAACTTAGTTACAATTTTAGCTTCCAAAAAACGAAGTGTCGTACTTAATCAACTTTTCTTCTAATGCACGTATTGTAGCGTCACCAAGACGCGAACCAAGCCTGTGATCACCCATTGATTAAAGTTCTCACATGGCGCCTGGTGCTTTGTGCGCACTGCTCGTCGTCGTCGTCGTTTGAAGGGTATCCACTTTAGGTCAGACACAAACAAGACTGGGCTCGAGGTTTTATCCTTATACTACCCAAGCCAGCTGCACTACCTGAATCAGATGCTGGCAGTGGTGTTATTAAGCCAGCATCGAGTTTCGTCATCCAAAACCTTTAGACCTCGTGCTCATGTGGTTCCCTATGTATAGGGCACGCTGCTAGTACATGGTGTGCGGTTTGCTCAGAGGCGCCACACTCGCAATTTGGTGAAGAAGCGAGACCCCGTTTGTGCATGGACGAATGGAATTGCCCAACACCAGTCCGCAGGCGGTTAAGCTTAACCCAAGCTGCTAGGTGTAAGCCCATCCCAACAGGCCTAGCACCGGTCCCGGGCACAAAAGCACAGAGCCTGGAAGCATTTTCACAGTACTTCGCGATCCATTTGTGATTTTTCCATTCAGAGGCGCGGATGCCAAGTCTGGCAAAAGATTCCAAAAAATTCCGCGCAGCTGTATATTCCAATATAATTTGCATATAATTTTAAACAATTATTTTAATTCCATTTTTACAGATTATTTTCATTATTTTTTTTACAGTATTTTTACATGTATCCAACTTATAAAATTATCAACTTTCATTTGTTTTTTATTCACACTTCTCTTTATGAAAAACTTTCGCTCAGTGACCGGAGCCAATTATTTATTATCTTTAATTAGTATTTATGTTTTAATAGTCTGAGAGCGAGTTACGGTAACAAAATATTACTCCTTAAAAAGTAAAGTTATGTTGACTAGTTTTTCTTTAAATCTGTACTGCCTGAAACTAAAGTTTTCCTTATTTCTTTTATGGGAAATATCACCTTTACATAACTGGTTCAGAAACGAGTTTAAAATTGGATCAAAAGTTGTTAAACAAAAAGTTCATCGGACGAAAAGACATTGGACAAAAAGGCGTGAATGAAGTGTCGTTGGACGAATTTGACGTCGGACGAAAAGTCGGTATACGCTTTATCAACCATATCAACCAATTTTACCGGTTTTCCAAATAATTTTCAACCAATTTTACTGCATAAAATCAAGTTGAGTTTGAAACTTAAAAATCTGTCGTTATATATTGATTGGACTAAAAAGTTTAAAAAGTTAAAATCGATTTCGAACAAAAGATCGTCATCAGTTAACAATTCTGTGGAACATAAAAAACAAACTTTAAATAAAAATAAGCGTAATAAATGCACCGTGATAAAAATATTATTTTGAAAAATTTTTTTACAAATTTGAGTTAAAACTCTAGTAACTGCAACAAACATGCAACTGGCGTCACACTGCAATACGAGCCAAAAACAAGTGACGTCATTTATTTTTTCAATGAGTTACCGCATGACGTCAGTAACTGCAAGACACTGCTTACAGAAGCTTGCAGACAAAACTTGCAGACAAAAACAAAAATAACTTGCAAATAAAATAAATTAAGTAGGGGTGGCGTACCAATCACGCAATCACTACGTAATAATGGAGAAGATGACTACATAATTATGGAGAATATGACGTCATATTTAAAAGCTTAAAAATTTCTGCAAAAGACTGAAAATCAATTAAAATTTTCAAAAGCTAAGATGGAGATTGAGAATGAAGTGTAACATACGACCCCCGTAAAGACAAATATTATGCAATACTATTCATAACAACACACAATGAATTTAAAAATAATCTTAGACAACAAAACATAAATTACACAACAAAATACTTTATACCTCGTACAATTATGTCAATAAGATAGTCGTCCATAATGTTCTCCTTGCCGGCAATATCTTTTACGACAAAGTTATACCCCTGGTAGGGATAAACACCACCTAAGTATTCGATCGTTTCTGTAACGAGTCATACAAAAAAAGTGAGTAATTTGTTGTCTGTTTGCAAAGTAAATTTCTCACCGGCTAAGAAAAGACGGAATTTTCCGACACCCCAAATTATCGGTAAGCACTCCTTTCGAGACCAGAATACTTCGTCTCCGCATTGGTAAGCTTTTAGCTTGTGTATGTTACGGGGTAAACTTTCCCTCATATTCTTGCATCAATACGGCTTCGATCCCGCTGTTGGAAGTCTCTGTACGAAGGGTAAATTTTTTCAATGTTTGGGCAATTTAAATATGATTCGCTTCAGGGGAGCTTCTAACAAGGTGTTTGAAAGCCTTCTCCTGTGCCTCACTCCATTCAACAAAGGTCGGCTGTCCTTTTCTTGTCAAGTCCGTCAACGGTGCCGCAATTAGAGCAAACGAAGAGATATAGTCTCGTAGTAACGGTGCAAGCCGCAGCACGATCAAACTTCCTTCTTTGTGACTGGACGCTTCCCACTTGCAATTTTGTCCAGAATATCATCATTTGGCGTAATCCGGTCGTACCCGACATCATGTCCCAAAAATTTTACTGACAAAGTCCCAAAAATGCACTTCGGAAGCCGAGAAGTGAATTAACTTCATTTAACCTCCTTAAATACTTTTTCAAAGTTTCGATGTGCGTCCTCCAATGGCTGGAAAGTACAATCAAGTCGTATATGTAACTTTCAACAGCAGACATACCTGAAAGCACTTTCCTCATTCCACGCACAACTGTCGCATCGGAGTTCTTCATGCCAAAGTGCATTTGGAGAAATTCGTATGACCCGTCCGATGTCACGAACGCGGTTTTGACGCAAATGTTTTTCCGCAACCGGAATCTGCTAGCAGCCTTTACTAAGTTCGATTTTCAAAAAAAACCTTGATTTTTCCAGTTGCTGGAAAAAATCCTCTGAAGCCTTCATCGATTCCGGATCCGAAATTGCTAATTTATTTAACTGTCTGTAATTGACCCAAATACGGTTTGAACCATCTTCCTTCTTAACGATGACCACTGGTCACGCATACGACGATCACAACTTTCAAATAATTCCATTGTCAAAAATTTCTGTTATTTCAATCTTTAGTTCCTGTCGTAGTGCATACAGCAAAGAGTAGAGTCTTGAGTGGACTGGTTACTCATCTACCAATTTGATTTTGTGCTCAACCTTCAATGCCTTTCCCAGCACACCAAAAAACGTTTTGGTGAGTTTCTAACAAAGCTTGCAACTGACTAGTTTGACTGTCGTTCTCGATTCCCAACCTAACGTCAGTTACACTTTCTTTTTGCCTATACGTGTCTAATTTTAACAGCAATTCTTTGTTGTTTCTTCTTGCTTGGTGTTTCTTCTTTTAATACAACTCCTGCACTGGCCGTTACTTTTAATTTCTCTTTTCAATTTCGCTTTCTGTTTCGTCTTCCTCTTCGTCTTCTTCGCATAATACTTTTTCAGCTTATTAGCACGATAATTTTTTCTTTATTTTCAACCCGAATTTTGCAACCGTTATTTCCTATCTTCTAAGTTATTTGATACGGGTCTTTCTACTGCATCAAAAGCTTATTATTATTTGTTGGTAACATGACCAAAACGTTTTTGCCATCACTAAACTATTGTTCCTTCGTTTTCTTACCATAATTCTTTTTATACCTGACCTGGTTTTTTTCAATTCCTCCTGAGCAAGCTTCATCATCTCTTCTAATCTTTCTCTTAGCTCTAAACATTGCTTATAACTAATCTTGATGTCTGCGGGTTCACTTTCACCTGTCCAAAGTTTTTTTAAATTTTGGTGGGTCCCCGCACAATACAACCATACAAAAGCTTAAAAGGTGAAAAATTGGTAGGCGTTTGGAAGATCAAGTTTTTGAGAGGGACAACCTTTGGGTTTCGTGTTGCTTAATCCACGAGAAAGAGCACATAACGGTTTCCCTTGTCACTGGATGACGTCATGGGGCAAATCAAATCCACTACCACACGCTTAAATCATTAGTCAGTAGGGTATTTTCTGTTTTCGTGACACCCATATGTCTAGTTACCATTGTATCATGAGCAACCTTCATCACCTTTTTTCTCAAGATTTATGGCACTAGAATTTGTTTAAGCTCTTCCTTTTCTGCACTAACTTTCTTGGTAAGACAAAACAAAAGCCCTTTTCGTTTTACACGATTGATTTTTTTTCCGTTTCTGACTAACAGTTTTTTCTTTTTCAAGGATTTATATAAGGACGAGTCTTTCTCCTACGGCTGAATGAATTCCTGCTTTGTTATAGTCAACAATTTCCGGAGCTTTTAACGGTTTAGCTTGGGTGCTCATTCTAGTCTGTGGTCGGGTAACTGCTGCCGCTTTTTGCGCACCAAGTCTCATCTGGATTGTCGGGTCCTCTCGCTCCAGAAATATTCCCGATAATTAGCTCGTACATCGGAATCCTTTAGGTACAAAACTTCCACTGTTCCACTGAAATAAAGCTGGCTCACTTTAACATTTGCAAAGGATGTTTTTAATAAAGTACCTGAGACCGTCATCATACCCAACCTTGCCTATTAACTGCTCATCCTTTACCAAATCATTTTTCTCTATCACTCTTGAACAATCTGTGTCTCTCAAAACTACGGCTGGCTTATTTCCATCTAATCCATTTAAGGTAGGCATCTGATTACCAAAACTGTTTTCCAGACATGCACCATTCAAGTTTTAAATTTTCTTTCCATCTTTTAATTCCGAATAATCTTCTGGTTTTTGACCAGTGTTTTTCTTGTCCTCGCTTATGTCTTCACATTTATCATCTTCCATTTTATCATATTCCACCGCACCCAATCTTTTGACAGACATAGCGCATCCGACTTTGTAAGCCTTTTCTTGTGAACTAGGCTTACTACATGTTGATCGATTTTTTTCCTCGCACTGCATAAAATTATGACCAGTTCCTCAGTACCCGCACCAATAGCAGCACTTTCTTCTACCCTTATCTTGCACACGCGAAAAGCACTCTCTTGCCCTGTGTTCTTATTTTCCGCAGTTAAAGCACTTCATACGTCCTCTCGCAGAAAAAGCATCTTTACTTTTAGTCTTGGAGCATCAGCACTTCACTCTTCATAGTATTAAAATCATAACCTGCAAGCTTCTTGTTTTGGGTGGTCAGATGCTGTTCAGCAGTTGCCCCGAACTCCCTGAGACTTTGAGCTTTTCTCTCTATCAGATAAACAGATAGCTGTTTAAAGCAAAAGTTAATAAACTGCTGTTTTAACATGAAATCAACCGCACTTTTTAAAGTGTTTTCCATTTCAGATAACTGCAGCCACTGCGTAAAATAATTTTTGAGACGAGCAATAAATTGATCGGTTTTTTCAGAACCATCTGGCTTAACCTCTTTAAAATGTTGGCGGTACCCCTGTTCCTCATAATTGCACCGCTGAAGCAACGTCGTCTTGAAACATCCGTAGTCTAAAGCGTTTTCTTGTGAGAGCTTGGGAATACACATTCAAAGCTGTTTCACCCAGTAGAGCACTCAATTGAGTTGCCCAATTAGGTTGAGCAAGGCCGTAACTTTGTCAGGTGGGGCCCCGGTGCAAACATCAATTATGGGCATAGGCGTACCAACAAAAAAAAATTAGGGGACAATGAAGTTTTGCTCAAATTTGCCCAAATCATGACTTTCTAATAGTTTATGGATAGGACAAAAAAATTGTCTGAGATTCTCGGACGAATACCAAATTTTGTCCTTAAACTTAATAAAAGAAAAAGAAATGTCCTCTTAATAAAAGAAAAAAATGTCTTTACTTGGAATTAATCACACAGTTCCCAATTTTTGTCCCAAAATCAAAATGTTCTCTACAAAAAAACGGTCTTCACCTAAATTTGGTAACTATTTTTTGGAGTTGATCATTTTCACTGCTCTAAAATCCTGACTTCCCCCTGCCCTCCCCCCCGCCAGGTACAACTATGATTATGGGGTCCCCATTTTTAATTAAAACTACCGCTGAAGTGTGAAATTTAATAGTAATAAGTTTGCTTGAGCTTTTAACGAAAATATTTTACAATAATATGTAGCAATGCGTGGCCCCCTCGTGCTGGACCCCCGGTGCATTGCACCGGCTGCACCGGCAATAGTTATAGCCCTGAGCTTGATCCCAGTTTGCTATAGTGGCGTAACTTTCAAATTGTAACAGATAATTATCTAAATTATCTTTTTTATGATAAAATGGAGGAGGTCAGGGGACCTTGCTCCTCCAAAGCAACACTTGCACCCCCTTCTTGATTCTTTCCCTTCCTTTTCCACCAGACCGATCTGTCTCCCACTCAAGTCTCAACTTCTCCAGTTCAAGCTGCATTTTTCTCCGTTCCAATTCTAATTTTTTGAGTTCCTGTATCGCTCCGATTTCTCCCACTTCCCTTCCAATTTTAATTTTTCCCCCTCAGCTTGCAGCATTGTTTGCCGATCTTTCTCTTTCTTCTCTTTCTCACAAAGCCGATTCCATACACTGCAAAAAACAGTTTTCTCTTTTTCCCACATTTTTAAACTTTCTACGCAGCCCTCAGTTAATTAATGGATCAAGTATTTACACAGCTAATTGTTTCTACGAGTATAAATTACACGTGAAATATTTATACCAAATGCGATATATTATTATTTTTCTTGTAAGTACAAGAATGTTTTTTTAAACAAATTGCTGTTGTTACTGAACCGGAACGTTTTTAATTTCTCATTAAGTTTTGTTTTTTATTGTTTTTTTTAATATTTAAGTGGGAGCCAAAAATATAAAGCGATTATAAAAGCAAAGCTGTTGGTAAATTTAACAAAAACTTTGATTTGATTGTAATTTAAAAAGCTTTTTTTTTTATATTTAAGAACTTCTACTTAAATTAATAGTTTCGATAACAAGTGGCGCGGTATCCTCCTAATTTTTATAAAACTCAAATTCTATTCCATAATAGTTTTTTTTTGATCTTACAAAATCTACGGTCAATCAATCATCAAACAACACGCTAAGTTTTTAAGAATCAATGTAACGTTTCAAATTATTATCAGCTTACTAAGACTTTGATGACATACGGAAATCAGACACAAATCCAAGAAAATCACTGTCAAAACCTACAGTAAATCGGATTCTGCTAATGTTTTACAAAAACACTGCTTAACCTCTGCTAATTCTTTGAAATACTTTTGCTGACTGCAGGCTGAGCTATCTGTTCAAACCTATTTCAACAATCTCTTTCAAAATTCAGAGATTCTTATGTTATACTAGAATTCAAAGTGGTCACCGCTTAACCAAGGCAATTCCTCTAAAATTTAACTTAACTTTTTTTGGGAGGGTAACTAGGTAGTAAAATATTCAGTTTCTCTCACACTGTGCATCTGTAGCGGTCTTAGATAGAAATATATATATATATATTAAGCAAGGGGTTGGACAACGCCAGGAATCCTACTACACGTCCGACCATACAATAAAACCGAGAGTAATCGTGTCTTGGAATATATTCGCATTTCAAATGTACGACAAGGCCCTGTTTCGTCCTTAAGGGACTCATCAGGTACATGAATAGAAAACACGAATTGCAGTTATATTCACTACGAAGGACGATAATATTCAGTTGAATTATTGTCTGACAAATACAATTGGCACCAGATAGAGGACTGGTCACGATTGTAACATGTGGGCCCGAGATATAGAACTCGGCACAACATGACGATTATAAGACGTGCACAAACAAATAATAAAGCAATATATACAGTAAAATAAATCGTTCTGATGTACTCATCATACTCCGCCAGCACGGTTTATATACAGCAAAATTGCGTAACTTTTATCGCCTTAGGGCAAAACACTGTAAAATAAGAAAGTACAGTTAAGGCGAGCACGAGTTATAAGCATGATCAACAATAATTTAACAGAGCGTGTCTCGTATCCTGGCGCTAAGCTGTTTCGCAGACGCTCATCAGCAACCGAAATAGACTTAGCTCGACCCGAGCGTAACCTCTGATATATATATATATTAAATTACAAAGGCCACAAAAGGCCACACACACACAAGGCCACACACAATATATATATATATATATATATATTCGTATGTCCAGTAGTTTTCACAATGCCTGGTTATTATACAAGGAAAAGTGAATGAGGCAATGCTAAACCTGATGAAATATTGAGTGCAGTTCGACACATTAAAAGTACTGGAGAGAATATTCAAAAACTGCTGAGAGTTTTGGTATCAATTGCAAAACACTTTCACGTTATATAAAAAAAATTTTCTGACAAAAAAACTAAAGGAGAAGTTTCATTTCCATCAACAAATGTGGGGTACATCAGAAACAGGAAAGTGTTTACAGATCCACAAGAAATAATGATTGTCAAACATCTTTTAAAAGCATCGGATGTCTATTTAAGATTACCACCAAAGGAATGCCGAAAACTTGCTTACAGATTTGCTAAAGCTAACCGCATAGAAATACCAAAAAATTGGTATGACAAACAACAAGCTGGTCCTGATTGGCTTACATCTTTTTCAAAGAGTCACCCCCAGTTGTCACTCCGCACTTCAGAAAATACAAGTTTAGCAAGAGCAAGTAGCTTCAAGAAAAACAATGTTAATTCTTTTTTTCAAAATTTGAAATTAATTTTGCATAGGCATAACTTTCAGCCTTTGGACATTTGGAACATGGACGAAACAGGGTAACTGCAATACGTAAGCTTGATAAAATTATTGGAAGACGTGGAACGAAGCAAATAAGCACTATAACATCGGTTGAGCGAGGCACACTTATTACTGTATTAGGCACCATATCAGCAAGTGGAAATTTTATTCCTCCTTACTTTGTTTTCCAACGAGTAAAATTTCAAAGGCATTTCCTCAATGGAGCGCCACCTGGAAGCAAAGGAGGTGCGAATCCATCTGGATGGATGACAGAAGAGCACTTTTTGAACTTTTTAAAGCATTTATTGAGCATGTTTGCTGCACCCACAAAAAACCTTGCCTTCTTTTACTAGATAATCATGAATTGCATTTATGCATTGAAGAATTAGACTTTGCTACAGAAAATAGCATTGTAATGCCCTCATTTCCGCGGCATTGCAGACAACATGTGCAACCACTTAATCAATCTATACGGACCATTTTAAAAATATCTTAATACACAGGCTGATGAATGGCATCTTAATAACCCCGTTAGGAGAATGACCATCCATGATTTACCAGCTGTGGTTGCAATTGCATATACAAATGCTGTAACGCCATCAAATATTCAAGCAGGCTTTAAATCGACCGGGACATATTCTTTTGCAACCAAATATTTTCTGACTCGGAATTTTTTCCAGAATATGTAACTGATCATGACCTTTTATTGCCAGCACCTGGAGAAGTAGTAATGACTTCCAACAAGACTCAGCAAAACTTAATAGAAAATTAATTTTTTGGAAATGACGATAGTCAAGAAAATAACGAAATTGCAAATAGCACTGCTACTGATATAGAACAACAATCTTCTACATCATCAGATGCAGCTGTAAATCATTCCAAGCAAGAATTGGCAGCACTGAGCAGTCAGTTGTTTAGTAGATTAGAAAGTATATCGCCAGTTCAAGTTTGTCCGTTTTCAAAAGCTCAACCGTGCAACAATAACAAAAGAAAAAGGTCGCAAAAACGAAAGTCAGAAATCCTGACTGACACCCCAGCTAAAACAACGATTGCACAAGCAAAATCCAGTAAAAAGGTGCTATTGCCTAAGAATATACAATACAGTTTGTTTTATAAAAGTCGCTTGCTCACAAGACAAAAAAAGAAGAGAAAACCAACTGCCCTAATTGCTGAACAAGAATAGTGTTGCCTGGTATGTATGGACTCCTATACTAATAACAAGTCAAGAGAGATTTGGGTGCAGTGTTTTCTATGCAAAAACTGGGCACATGACAAATGCATTTCTTTTTCTCAAAATTATGTATGTCATAACTGTGGTACTGATGAAGAACCAAAAAGAAATTAATACCTCTGTGTAACTTGTTCAAGATGAACGTAAAAACATTTGATTTTTTCATTATAAAAAATAATCAAGCTGTTTCGTGCAACTAAATGTACAGATTGCATGCCTATCTTGGTTACTTGTCCTTTCTTAAACACAACTACTGTAACTCTAATCTTATCTAATTACTGTATATCCGGCGCTCAACCGTGAAACAAAAATGAAACATCGTTGTAAACAGCTAGCTGAATGAAAAATACGCCGCTATTTTTACTTGACGTATATATGAAATTTTTGTATTGTTTTTTTATAAATAAATTGTTCGTTTAATCTTGGCGTATAGCAAAATTTAGAAGCAACTGAGTGAGTGTCAACTTTCAAATAGCTGTGACAACATATCACAATGCTTGTGACAACCAGGACAAATTTGTCCAAGCTGTCACACTTTTTTTGACTGTTTTTGAGACGTCCAGAAACATGTTTATTGTTGCTGAAGAACCAAAAAATACTCTAAATCTAAAGTTATAGCTGAAGACTTTAACTAAAGAAAAAAAAAAAAAAAAATTTGAAAATTGACCAACTATTTGCTATCATAAAGTAAACCGTAAACTAGGCTTTTATTCACAAAACTATGACTAAATCTGAAAATAAAACAACAATAATTACAATCTAAATAGAACTAAACGTTTGAAAATAAATTAGCTAAAATCCATTAAACAAAACCAGAGTGCTATTTAAAGTTAAAAAAGTTCGCGTAATTAGGCAGCAAGTTGCATAGGAAGATGACAACGAGAGAAATAAATAAACTTATGAATAAGGCAAGTGTTAAGGTGGTTTGAGTCCAGGTTAAATCATGATATTTGCTAGATTATAATCTTTGAAATTTGTGACAATCAGACCCGGTCTCCCCTACCAGTAAATGCTTTACAATAAAATTTTGCTCTAACTGGAAATGGAAAATTTGGAAAACAATTTTTATAAAACTGTTTGAAGAAGAAAATTTTGTCTCCTTAAGAACTGACCGTAAGTCGTCAAAAAGTAGCCGTAATAGTAGGAAAGAAATCACAATTGATTGTTAACAAGACCAAAAACTTTTAAACTGAAGTAATTAATAATTGCTGTATTTCTTAGTTTAATTTTAAGCGTAATGATTTTATGTTTGCCTTCCGAGTGCACTAAGTTTTTGAATTTTGTTCGTAACTATAATTTTTTTTTGTTAAGATATACTGTTTAGTCATATTTTGCGTTGATTTGAGTTTGTAAAATACTGATGTGTTTTTATCATTGTACCTATGTTTGTTACATTTAACTTAAACCTAAAATCAGATTTATAAAAAAATTAATTTTTCTTCTGTTTTTCTTATTCTATATTAATTAAGTACATATGCTTGTTACACTCCGTTCATAATATAAATCTTAACCGTGTAACGTTATAGTTCGTTTTTAGTTTTTTACAATAACTTTAAGTTTTTATTTTGTAAAATCTTTTTCATTGTCTAGTGGTAATTGAGTAATCGGTACGCCACCACCTACTTAACTTAATTTTGTCTGTAAGTTGTTCTTGAGAGAGTATAGTAAAGATTTGTTTTATTGTTTTATCCATAGCATTGATTGTTAAGTAACTATAGCATCGTAGACTTAAAACAGTTCTATGATTTTTTCTCTTTCTCTTTTTTCTTTTTTTTTTTATCTCGGACGCTCATAAATGCTGAAGGAATCTTTTAGAATTTTATAGCTGATTCAACATTAAGTAACTGTTTACTACCATGTGTTTTGATTGGTTGTATTGTATTTGATTGGCGTTGTCAATTGCTTTTGAAATTTAGTGGAACTTAGGAGCCAAATTTTAAAAGAATTCTTTAAGTTATTTTAATTTACTTCTAATATACTTTTTATAGACACAAAATGTGGTTTTATTCTATTTATAGAGAGTTGTTTTCTAAAAAATCCATCTGTACTTAGCCAGAATCTACAATAATAAGAACTTCAGCCTCGTTGAAAATTAATTCTAGAGCCGGCATAAATGAAAATAAGCACAGCTTTACTTCAACGCAGGTATTTGGCTTGCCTAGTTCAACCGATCTTTTTGGATTCCCGAGTAAAGTCGTTAAAATGTTCAAAAACTTTTTTTTACGTTTTTATTTTACATATATTTTCAGATCAATTAAAAGCAATAATGAAATAGGCTTGCCACAATAATTCAATTACAATTGGCTTACATTTATCCACCGCCCAAAAAATGACAGTTTTCTTAACCCTTTATATCCTAAATTATTAACAACTTGTAAAAATCAAAACGCAATTTTTTTCTAATGTATTTTAGTATTCATAACCAATTAGCCTAAATGAAAAAAAAGTTTTACTGAATTTTTATTGATCAAAAAAAATGGACGTATAAGTATCATCAGGACACAGGTTAGTTATCAAAGTGAAATTTCATTATCATGATTTAAATTAGTTATGCATTAATTAAAAAACAAAATTGAATTACCTATGCTCAATTTGCCTGCTAATACTAATAGTCTTATATACAATAATGGAGTAAAAAATAGGTGTAAAAATAATAAACATATTTCGAATCTCTTCAAGAAATCTGAGTAAGCAGTTGCTTTTCTTGAAACTAACCCGGAACGCCACCCAAAATAGCAGGATGGAATAAAAAATAACCAGAAGAAAAGGATCTCTTCAAGAAGCAAGATTAACCAACGGGGAAATCCGTGTTAGTTTCACAAAAAAAATCACTAACGGTGATTTCTTGAAAAGAGTTGAAAAGAATCCATTTGTTACCTTGTGAAATCATATAGATTAGTAAAAGAAATTTCAGATAGAGTTTGGTGGCTCAACCTCACCAATAGGATCTTGTTTATTAAAGTTAAACTTAATGTGGTGAACTTAATTACAATTGTAGATTGTCGCGGCACCTATGGACAAGCTAAAAGGGCATTATATTTTGTTACTTGAAATTACTAATAGGATTGCTTCTCATACATTTCAATAATAACAAAAATTTTAACATGGTACTTGTATTAATAAGTATCGCTAAGATATAAAGTAAAAAGAAAATGGAAATACTCATACTCAATTTGCCTATTGATATTTTAGAGTTCATCTTTAAATTTTGTCAAAGTTAAAATTATTTAATTAATGTATATGGTTTCAAATATTCTAAAATCAAGTTAATAGTCTTATGTAGGTGTAAAAATATAATATTGTGATTTGAACCTTAATGGACAATGCTGTTTGGTGATAATATTGTGATTTGCAAAGTGACCAGGGAAGAAGTAGAACGGAGACTAGAATGCTGGAGGCATGCGTTGGAAAGAAGAGGGATGAACGTACGCAGGTCAAAGACCGAACACCTGTGCGTAAATGGAGGAAATGACAAAAAAACAGTGAAAATGGAGGACACAAAAATGACAAGAGTAAAAGAATTTAAGTATTTGGGATCAACGGTGCAAGAATATGGTAGTTGTGAGAGGGAGGTAAAGAGGAGAGTGCAGGCAGGATGGAACGGATGGAGAAAAGTATCAGAAGTAATCTGTGACACAAGGTAATCAGCTAGAGTAAAAGGAAAAGTTTACAGTTTAGTGATGAGACCAACAATTGTGTATAGATTTGAGACGGTGGCGGTCACAAAAAAACAAGTAGAAGAGATGAAAGTTGCAGAGGTAAAAATGTTGAGGTTTGCTATGAGAGAAACGAGAAAAGATAAGATTAAAAATGAGTACATCAGGGGTACAGTTCAGGCAGAACGATTAAGAATGAAGATGAGGGAGGGTAGGCTGAGGTGGTATGGACATGTCATGAGGAGAGACCAGGAGTATATAGGAAGAAGGGTGATGGAAATAGAGTTACCGGGAAAGAGGAAAAAAGGGAAACCAAAAAGAAAAGTTTTAGATGTAGTGAAGGAAGATATGGGAAAGTTGGTGCGAGGGAGAAAAACATTGAAAACAGGAGGCTGCGGCGGAGCATCATACGCTGTGACAACCCCTGATTAAAGGGAAAGGCCAAAAGAAGAAGGCGTAAAAAATAATAAACATTTTTTACCTTGAAAAACTACATGTATAAGTAAAAAAATTTCAGTCACAATTTGGTAATTCAGCCTCGTCAAAAGGAGCTTGTTTATTGAAGTTAAGCTTAATGCGGCCGACTTTATTACAGCTGTAGATTGTCGGGACTCGTATTGGAACCTAAAATGACCATATATTTCGGTACTAGGAAGTGTCAAGAGGATCGCATCTCATACATTTCCATAAAAACAAAATTTTTAACATGGTACTTATAAGTACTGCTAGGATAAAAAGGGTTAAAAAAACATTTTTAAAACATTTTTCAAAATAGTTTTACAACAGTTCAATTTTTGATTAGAAATGGAGCAGGACATTCGGAGCAGAATGTTTTTTCAAGTTAGTTCAACTTGATCGCAATTGCCTCCCTTGAATCCACGATTGCATTGACATTGCGGCTTGAATCCAGAAACAAATCCGTTGTTCTGGCATTCTCCCCATTCAAACTATTTACAGAAAGATAAATTTCAAATTACTGCTAATAATAATGAGGAATAATTTATTGGTATAGTTAAATTATAACTACTGCAATTATGGCTTCACGTTTTAAATTGTTCAAATGTTTTAGTTACCATGCTCCAAAACAACATGAATTAAATACATCAATTTAAGACCAAAACAAAAGCACTTGTAAAGCCGGTTTCATCCTGATCAAGTAACCATCAAAGAGTCTTATTCAAATAAAATTGACTAATCTCACACGGCAATCACACATTGAGCACTTCACAAAAACACGTTGATTAATTTTTCCAAACTCAATTTTTTTAATATATTTAAAAACGCTTGCAAATGTAAAAAGTAGCAAAGGTTTAAGAAAGCGACATATTTTCCTAAATAATATCTTTTTTAATAAAAATAAATGCTAAGATTCGAACGTCATTCCGTTCTGAAACAACCAAAATTATTTAAAACGAAATTTTGAAATCCTAAAGTTAAAAAGTAGACATTTTAGCCAAATGCTTTATAGTAGTTTGGATATTTTACATATAATATGTACTTAATTTTAGTACAATTTACGTGTCAATCCCCAAAATCCCAACTGATTTTATAGATTCTTTGCTTTTCTTTGCTATCAAAGTTGTATTATATCGTATTATCACAAATCAGCAAGAAATGATAATAAAGAAAAAAGGCAGAAATTTTAATTATGAAAAAGAGAAAAGTGGCTTTTGCGAGTCAAATCTTCAGTCACTTTACTCTTTAAACCAGTGGTTCTCAACCTTTTTTATATGGCGGCACACTATTAAGCTATTTAAATTTTCGCGGTTAATAATAAAAAAGTGTTCACTGAAAATTTGTCCATGATTTCCCAATTTTTGTCCCTAAATCATGATAATCTAAAAAAAAAGTTTCCGCCTGAACTCATGCTCTTTCTTTCCCTCCAAATCTCACGTGCAAAAACCGCAAAATTCTACGCCCCTAAATAATTTTTTTCAAAATCTTTCGCGACACATCTGTTGGGAACCATTGCTTTAAATAAACAATTTTTTCGAATTTTTTTTATTTGCTCTTTCAGAAACTTTTTTTACTTTCAAAACAGTAAAAATGTTTTTTTAATTGACCAAAAATGGAAAACATTTAATCAATTTAAACACAACATTGACTTATTGATTTATTTTCATGAGTTACATAGACTAGTTGAAGTTTAAGTCAGTGATGGCACACTGGTGGCAAAGCATTAAATTAGATAATATTTTTATGCTATTAATTTCATTAATTCGTTTTTAAATCTGGACCATGTTGGAAGGAACGTTTGAATATTTTTAGAATTAAAAAAAAAGCAATATTATGGTTATCATTTTTTTTACTCTTTAAGTTTGTATTGCTTTGCTCATTGTCAAAAAAATAATAATAAAATGCTTAACTTCATATTTTCTTAAAATTTTAATGTAAAAGGTAGAAATTAATGAAAAACGTTTTAATAAGTAATAAACAATTTATAATCATGTATATAAAATAATTTAAAGTAAAAGTATGAATTAAAAGCAATCGAAAAGTGGAATCTGAATAATCTGCTTTGGAAGAAAATTTTTTATTTAGAAAGATCAAAACGTTTTTGTCTAATAAAAGAAATACGATAGCATAACATTGTTGTTGTTACAAAAATAAAATGCACGAAACAAATAAATATTTTATTAAGTTTTGTATGCATCTTAAAGGTACATAGCTGTCTCACAGATTGCGTCATACACATTAATACATTTTTTAGTAGTTTATGCGTTTTACATTAAAATTTTAAGAAATTCATTTTATAATTATTTTTTGGACTATAAGCATTGTACTCAAAACGTTAAAATTAAAAAATTATGATAACCGTAATATTGGCGCTTTCTTTTATTCTAAAAAAGTTTTTAACCCATATCCTCCTAAATCAAAGTTTTTTGTTCATTTCTCTATTGTAGATTTGGAATGATGTGACTTGAAGGGAAAAAACGCTCTTTTTGTGAAAAACCTTTTTTTCGTGAGATATGAATGATTTCACTTCCGTCAGTTTAAACTGACGCTAGGAGCAGGAGGGTACATGTAAAACAAAACGCAAGATCGCTTTTCTTTAATTTTTTTTATTTTTGAACCAAATTAATTTTTGATAACAAGCAAGCCTACAAACAAATAACATCGTTAATAAAGAAAAAAACTTTAGTTCACAATCTTTCGTTCACATGTCGAACTACATAACATTGTCTATTGGACATGGTATTTTTTAAAACAATCAGGATGTAGATAAACATTGCAGGCTTTGCAGGAGTACCGGGAGGTTCTGAGCATTCTGGTATGGCACATCGTCGTGCGTCCCCTTAACAATCCAGTGATAGGTAACACTGAAACATACATGCTTACACTGCTGTGACCTTGATTCAGGAAATAGAACAAGTGACATATCTTTACTGTATTACGAGTGTCTTTACTAACGGACGGAATTGACCACAGTATCGCGACAGCTTTGCCTGTACCCACAGCTTAGGTAGCCAAACATAATTGGTTTCCATGAATACGATATAATTGTTTGGCTCTGTGCTTTTCGCAGTATGGTACCATGGATTTGTCAACGCTTAGATGTGGCTCAGGTTTGTAGTAAGCCACATACTGCTTGTTTACCGCATCAAACTGGTCTAAACAGGTTTAACTTTGGCAAATCTGTCAATTTTGTCCAAGCTTTTATTATCAGCAAGTTTAGGTCAGGAGAGGAAGGAGACCATATTTCTTTGTCCCAAAATGAGGGGAAGTTTTATTTGCACCATGATTGAGTTATTTTTGAGGTGTGCGAGGGTGCACCATCGTGTTGAAAGGTAAACACTTCGTTTTTTCATTTCGATTTCATTTCGATCAGTGCCGGAGATAGAATTTCCAAGATATTTATTGGGTCTTTTTTGACTATGGAAAGCATAGAATATGGAGATATTTCTAGGCTTTCTGCCATCCCCTTTATTGTTCTTCGTTGGTTTCTTCTAATCCTCTCCGGAACGGCTTTAATTTTCTTTGAAGTACGCGCCGTTCTTGGTCGACCAGTTCTGGTATGGTCTTGTGTTATTTTCCAGTTCTTTGTATCTTTTAATTGTATCATAGACCGCCGATTTAGCAACTTTAAGTTGTCTTTTACAGTAATAAGAAGGGCTGATATTCCCGCGAGGTGCAATTCAATGACTGCATTTCTTTTCTCCATTTTTAATGATTAATTTTTAAAAATCTGTGAATTTTAATGCGTAAAATACAAACAATTGTCTAAAACATTAATTTCATGGTTTAATAAAAAAAAATATTTTTTTTTTATTTATTTATTAAATCAATAAAAAGTAGTCCAGGAACTTTTTGCACACCCTGTATATCATAGTATAGCAAGATCTATAAATTCATTGTTGAAATATGTATATATGCTACTTTTTTGTTGCTGGTGGAACACCACTAGTTTGTTCTGACAGGGAAACATTTTTTGGTTGAAAGTCATCCGCAGGCAACGTAGTATTGTAGAAACAGGAGAAAATACAGAATTTTACCTGACCGCTTGCTAAAGCTTGCGATTTATCTGTAATCAGTTTTGTACCTCCTGTTCCTTGCAAATCCTATTCAGCATCTGATGGAAGTTGCCTTCCACAAAGGTTGTCCGGAATACAATTAACATCATTTCCATCATCTTCGTCGGTGTCTATACCATCATTCTTTGGGAGTAAAATGATAACATTTGCGGCAGACACAAATTCATCAGCAACAAAGCTGTATTAGCTTCAAGTACTTCTAATGCTTCAAAAACGGTCATCTTTTTGTTTTCGTGCAACAGGTTAGCCATAGCGGCCTAATGGATAAAGCCTAGGAATGCTAGGATTAGCAGTTGTAAATATTACTTTTGTCGCTTATAAAAAACAACTCAAGCTACTCAATACTTTCGGTCAACTGCTTCGTTTATTTTATAGTGATTTTCAGTGTCAATGAACAGACACAAGTAAACAATTACTTCCAAGGTTATTTAGCTCTAATTAACAACTTTAAAGTTAACACGATTCAACTGGATTTAAACTTGTTAGGCTGCCTGTTAAAACAATAATTCCAATAAAGTGTATCCGACCAAAATAAAAAAACTTTATATATATTACCTACCTCCTGGTAAGAGTTGCTCCCAGCGTGCTTTCTGTCCATATAAGCAAATAACAAGAAACATGGCTTATCAACTAGTTATCGACTAGTCCTGTATCAGTTCTCAATTAACAATTAATTAACAAAGTATTTGCAAATACTCGAAAACCACAACCATTCTGTGCCATCACAATGAAACGATATAATTCTATCAGGTTTTCGCATTCGATAAAAGAAATCGTGTTTAACGTCTGACTGTACCCTCCTACTCCTAGCGTCAGTTTAAACTGACGGAAGTAAATGAATCGCAAAACTTTTACAAGCCTGTTTTTGATTCTTTTTTTGCTTATTACCACTTCAATAATATATGTTTTAGCTATCTTTAGTAATTTTTCAATTAATTTTTAATTCACAACCATTTGATAACAGTTACTACTTTTTGCAATACAAAAAATGTTTTTTTTTAATTAGGCTGTTGTAAATATCCCGATAGCTTTTTATTTATAATTTAAAACGGTTAGACAATTAGCTTAATTCCTCATTGTCAATTTAATTTACAAACTGGAGTTCTACAAGTATCAATGTGCTTAAAATCCTTCTTTTTGCGTCTTCAGTTTAAACTGACGATAGGAGGATATGGGTTAAATTGTTTCTTTTTTAAATGTAATAAATTGTACCCATACTTTGTCATTACAAATTCCAAACGTTTTATTATTTTTTTTTTTATCTCTATATTTTTAAAAAAAAAATAAATAAATAAAAATAAATTTTAAATTTTTAATAAAAAATTGTTTGGTCGCTGAGCTTATGTTAAATCTACATGTATTTTCTGTAATCAATTTCATATTACAAAAAACTATAGCTCAGCTTTTTGCATCTGACCACAATAGTTTTCTTAGAATCTATAATGGTATATAGTGTCAAATAAACAATCACTTCAAGTTATAGAAGCTAGAACTGTATTTTATTACTTTAGAGATAGTTTTTTTGTGTGTATGTGTGTCTGTGCTGATGCAACGCTGTAATCACAATTTGTTAAATCAATTCATTAAATTGTTCATAAAAGTTTTTTCAACAATTAATTATTACCAAATAGCAATTCTTAATGCATAAAAATTTGGCTTTTTTTGTTTTGGCTAATGCTTTTTTTTTATCTTTATTTTCAATAGGCCCATAATTAGAATTTACTTTCTAGGGTTAACTCACGAGTATAATCACGTTATGTTTATAAAAAATTATCACAATTATATTTTTACTAAAATATTGTAATTGTTAGATCATTATTGATCGTTCTTGTTGATTTGAAAAGAAATTTCTCAAAGTTGAAGAGCCGAAAATTGTTTCCTGGTTTAGAAAAAAATTAAGAGGTTAACGGTAAGCTATAAAAAAAATTGCTTTGGTTTTGAGATGCTTTTAAATTTTCAAGAAACAACTTTGTAGTGGTATTTTTGTTGATGATATCAACTTAGAGTAACTTTACTTCACTTGATATTCACTTTAATTCAAAAAATATTTTGATTTTTTGAGAATGCATTTGTAATTTGGTGATCACTAGTTTAACCTAATTTAGATTGCGAGGAATTCTGTTTGTGTTAAAAAAATTGTGCTGCTTTTAATTTATTTACGCAATGGTCTTTATTTTACAATTTTTCGGCATTTTTATTCATTTAAAAGTGTATGCCATTTTTACAAAAACCGTTGCGTCATTTTAAAGTTATCACTTGTTTTCAAAAAACTAGTCGCTATTTTTTTATTAAATTTGAAAGGAACTTAGATTGTGATTTGTTTTGAAACTTTAGTTGAAAGTTTCCCAGGTAACTTAGAAGGGGCAAACTTTCTGTTTAAGTAAAGCTTTTTGACATAAAAACAACCTTACTAACCGCACAAAAAAAATTATACCAGTTTTAAGAGGGCCCAAACTGAATTTGAAAATGTAAAGACGTATTTGACTGAATCTAAAATTTATTTAAAAACCATAAGGCCTAAAAAATAAATCATCAAAAAAATTAATTGAGTGAGCAAGAAGGCTAAAAATGAAAGCCAATATTATCATTTCAATACTGGCTTACACATCTTACTTGCACATTTGTGATGCTATTTTTCTTGCGTAAATATATAGGTAATAAATTTCAATAGACTTACCGTTTCAGAAAAACCGATTTTACACCATGGTGTACAAGATAGATAAACTCCATTTATCCCAAACTCATCATTTTGATCGGGTGGAGGTCCGTAAACACTTAGCGTCGTTGGTCCACCGCAAATTAAGTTGGAATTACCAGAACATCTGCTTGAGCAGTTTCTAAAATATTTTTAATTCTTTTTTTTATACAAAAATATATATTGCATTGTAATATGAATGAAACGAAAAGTATTAAACTGGTATTCGGACAATTAAATTTAACACAACTGTTCAAAAACATTTTTTTGAAAATAGCTTCAGATTATCCCAGAAGATTAATCAGCAAAGCTTGGATATTTCTGCATGTCAAGTCTAAGTCATTCCAATCATGTATTTGTAGGAAAAACGTCTTGCAACAGCTTGCAGACGGTGCTATATGCCAAGCAGTGCCATACGCTTGCCACTAAAACTTATTATTAATTTTATGATTGTAACTTCGAAAAAGTCATTGATTTTTTTTAAGTAAAGTAGCTTAGCCTAAATCTTCGTCTCCTAAGTTGCAGCTCAGCTGCGTTTTCAAGGATTAATAAAACAACGACCAAAGAAACGCAAGGGTAGGTTTATGTAAGTGATAGAAAATAAAGAAATTCGAGAATCACATTTGAAATCTTCTTGTTTTGAAAAATCTGGAATTTGCATTTTTTTTTTTTTGTTTTCTCAAATTCATCAATTTTAATTAAATAAAAAACAAAGGAAGCCGCGAAATGAATTATTTTGAAAACCTTAATTTTTAATTAAGCTATCTCATTGAGTATCTTGTTACTTTGGAAAATATATTCAAAATCATGGCTAGCAATGTTAATTAAAACTACAGGTATACAAAACGAATGATGTTAATACAAAAAAATGGCTAACACAATTTGATATAATATTTCAATATCCTTTGTTTTTAAATAGTATTATTTTGCGTATTATTAATATTTGACAAAGTACACTCTTTTTGTCATTCAGATATTAGTAAATATTAGAAACGATACCAAAAAATGTAGGCGTCAATTACTAAAAGTTAAAGTTAAACATCCTTTAACTAACATCATAAAAAAATTACATACAACTGGATAAGTAACGTGCATCAAAACTTGTGTTTATCAGAAGACAAATAATACTGTTTCGACCTTTTGGCCTTCATCAGTACTGCAATAACCAGATCTTGTTTAAAGTTGTTTAAAATAGCTGAAAGAGCACTGAAAAAGCCATAAATACCAGAAGACAATTAAACCTTAATATCATCTTCAAAAGAATGAATAAAATATTTTTATAACTTACAGTTTTTTAAATAAAAAGAATTAAATCTCACATATGGTGGTAATCTGGCAATCGAGAGTATTTGCTGATTTCACTTCCACAAAAACACTGACTTGAGTTTTTTGTTCCTGCATATTTGAATCCGACCATGCGACATTTCTTTGAGCAAAATTCTGGAGTTATTTTGTTGGAATCACCAAGTGAAACATTTATCTAAATAAGGATTAAATGACATTCAGTTATTATATTTAAGAATTTATACATCAAATTGCATTCAGTTACTGGCTAAAGTATGAAATTTTATTGATTTGAATAAAAATTTATCTTCTACTTGTTACAAAAGCTATGCTTTATAACAATAAACCAACAAAAAAAGTAAATTTCTCAAAGTTTGCGGGCTGTCTGAAGATTGAGAAATGACTCAATCAAATAGTCAAGTCACCCCATACATTTAAACACAAAACAAATTTTTTATAAGCAAACCTTACTTCGAAAATACAAAGTCGGCGCAATAGCTTAAAATGCTATTACTCTCATTTGCGAACAAAACGACACGAGTGCAATACTCACTCAAACTAAAATATTTCCCTTATGTCCTTAGAAAAAGAATGTTTGAAATAAAGTTATTTAATGAGGTTATGCAACCTATCTGCAATAACGACTTCGCTCAATGCAAAAATTACAAAACAAGCTCATACGGCCATACGAAGAAGAAGTACATGAATAATTTTGTTTGATTTTGACAGGATAAATTAATCTGTGAGTAATTTATAAAATATATTGTAAAAAATAACTTGTGTTGAAAAATGTTGTTTCTTTTCTTCATCTTTAAAGCAACCTAAATAGACTTCTTTTCCAGAAACGTTGTAAGTAACTTGTTGTTGTAGAGGAATCCTCACCTAAAATTGCATTGCTATATTTAAATGATTTAGTGGTAAAAATTTTAAAGCCATATTGCTTTCGACCATTCATACAATAAAACTATAAAAGCCCATTTGTTTAACAGGCATATTTTCTAAGTTTTAAGTGTTTTAGATTTAAGGGTTTATTCCAACGCTTTCTTTTAAGCAATCAACACTAGATATTAATAGCATTTACCCCTCCCTGTCTTTTATGTTGTTTATTCCTAAATCATCTTTCAAAACTTTTCCTTTAATCATAACTATCAATTTCTTACAATCTTTTTTTTCTTTATTTTTTCAGCTGCTCGATTTCAATATCCTTCAATCAATATACTCATTCTTTTTTGAGTCTAAATATATTTACATTGTTTCCGACAATAAAATGAAAAAAATTATTCCTTAATATCTATAGAATACCGTAATTTTTTTACCAGACAGCAATATCTTGTCGTCCCTGAAAGCATGTAGGAATAATGGCCGCGCGGACGACTTAAAGTACATACCTCTGACATTTTCCAAGCAGTCCAAAGAATGAATAACGATGACGAAAAACACCACTTTCTCAAAAGTTTTTTTTCTGGATCTAAAGTCTGAGTTTTTTTTGATATGTTGTTCCAAATCAATCTTAATTTTATCCAAAACAAACCCTAATATTTTTAGTCTTTAGTTAGTTCTGTACCTATCTTATCAGCCTCTCGTTTCCTGCTTAAAGCCATTACTTTCATTACCTTAAGCACTAGTAGTCTTTATTAATCTATCGAGAGTATTTTTTTACCCTTTTATAATTTTGTCAAACATTGTTTAATTTTATATTTTTGCTATTTTTATTTTTCTGAACCAATAATTTCAAGTAATTATATACATATATATTGTATCTTAGTCTTTTCTTTACAGCTTTCTGTCATTAGACACTTTAAGTTGGTTTCTTTTCATTCAAAAACATATTTTATGTGATAGTGCGGTTGAATTTTGCTCATATACTTCCTTAAGATGTTTTTTAATCATTTTTTTCCCATGTTCTATTATTCCTACAATCTTCAAAACCATTGACAAAAAATAATAGTGATAAGAGATTTTTTTCAATTTTTTATGAACCTCATTGGTCATTCTCTATTGAATTGCTCTATGAAAAATAACTTAAGCGAATCAGCCAATGCGATGTGGAACTACTAGCAAAGATGAGTCATACCCAGAAAAACAGCATATAACCACTAAACAAATTTTAAAATTCATTTTGAATTTTGTAGAATTTGACAGTGTCGCTGGTTTATCGTCAAAGCATGAAAAAAATACTTTGGGTTTAAAACGAAGCAAAGAGGTTTGTAAAAAATTTGAATTTGAAAAGAAATTTGGGGTTAAAATAAAGCAAGGAGGCTGGCAAAGATGGTGCAAACATATTTTAACAAATGCCCCGACCAGTCACAGATGTGTGAAGATTGTTTCAATATGCATCAGAAGTGTTGCTGCTTGAAACAAGCATTAATTACTGAGATATTTTTGGTTGTTTCGTCAGTTTTATTCAATAAAACAGTTTTAATAATTAAAATATTTTTTAGCGTCTTTTTTTTGATTTGCCCAAACCAAGAACACAGTGATTATTGTTGGAGGCTGCGGTTTCACATTGCCATTTGAAATGACTTTCCTATCTGTAAGACAGAAGCTTAAAATAAAACCCTAACCCTAATCCTAACCCTAACCCTAATGTAAAAGTAGTGGCTAATATATTTGCAAGCCATAGCAGTCAAGTGTTAGTGCAAATTTAACAAACTTTATGCCAGCTTAAGTGGCTTGTAAGAAAGTAAATAATAACACAGTTAAAAAATACCAACCTTTGTATGCAGACAATATAAAGTAAATATATTATTATATTTATATAAACAAAATTAAGAGATATAGTTCATTAAACAAATATACCAAAATAACTCCTGCTTCTGACTGAGTAAAACAAGCCATGAAAAAAAAACTATACTTAAAAATATTTCCAATCATACATTAAAATTCTTCAAATTTTTAAACTTTTGCTGTTAAACGTTTTACATTGCTAATGCAGCATTGCTGATTCATTATCAAATCCGTCTTTTAAAAGATTTCTTAAAGGTACATTTTATTTTGATATATGATTTTTAAAAATGAAAGAAAAAGCCTCGGGTACTCCTCTATAGCATGGTTGCTAAGTTTCTCTTTTACGTTTCAATCTATACTTGAGTCATGTAAACTATCAAAAAAATTTTCTGATTTAAAATAAAGTGAAGGAGTGTTTAGAGGGTGTACAATTTTTTCTCGCTATTTTTTTGACCTCTACTACTAAGCACTTTATCGTTTGAAAATAATAAAATGTAATGGTTAATTCTTTCTTTTCTAAAGTAGTGTTTGTGCATTTGTAAACTACTTCAAAAATACAGTTTTTGCTTTGATCAAAAATAGATAATATGAAAGTTATTTTAAAGCAAACACTTTAATATGTAAAGTACGAAAATGCTATAACTTTAGAATCAATTAAGCTCGATTTTCACATTAAATTACAATAACTAAAAAAATATTATGTGTTTCAATAGCACTTAATTTATCTCCATTCAATAGTAACAATCTTTCAGCAATTTCAATCCAATTAAAAACTAATAATTAGTTATAGCATGTTAAAGGTAACATAAAGGTATTATTATTATTTCTCATTTATCCCAGTATTTGCTGGTGTTCTTTTTTGTGCGTTAGCCGGGTGCAAACCATGCATTTAAAGCGTCAGTCACTTAAGTCAATCATTCTGTTCATACACTAAGCACCTTTCTGAGAATTCGCGCAGACCCCAGCATGCACATCTTTTGAATCTTTATCATAGTAGCATTCGATACTTTCTTGATGTTTTCTACTGTGCCCTTCTTCACTGTACAAGTGCACCAACAACTACAGAGATGTCTGCGGTCTTCATATGCCTCATTCTCTGTATTTCTAGATGTAGCTCTTTTTACTTGCTTTTTTTCAGTTTTTTTTTCGTGCATTGTTTCTATGTAATGAAACAGTCATATCAATCAGTTTGCAGGCGGAATTTATTGAATTTTTAATGATAACCGTATATACAGGGTGTCCCAAAAAAATGTATACACACTTTAAATAATTGTAAATTTAGAGTTTATTATAATTCGAATAAATTTCAACATGTAAAAAAATTCACAAATATCATTCTATTGTCCTGTTATCGCATGTTCTCAAATTCTTTATGGTAACTCAATTGTTTATTTTTTCTTTACAGATTGAACCCATTGAACCGAGTGATGGCAGCCAGACTTGACTTTGAAGAAAGGAAATTTATTCTCAAATGCTACTGGAAGTATGAAAACGCAGTAGAAGTGCAAAGACAATTTAGGAGGGAGTTTAACAAAGAACCACCAACACGAGTTACTATCACTCGAATTAGAGATAAGTTTGAAGCTGATGGAACTGTTCAGGACGTCTATAAGAAGCGTTCCGGAAGACCACGTACATCGACAAGCCCTAGAAAGGAAGAAAGAGTACTGGAAACCTTTCAACGAAGTCCAAGAAAGTCTTTGCGGCAAGCTAGTCGTGAGGTAGGCATTTCAAAATCATCTGTCCATCGCATCATGAAACGTTGTCAATGGAGAAGTTACATTCCAAAATTATTCCATGCTCTTAATGACGATGATCCAGACCGAAGAGTACAGTATTGCGAGTGGTACTTGGAACGATGTAACGAAGATGCACACTTTTCTACAAAAATTGTGTGGAGTGATGAGGCCACATTCAAATTAAATGGTTCGATTAACAGACACAATTGC
This sequence comes from Diplosoma virens, assembly GCA_963680785.1. Lineage (NCBI taxonomy): Eukaryota > Metazoa > Chordata > Ascidiacea > Aplousobranchia > Didemnidae > Diplosoma > Diplosoma virens. The sequence goes on along the minus strand of OY796888.1, from coordinate 42,510,747 downwards.
ACCTACTGGGGACCTAAGAATCCACATGTTATGGTTGACCACCATGTTAATTTACCAGGAATTACAGTGTGGTGCGGCCTATCTTCACGGGGATTAATTGGACCTTTCTTTTTTGACGCTACTATGACTGGTCCTGTTTACTTGAATTTGCTGCAACAGTCTGTCATGCCAAGCATTAGAGAAGACTTTGAACAGGAAGAATTTTATTTCCAGCAGGATGGGGCACCGCCACACTACCATCGCGATGTTAGATTCTTTCTTGATAGGATCTTGCCAAACCGGTGGATTGGACGAAGAGGTTTTGTCGAATACCCTCCACGTTCACCAGATCTCACACCACTAGATTTCTTTTTATGGGGATACCTAAAGGACAAAGTCTACGCACAGAAACCTGCAACAGTCGTTCAATTGAGGGCAACCATTGAACGTGAATGTACGAATATCCCAAGGGAATTGTTCCATGATGTGTGCCATTCCATCGCTTCGCGTTGTCAGCAGTGTCTGGAGCAGAACGGACATCAGTTTGAGAACATGCGATAACAGGACAATAGAATGATATTTGTGAATTCTTTTACATGTTGAAATTTATTCGAATTATAATAAACTCTAAATTTACAATTATTTAAAGTGTGTATACATTTTTTTGGGACACCCTGTATTAATACTTGCTTATTAACCGCAGTTTTTTTAGCTGGAATATAGTCTGTATTTTGCTTGCGGCTTATACACGCAACATACCCGGAAGGACAATGTTTTCTCATAAGCTAACACCAAATTTGAGTCATCCAGTCAAGCCGCAAATGCTATTTGGTAATGGCCCAAAATAGGCGTATCATGTCTCTGTCAAAATTCGATATAAACTCGATCTTCAACACTGATCTTGCTGTAATCTCCGGTGGTGTGACATCTGTTCTGCAGCCACTTGACGTGTCCCTCAACCACCCCTTTAAATGCAGAGTTCGTGACCAGTGGACCAGATGGATGTCGTCAGGAGCTGCTGAACCATGGACTCCTAAATAATAGAACCTGGACTGGAAACGGAATTGAAAATCGCAGAGCGCGTGTACAAAGGTAGGCCAGTTGTAAAAAGCTAAAAACTTAGTTCGATTTTTTAGAAACTATTCACTGTTAAGTTATTAAACTTAGAAGTATGGCTTGCAAAATATAATGAACAATAGATTTATGATAAATGTGAAAAGAATGCTGGAAAAAAATCAGTGTAGGTTTATTAGAAAAAGATTAATGACTAAGGAAAATATGTAAGAATCACAAATATTGCACACATTAATTTACAAATACTAGCAAAATTTATATTCTACTTCTGGTATTCAGGTAAAATTTTTTATCAGTTAATAATGTAGGCAACTTACGAATGAACAGCTATTTTCTATTTGTTGTGTATTTTTTCACAGAATCAAGCTTGATCATTGCATAGTTTAACAATGCCATTATAATTTATTCACTATTATTTTTGTGACATTAGTAAAAACAATAAAAGAAGTAATACATTTTTTTATTTTTTAATTTATATGCAACAACATTTATGTCTTATCTATCTGCTACTTCAATTGAATGTTACTACTGAATAAAATATTGAATTTAATACAATTAGTACATTTATTATTGAAGCACATAATTGCATTTTAAAGTTTAGTGTTTTTCTACTTTATTTTTTGATTATCTTATTTTAAAAGTGTATTTAAAGGTTATTATTTTTTGGTTATCTTATTTAAATTTAAGGAAAAGGCATTTTTTTAACCTTTTAATTACCTTTTTTTGCATAGAAAAATATTTATTTAAAAAATGGTTTATAAATGTGCTGCCATTGATTGCAAATCTGGATACTCTTCAGAAGAAAAAAAGTTAAATGTTACATATCATCCATTCCCTTTAAAAAATGAAGAACTTTTATGTAATTGGTTAAAAAACATAGCTAGGAAAAATTTTAAACCCTCAAAATACTCAAAGTTGTGCTCACTCCATTTTAAAGCAGATGATTTTATTAAAGTTTCTCATGATTCAAACCAAAGACGCAAAAGAAAAAGAGATAGTGAGCACTTATGTTATAGAAGACTAAAACCTGGTGCTGTTCCTTCAATTTTCAAAAATATTCCTTTGTACGTATTATACAAATAAAGATATACCTTTAAGAAGCGGTAATGCTCTTTCAAAAACTAGGCATGATAATGAATCAGCAATACTGCAAAAACAGTGTGAAAATTTTTTGCAGTCTGACAATTTAAAAAATTTTGATGATTTGTTAGAAAAACTTTCATGCACAGTTTTGTCTCCACAGTTTGTTTTATATAAATCAGAAGCAGGAATTTCTTTAATATATTTGTCTATTGAACAACCATTCTCAATTTTGTTTTCCATAAACATTGATAAAGATCTGCATGTGCAAATCTATCATGAAAAAAACTTATTCCTCCTTCTTGTTACCATCACATTTTGTCTTCTGAGAAAGTAACACTATTTTCTGAAGTAGAAAATTTAATAGCCTTTGCAAAAAATTTAGACCAAAACATCACAACATTAATGGAAACAATTAAAGCAAAATTATTAAATCTAATAGAAAAATACATTGATTTGTGCCAGGATGACTATAAAAAAAAACCATTGAATTTTATATTGGAGCAATTGAAATTACTTTTTATTACTAAAAAACAACGTCGCTATTTAGTAGAAATGTTGGTCATGTCTTACATAATGCATGCAACCAGTTCTAAGGCATATGAAAGGCTATGTCAAGAGCAAATTATTATATTACCTTCAGTGAAAACGTTGAGAAAAATAACAATGAATCTAGACCAAAGAACTGGACTTGATGATTCTGATTATCTTAATATAAGATTTTCAAAGTTAAACTTTTTTGACAGAAATGTTCTCTTGATGATTGATGAAATATATCTTTCAAAACGTGTCGAATCAAGTGGAGTACAGGTTTTTGGCTTGACCGAAAGTTGTGCTGTAGCTGCCACAGCTTTGTGTTTCATGATTAAGTCTTTATCTAGTGGCTATCAAGATATGGTAGGAATTTACCCAATTAAAAATTTAAAAGCTGAAACACAAAAAGCTTGTTTTGATAACGTTATGCTACTTGTTCATGAAATTGGATTTAATGTTATTGGAATCTGTGTTGACAATGCTTCTGCAAATAGAAAGTTTTTCAAAGATTTTCTTTGTAATGGTGCATGGAAAGCATCCATTCCAAACAAGTATACAGATGGAAAAATCTTTTTAATATTTGACCCTACTCACATAATTAAGAATATATATAATAACTTAGTGAACAGAAGAGTGTTTGAAATGCCTTGTATGACTCCCATACTTGATACTCCACTTACAGCCAGTTTTGCAGATATAGAGAAAGTTTACAATCTTGAATGCCAAAAACCTTTAAGGATTGCCCATCGTCTAACAGAAACAGTTTTAAAACCCAATAGTATAGAAAAAGTTAATGTTAAACTTGCTCTGGCTGTGTTTCATGAGTCAACTGTGATTGGATTAAAGGAATATGGATTTCATGAAACAGCTTCTGCTATTGATTTGTTTTTGAAGCTGTGGAATATTTTAAATGTTTCAACATCAGAAATTGGAAAGCATAAACGGGATATTTCTCGTGACCCAGTTCGATCCACTGCTGATTGGAAGTTGAAATTTTTGACGGACTTTGGCCATTATGTTAGTTTTTGGAAAAATTTAAATGTAAGTATGTTTTGCAAACTTTTTTTGTTTAAAAATATAAAACAGATTTCATACCTATATCTGATATGTTAATTTTTAAGAGTAGTGTCATAACGTAAGTTTTTAATTGAAACAAAATTATTAGATCAGCTGCTTGCAATTTATTGTATTCACATCCGACTGGCTGTTTGCAAAATCTTTGTATTACTTAATGATCTTTCTGTGATTTTCTTTGTTACAATGTTTTCATTGTTATGTTTATATGGGTATTTTCTTAATATCTTTTTTTTTTTCTATTCAGCAACCTGGATTAACTGAACACACTTCCCGTGCTTTGCATCAAACATGTGAAGCAATAACGTAGATGTCAAAATACTTGTTGGAAAACTGTGGCTTCAATTATGTGCTGTTGGGAAAAATTCAATCAGATATGATTGAACGAAGATTCAGCCGAATTCGTCAACTCAGTGGAGCAAATTATTATATTTCTATGAGACAACTTCAAGAAAGTGACAAGAAAATCCGCTCAATCTCGTTGTTGAAATATTCGCAAATATCTATCGCTGAGATTGATATCATAGTCAAAACAAAATGCACTAGTAACAATAAATTAATGGCCACAGCAGAAGCCTTGCAAGCTGAGCTACTATTTAATATATTGCCGACAGAAAATGATGCAGCTGTTATATTTTATGTTACCGGATACTGTTGCAAATCACTGGTTAAATCAACAAGATGCGTTGAATGCAAAACAGCTACTGTTGCAACCATAGTTGAATATGTTCCTCCTTTAACAACAACTATGCATGAGTATGCAAACAAATTTTTTAATGGCATAAATCGTGGGGTCTTTGGAAACCAACAACCGAGTTATATGAAATTGGTTGTCTTTGTTGGCAGGTTTTTGCTGAACTTTGCAATAGTGACTTGAAAAAGTCATTTTTAAGTGCCGAAAATCAGCAGGAAATTTTTAAAGAAATTGTAAACATATCTTATTTTAATGATGATGTTGCTTTTCGGTCGCTTCCAGTATTGTGTAGCAACGGGCACAATATTGTAGAAGGAGTGTCAATACGTTTCTACAATTGCATGTGCAAAAATTTAATTCGCCAATTAACGGAAAAGGGGCGTAGAGGTACTAGTGCCAAAATTAGAAAACTTAATAGTAATTAAACTGTAAATACTCCCAGTTAAAATTATTGATTTTTGCAAATATTATTACTAGTTTTTTTTAGATAACGTCTAGCTATGCGTAAAAATAATAATTCGTTTGTTGTTGTCCGGATTTAAACATTTAGTAATGTTACTGTTTTTTATAAACCATTTAAACTCGTCAAGCTTCTAAAATTTGCCGAAATTTATTAATGTTTTGCTTTTTTTAAGTTTAGGTTTGTGTTACTTTGTATCACATCCTGAAGTATATTTTTGTTAAAGCTACTGTTACATAAACCACCTTAAAACGTTGCAAATGAACTGTAAATTGCAGTCCAGTTACTTATAAAATATTGTTACGTAGTTTTTTCATTCTTCTGTTTTGGTCTTTCATTTTGTAGTACTTGTGTACATATCAAACGTACTTTATGATTGATCTTAGTTACCTACAAGCTTTCTACAAGCTTCTCCCGAAACCAAGCTTGTCACAACGTTTATGCGTTCGATAATAGTTTTTACTTTACTCATGTATGCATTTTATTTTTTTATATATATTTTTATCTAATTGTTTATTACATATTTTTGTTATTCTATTTTAGAAGTTGATGTTATTCTACTGTTTGTTTTTCAATATAGCCTTTTAGTTTGATTGTAGCTTTTTAAATCATGCTTATACCAAATCAGAGAAATAGTTGCTAGACTAAGATGATGTTTATCATAGAATCTCATTCGTACTAAATTCAAGTCGACTAAAAAAGAACATTTTTGGTTCAACTAGGCTGTGGGCCGACCCAAACGTTTCCGCTGCAAATATCAATCAAGTAAAGCTTTAATTTAACCAATTTATGCTTTTAAAAAAAGCATCAATATTTTTTTTCTAAAAAGACAATTTTACTGCAATGGCCTACTTTTGTACACTCGTAATTTCTCGTTTCCAGTCCAGGTTCTATTATTTAGGAGTCCATGGCTGAACTCACTGCTGCAGGTAACTTCAAACGTCCTTTACTTTCCACCATTGCTACTTGGGTCACAACTGCGTGGGAGTCCTTTGAAGACTGTATGATTCAAAAATCTTTCAAGAAATGTTCTATCAGCAACAACCTTGACGGAACAGAAGATGACATTCTCTGGACAGTGTTCGCGACGACAATCATGACACAGATAAAGAAGATGAAGATGATGCCTACGACGATCTACTTATAGAAGAACAAGCCAAGAAACTACTCGAAGATTCTTTCGACGAAAAAGATTTTTTAGGCTTTGAACAATAAATTTGACTTTCATTACATGTCCCCATAAAATCAATATTTTGTGGTTGATCGCGCAGGGTCTTCACCGGTGAAAAGGTCAATTAACCTGCGGCTTATTTGTGAATTGCCCTTGATTCTCAATATTTGGCTGAAATTTCTGCTGCGGCTTATCTGCGGGTGCGGCTATTAAGCGAGTATACAGTATATGGTATATCTGGTCTGTTTGTTGTTATAGTTCTATCAGTACTGACTGGTATGTCCCACATGATGGTGATGTTATTCTCTTTATTGTGCATCACGGTCTCTAGCTTGTGTTCGTACCAATTATTAGTAATTTCTATATTATGATCTTTACAGATGCTCCAATGGAGATATTTTGCAGCATTATTGTTTCTGGAGATGTACTCTGTTTTGGATAATACCTCACGTCCAGATACAATATGGTCCACTATCTCTTTATGTCGCAAACACATTCTGAATTTGCTCTCCACTTGCTGGCCACATATTACCTTCTTGTTTCTGGTCTTTATTGCCTGGTCTTGAGTTGCTACAAGTAGTCCCTCTGTTTTTCCTTTCAAATTACTTGACAACCATTTATTAGTGGTGACTGTGTCCACAAGAGGCGTCTTCAGGATCTTTGGATACTGGCCATGCAATATTTTTTCATTTTTCTTTTCTCATTGACTTTATCTTGGACCAAAACACGTGTTTAAGCGCTTTAAAATTTTCAGAAGTAGATATATCTTTTTTGTTCTCAACCTCTGGCATTGTTACTTCCATTTTGAATTTAGTAGCATTCTTTGATAGTGCATTTTTGGATTTAGCTCTTTTATTTTCAAGCACCTGCTTTTAATCTTCTTTGTGATCAATTTCTGAATATTAATCTTCTTTGTCCTTGTGATAGTGATCAAACCCTATTGTTGCTGTTTTAAATGCTGTTTCTACATTAATCAGGCCCCTATCTTTATCTTTTTTTGGTATGTACAGCTTTTACATATGTTTTTTAAAATAAAACCTTTTGTGCACATTCAATAATTTGCGTGTTTTTGTGTCAATCGTCTTTAGTTGTGAGATTTTTCATTTAGTGATGCCAAAGCTATATCGCACAACTGGAAATTCAAGACTATTGATGGTTTTTATTTTGTTTCTTCCATGGAGCTCCGTTCTTAGGATTAATCTTACTCTTCTAATATATTATTTTCTCATCTTCTTTTTCATTTTGCTGTACTGGATACCACCATTTTCAGCTACATCCAGGTATTTCTACACTCTTTCCTCGTCCAACTCTTGTATTTTTGTGTCATTTCCAGTTGAGACCAGTTTACCTTTCTTAAAACTGGCTTTGGCACATATTTCAAATCCAAATTCCATACCAATATCATCATTGAAATGTTTTACTATTTTCAATTTTCCAACTTGTTCTTACTCGTTCCTGCCATACAATTTCAGATCATCCATAAACAACAGATTGCTGATTAGAGCACTAGTGTTTAAGAACTTGCAACTATAACCAGATGTAGCCAGCTCTGATGCTAAAGGCACAAAGGCTAGACAAAATAGCAGAAGTAAGAATGAAGATCCTCAAAAGATATCTCTTTTGATCTTGATCTCATCCGTTACAATACATCCATCAGTGCAAGATAATTTCATCGTAATTTTCCAGTTGCTCATTAAGGTTCTTTTAAACTTGATTGTCGTCGTCGTCGTCGTCGTCGTCGTTTGGAAAGATATCCACTCCAGGTCAGACACATACAGGACTGGGGCCGAGGGTTTATCCTTTTACTACCCCAGACTGTTGCACTGCCTGAATCAGATGCTGGCAGTAGTGTTATTAAGCCAGTATCGAGTTTCGTCATTCAAAACCGTCAGACCTCGTGCTCCATGTGGTGCCCGATGTACGTATAGGGCACGCTGTTAGAACATGGTCTGCGGTTTTCTCAGAGGCGCCGCACTCGCGATTCGGTGAAGGAGCGAAACCCCATTTGTGCATGGACGAATGGAATCGCCCAACATCAGTCCGCAGGCGGTTGAGCTCAACTCAAGCTGCTCGGGGTAAGCCCATCCCAACATGCTTGGAACCGGTCTCGGGCACAAAAACACGGAGGCTGGAAGCATTTTTACAGTACTCCGCGTTTCATTCGTGGTTTGTCCATTCAGAAGCGCGAATGCCAAGTCTGGCAAGGTTGTCCAAACGATTCCGCGCAACTGGCACATCTGAAATCCCGGCTGACTTTTAATTAATGAGAAGAAATTTTTAAAAAAATAGAAAGATATTTAAAAAAATTTTTTTAAAGCCTCGGTGATAATAAATATAACTGCCGAGCAGTTATTCGGGGTTACTGCTGTTCTGCAGCTTCTATGAACAAGCCGCCGCCGCTTATTGCTGTTCGCAGATAATAACCTTATCTATAAAATTACTACATCACGCTATCAAATTTTTCTTGTATATTTCTTTAATTTATAAACTCATTATGGCAATTATTAATTAATTAGTTTTAAAACACAGTAAGAAACAATATCCTCAAAAAAATTTTATCTATTAACATCATTTAAGAGAACAAAATTGCTTTAGTTGCCTATCAAAAGTTACTGCAAGTTGCCAAAATTTTATTTTATTGTATAAACTTAATGTTAGTTGCAAAAAAGCTGTATTTACCATTCTTGTATGCTTGGGATAAGTACCATGCAGTACGCCATAATCAATTCGTATTCTACCTCTTCCACCGCTCCCCCCAGAACCAGTGTACCCCCCATATCCTCCACGACCTCCGTTGACTGATAAATGATCTGATTCTGTAGAAAAATAAAATATATTCAACGAAATTACCTTTTTTATTTGAAAAAGTACTAAAGATGGAATACTAATCAGAATTAAAAATAAAGTAAAATCATTATAGCAAAAATTTTATAACAGAATTGAATCATTGCTTTAAAAAGCGTCCAATAACAACATCAGAGCTAGAGAGCTTGAATTAAAAAATCAAAATAAAATCAACAATTTGTTCATAAAAATAATCGAGGGTTATGCAGATAGCAATAAAAAGCAAAATCTGCGGCGTTATGCAACGCCGAGCCAGAGCTCACTCCTTGACCATAGATTTAAGTTACTGTGGTCCAGCAGTGAGCTCTGAATTGGCATGCATGATGCACAATGCCGCAGATTTTATTGTTTAGCGCTGTCTGCTGACAACTCCAATGGATTTCAAAGTAGCTGGACAATGCCGTGCTTAAGACATAATGCCCTCCTGTCGGTACAACAATATACTTGATAAAAGTACACAAACCTAAACTTTTTGTATAAAGCTGAACAGACTGTTTCACTCACAAATAGAATCATAAGTTGTCATGTTCAAATAAAAAATGTTATATAAAAAACAGTAATGGCTAGAAACAAATAGAAAAATAAAAAAGTTAATAACTTAAACAAATCGAAATACAGATTAAATTTATACAAAAGTTAACATTAAAATAATATTTGTTAACCGAAACAACATACGTATTACAAAAAATATCATATCGGCGTTGAGAAACTCAAGTAATTTTTGTCTTTACTTAAATTGCTGACCAAACATTTTACTTTATTTTGCAATTTAGAATTACTAGAGTTTTTTTATCAAACTATAATTAATTCAGTGTTATAGGTTACAGTTTAAAATTTTTATTTTAACTTAAAAAATAATTTTTAATTGTTATCAAAAGTGGTAAAAAGGGATAACCCTAACTTTAAAACCTTTTTTATACTTGGTTTTTATAAACGGCCAATGAAACTTCAAAAGTGTTTAACTTGGTACCATACCTTTGGCTTTTAAGTTAAAATTTTAATAATCCTCATAAATTACGCTACAAATTGAATCTATTTACCAACTTGTACAGATTGTCCTCTAATGTGAAGACTACCTCCACTTCCACCTCCTCCAGGTCCAGAATAATCATAGCAACTTGTTGTTGAACTGCTGCTGCATGATTGCTTACGAGTACACGCTGATGGACAACCAGATGAACTAAGAAAATATTTGTGACTAGAAATTTTAAAATTCTAACGTCATCTAAGCCTTAAAGTTTGACCTCTGCATAGAAAGAATGAGGTTTAATTTTGCATCAAAACTAAAAGAAGTAATTTGATTCATACAACTTCAATTGAGAATTGTCAGTTACTCTAAAAATCGATCGTAAACACCTAGACACTAACAGAAGAGGTAGACCAAAAACTGAGATTCAATTCTAACACAAAACAAGAAGCACACTAAACTAAAGAATGTTTAAGTTTTAAATTCAAGACTTTCATTAAAATCTTCTAAAAGTATATCTACTTTATAATATGATATTTTTCTGAGAATATTTTAATTATTTTTATTCTTAAACTTAAAAAAATTTTAATTATATCTTTCGGTCTTGTTGTTGTTAATCTTATTTTTTTATTGTTTGATTTTAATATCAAGCATATTTTTTTGAATATTTTTTAAGTTTATATAGTTTGAAAAAAACATCAAAATAATAAAAGAATGATATATAAGTTAATAAAATAATTTAAATTAATTAATTATTGATTCTTTAAAAACTTTTCTAATGATTTATTTTAAGTTAAACTTTATTTTTAGTAAATAATTTTTTTGCATTTTGCGGATATTCAAAAAATTTTGTCTATATACAGGTATATATGTATCTATATATGTGCTGAATGTTAACGCCAAGTGTAGACTCATTTAAACCATATATCTGGTGAATTATAGAAACAATCGTTTAAAGTAAGAGCTTAAAATAAAGGTACACAAATACACTTTTAGATTTAACAACATTTATTTGAAATAGCCCCCTTTTGCACAAATCATACATCGAAATCTTTCAATAACGTGAAAACATGTTGCATGCAGAGTTTCTGAAGATATTTCATTCCAGCTTTTCTCCAATGAGTGCTTCAGAGCAGTGTGGTCCAACTACCGTCCCGCGGGCGGAACCATTTTACAGAATTCAAGTCTTGTCGATCGTTAGCGACGGCAACCTTCTACGTATAACAAGGCATGGCAAGCTTATGGGCAGAGTCTAGGGTTGAGACCGAATTCAAGTGCAGATTTTTTTTTAGAGAACACCATGATGTTGGGAGGAAAATAAGAAAATCGGTGACCGAATTCAAGTGCAGACTTTTTTTTTAGAGAACACTATGATTTTGGGACAAAAATAGGAAAATCGGAGGCCGATTCCAAGTGAAGACCTTTTTTTTTAGAGAACACCATGTTTGGAACAATTTCTAGCCGGCTGAAGTCCACAAGCTCGAACAATTTTGAAACGTGGCCCGCAGGAGTGAAGAAGTTGGACCACCTTGCTTCAGAGCATCAATATTAGTCGGCAGCGTGGTCGAGTGGTTAACGCGCCGGACTGATGATCAACATGGTCTCGGTTCAAAACCCACTTGCGCCATTCTGTTGTGTTCTTGGGAAAGACACTTTACGGCACTTTCCCCTGCTTGGTGGTCTTGACAAGCAGTTCTAAATTACAGTAATATCTCTACTAAATTACTAGCGGACAGCAATATCTTGGCATCTCCGGAAGCAGGTCGGGGTAATTGCTTACCCTATGTATAGCGCCTCCGTCGCTTTCCTGCGAGTCAGGAGGATAAATATAGAGATAAAAATAAAAAAATAAAATAAATAAAATTATTATGAGAAGTTGCACAGGCTTTGTGCTCCAACTTAGACCAGACTCCAAAGTCCATCGGGTTTAAATCTGGTGAGGAAGGGGGCCAAAACTCCTTTGACCAAAAAACCGTAAAATTCTCCTTCACCAGTTCTGAGCCATTTTGGCAGTATGGGATGTTCCTCCATTTTGCTACAATGTCACACCACTATTTCCCATAGTTTTTTTAACCCACGGAAGCACTTCATCTTTCAACATGGCCAGATAAACGTGCTGATTAATTTTTACACCCTCTTTAATAAAGATAAGGGATGTTTTTTGAAATCCCGGCTGACTTTTAATTAATGAGAAACACCATAATTGAAGCATAATTGAAGCAGGTTTTTGACGTCTAAATGATATCTATTGTTCTACAGAAGTGTTTTCAACATTCTTAGTCCAAGTCTGGTCATTCTGTGTATTATGGATTGCTTTAATCGTGAACAACTTTTCATCAGTCCACAAAACAGGGGTCTGCGTGCAGTCTTTCAAACACTTGAGAAGGATTTTTCCTCTGGCCAATCTTTTGCTCGTGTAGAGCCTGACAAGAGTTGTCGCTTCACTTTTTTGTAAGGACGAAGTCTGAGATCATTCTTAAACACATTCTGGATGTGTAAAAATTAATCAGCACGTTTATCTGGCCATGTTGAAAGATGAAGTGCTTCCGTGGGTTAAAAAAATTATGGGAAATAGTGGTGTGACATTGCAGCAAGATGGGGCAACATCCCATACTGCCAAAATGGCTCAGAGATGGTGAAGGAGAATTTTACTGAGCAGAAAAGCTGAGGAGAAAGGCTGGAATGAAATATCTCCAGAAACTTTGCATGCAACATGTTCTCACGTTATTGACAGACTTCGATGTATAATTCGTGCAAAGGGGGTTATTTCAAATAATTGTTGATAAATCTGAAAGAGTATTTGTGTACCTTTATTTTAAGCCCTTTTTTTAAACAATTGCTTCTATAATTCATAAGATATATGGTTTAAATGAGTCTACACTTGGCGTTTACACCTTGTATATATATATATATATACATATATATATATATATATACAGTACACTGTATATATACCTACCCGCCGTCTTTATCGCCTTGACCAATTTCGCCATCAGCTGTGACATACCCTGTAATTCGAACACTGTTTGTAGCATACAGTCTAATTGCACCACCTCCACTGCCCCCCCTAAACAATAGAACAAATTTTTCAAACATTTGTTGCAATGGTTTTAAAATTGATTTTGAAAAAACTTAAGAAAATGAAAAATTCTAACAATTTGAACGTAATTTATTTTATGTCCGTATAAACTTAATACATAGAAAAAATTAACTTTACAAAATAACATTTTGGATACAGAAAATGAAGTTATAATTTTTATTAAAATATTTTTCAGAAATGCCGATCACCTTCAAACAAAAATTGTTTTAGAAAATTACTCATAGAAAATTAAGCAATACCTAGTTTAGAAACGTATTTTTTTTTAATTATAAGAGGTGTGACCAAAAAAAAACGGACTGTGTCAACCACGCTGTTGGCACAATGCCAATCGGCAAGCCACAAGCTCACCGTGAAAAACAACTTCTTCGCTCTATTCTGTTGCAATTTTTTCAATGTAAGACATTCCGTTTTTGTGTTTTCAGTTTTTATGTAACATATTGTTGGTAGCCCTTGTCACAATTTTGTTACTTTGTGTCGCGTTTGTTTGTACTCCGTGCTGTCGGTTGTTACGAAACTGTTAATATTAATAGCTCAAGAATGGAACAACGAATCAACTTAAAGTTTTTGGTAAAACTGAGGAAGGCCCCAAATGAGTTTTTAAACTTCTTAAGGAGGTTTATGGTGAAGATGTGATGTCGAGGATGCAAATCTTCGAATGGCACAAACGTTTTGAGAAGGGTCGCGAGAAAGTGGAGGATGATCCCAAGACGGGACGACCTTCTACAACGAGGACAGATGAAAACATCACTAGAGTAAAGCAGCTGGTGCGAAGTGATTGAAGGTTGACAGTACGAATGACATCAGATGAACTGAGCCTAAACAGAAAATCAGTGCGGACGATCTTGCTGCATGATCTGGAGATGCGAAAGGTGTGTGTAAAAATGGTGCCCAAGATTTTGTTGAAAGACCAGAAGCAGAACCAAATCAAATAATTTGTGAAGACATGGTGGAGAAAATTAAAGATGATCCGGATATTCTTAGGCAGATCATCACAGTCGATGAAACTTGAATTTTTTAATACGATCCTGAAGCAATGAGGCAAAGCATGCAGTGGAAGACTGCAGAATCACCCAAATCCAAGACGGCGCGCGACACAAAGTAACAAAATTGTGACAAAGACTACCAGCACTATGTTACATAAAAGCCGGAAACACAAAAACGGAATGCCGTGCGTTAAAGAAATTGCAACAGAATAGAGCTAAGAAGTTGTGTTTCACGGTGAGCAAGTGGCTTGCCGGTTGGCATTGTGGCAACAGCGTGGTTGATACAGTCCGGTTTCTTATTTATCACACCTTGTACCTATACAGACAATTTTTCTATAATTATTTTTCTCATTTAACTTGGTTTATGCCATACAATTGCTATTGAAAGCAGCCATATTGAATAAAGCATTTTTTAATTGATTTATTTACATTATTAAAGCACGACAGAAACAAAAAACAAAAATTAAAAAATTTTTACCTAACTTAAGCCATCATCAAATTGGTTTATTTCCCATGCAAACCTTTTTTATTTGGTTTTTGTTATACAAGTATATGCAGTATTGTTCGCAATTGGGAAAAAAGTTTAAAATAATTATATTACATGATTTAAACACAACTGATAAGATTTATCAACAAAAAGAACACAACAAAACAGTGGTGGATATTCCAATTTAGGGGCCCGAGGCAAGAATTTTCAAACATTGATGTTGTCTCAGAAAAAAAGCAGGTCTGATCTGGGCTTGCATATTTTTCTCCCAAAATCAAGGTGTTCTCCAAAAAAAAAAAAAAAAAGGTTTCTCTGAACAAACATCTGCAGAGAATTCAAAACTGTATATGCTATTTTCGAGGAGAGGCCCTTAAAATCGAGGGGGGGGCCTGAGGCGACTGCCTCATTCGCCTCACCCAATATCCACTACTGCAACAATATCATCCATTTAAAAACTAGATCAAAAACCTACTTGAAAAATACGAGGTTGTATTCAGAATCACCATTTAAAGCTTATTTCTAAAATTTGTACTTTCTTTTATAACCATTCTTCTAGTGAACTTTAATTTGCTTATTTAAAGTAAAGTGCCTGATTTTCTTTAGTATAGTTACAAAACATTTCGGTTTTTAACACTTGAAAACATTTGCATATTTTACTTGCACTGTCAAACGTACACAAGAAAACTTCTTTTATTAAAGGCGCTTTTATGGTCAGACCTCAAGTAAAAACATTTTTTTCGTCTTCACATCACATTTCCAAAAAAAAAAAAAAACAGTTTTGAAACAACTAACTCGAACAATTTGGCGCCCCCTCGTTTGGATTACTACCTGCATTTAATTTTTGGTTAAATCGGATAGTAACCCTGAATATAAGAGCAAGAATAGGAAATTTTTTGATTGAACTACATGTATATTGTTGTGAAATACGGTTGTACATTATTATAAGCGCAAGTGGTTGTTCGGTTAATGTTTTCTTTGATTACCTCAATTATGTTTTGTTCCAAATTTAGGCAAACTCAAATAAAATCCAAAACCTCAAACAAATAAATATTTTTAACATTATTTTATCTTGTAGCCTACCAAAATTTTTATTGAGAAATATTTTCACAACTCGACTGTGTAAATGAAACACAAAAATAATAACTTTAATTTTAAATCATAACTTTATAACATTACAAAGCAAATTTTTTTCTTTAGTTAGATTATATCGTATTTTTCTCAATAAACTCACTTTTCAAATAAAATCTGTTTTTTACGTTGGATAAAATGAAAACAAACCGTACTAAGTTTTTTTTTTGATTTCAATATCTATAGTGTATAGATTGCTGCCACTTGCCACAAACTACAAGTATAGTTTGACCATTAATAAGCTAAACATACAGGGTGTCCATAAAGTCCTGCACACATTTAAAATTTTAATATCTCAAAAACCGCATAAAGTAGGAACTTTAAATTTTCGACAGTGAATTTTACCACCATAAAGTTTTTTGTTATTTTTTATAGGTTATTTTATTGTTAAAATAAACAAGAATAAGTTATTTTTAATAAAGACGTAAGTTTGCAACAAAGTATGAAACATGTCGACCATTCAACAAAAAGCACAATGTGTTCTTGATAAAGCGTAAAAAGTTTTAATACTTTCAAATAAAAGTTAAATATCTGATGTCGTCTTACTTATTAAATACGAAGCGTGCTCATCCCATTCACGACAACTTACTTATGCGAGTCTGGATTTAGTCCCCTTCCCTCAATCAAGGCAAAATCTAGAAATCGCTTGAGTGCATAGGCAGACATGTGGGTTGCTATCAGTAACAAAGTGCCACATTTTGAAAAACTCTTAAGCAATAAACAGGAACAAAAGAGTCATTAAATTTGAAGTGGCTTTTAAATTTGAATTCTTTAGATTTTTTTTTTAAATCATAAATGAATGAAAATTTAAATTTCTGTAAAGTTCATGCAACGTTCAGTTTATTAAATTTTTTTTCCATATATTTTATTTTTATTCATCCAGTACATTATTAAAAATTGGTTATACAAATTTTCTCGCTTTCAGCTTTATTCTTGAATAAATCATTACTTGTACTGTAAGGGGTGCGAGAAAATATCAAAATATTTTAGGGGTTCTGGGCTTTAAAAAGGTTGGAAACCATTGCATTAGAGGTAAAGCTAGCCAAAGAGAGAAAAATTTAAGGTTGGTAAAAAATATTATAAATTTTATATTGCATTAGTCAAAATAAGGTGTAACTCTCTTTTCGAGAATAGGCGAAAGTAAATCGTTCATTCCTTGCACGTAACCGAGATTAGAGTTGTACATGACGTATGTGAGGAGGATGTCGCGAAGGGTCTGAAGATTCGGATTTTCCGCCCCTTGAAAAAAGGTCCGGGTCCGGTCTGTTCGAGCAACGTCCTTGTCAATCAACGATTTATGGATTCAAAAAAACGATCTTCTTGGTCTTGGCTGATCGACTTCCACTGCAGTTTCATGCGGTAATAATCCTCTTCTTTTTTTTTTCTTCAATTGCTTTATTTCATCTCTGGTCATATTCCAAAAAAAATAATTTAACAAATATTTCCAAACTTCTTTGCGCAGTTCTGGAGCAACAACCCCCATGAAAATCGCTTTTTTAACTTGGTCTGCATTGTTGATTCTGCCCTTGTCATCTTTGTGCTTGTTCCAGAAATCCACACCCATGGGTTGGGATCGTGGTGGATCTATTCTAGGACCAAGATCAGCGCAAGTGATAACTTCGAACCCGTTGCTTCCTTCTCCTCCCCGTTTGATGCGGATGTGACTGGAGCCGACTGCCTTCATTTCATCTCCGTCGAGGATGCCGTCGAGGATGTCGGCTATCCGGTATCTTGTGAGGGATTTCTTGAGGATTGATGATGTTCTGAATGAAGTGGCTCATCTTGGAAACCCGCTCAGAGCAGTCACCATTGGACTCTGAACAACTCTCTTTGGAAAGCTTCTAGAAGACTCTTTAAACAAACGATTGTCGAACGAACGCATCATTGCGCTTTCGTCATGAGCGGACACATTTATCAAATATGGATTCTTTAAGGATGGCGTCGTAACAAGATAGATTTCTAAAGCTTTAAGGAACTTATCTCTTCCTCCTTGATGAAAGTGAAGAGGAGGAAGAGTAGCTCCATCAGCTAATTTAATAACCACGTACTTCCATCGAACATTCTTTTTGAATTTTTTAATAACTATCAGTTCGTTTAATGGCATGAAAAAATCAAAAAAAGGTTTATCATCATTGCTTTTATCAGGTATAACATCTAATGTTTCTCTTTCAATGTTTAAACTTATATTGCTTTCAGAAACCATCGTCCAGTCTCGTTCATCAGTTTCGTTTTTCTCTGGACTAGACTTTGCCACAGTTATTACAGGCTTCTCGTCATCAGTAGCAACAACGGCACTAGATGAACCACTTAGAACTTGAGTTTCATTTTCTGGAACAATGAGAGATAAATCTCTTTTTCTATAGGAAGACCAATGAAGAAATTGTTTTGCTTCCGCTTCTACAATTTTTTGGCCCAGATGGTAGGTGCTTTCACGCAGCCTGTGCCGTGAGTAAGTCTGCTCATTGATTTTAAAATGACAGACCAAAACCGAACCTACCAAAACGGAAGGGTATCCACCCATTCCGATGTTCAGTGTGGATCTGCTAATCGGCAAATGTCCTTTTCTGGACGGGACAATGCCAGGATAAAACTTCCCTTTTCAAGGCATATTGCCAACAAGTTCCGAAGACCCACTATTCTTCAGCTGAACATCGAAGGCCTCACTGCAAGCAAGATGAATGTTCTTCATCACCTCGCTATGCAGTCTGAGGCACTCGTCATCCTACTGCAGGAGATCCACTGCACTGATGCAGAGAAGTTGGTGCTACCACACTACCAACTAGCTGGGTCTTCTTTAAGCAGGAAGCATGGTCTTGCCACGTATATCCACGAGCGACTGAGATACACGCTTTTGGACCAATCTCCACCGACATCGGAGATCGAGTGGCTGTGTGTGGACGTTGATGGCTATAAAATAGTCAACGTCTACAAACCACCGTCAATGCGATTGCGAACCCTGGATCTCCCAGTGTTTCCTCACCCCTGTCTTTACGCTGGCGATTTTAACTGTCGTCATGCTGACTGGGGTTATGACGACAACAGTCCGGATGGTGAGTGCCTGGCTGGCTGGGCAAGCATTAATTGTCTTGCCCTGCTATATAATGCCAAGGACGCTGCCAGTTTTTATTTCGGCCTCTGGAACACTGGCACCAATCCAGATCTAGCTTTCGCTAGCGTAGGTCCAAACAGTCGCTTACCGGATAGACGTGTCCTTGAGCAGTTCCCCAGGTCACAACATCGACCTTCGCTTATTACACCACCAAGGTTTGCTATGGCAGTGCCAAGCATGCCTGTTAAGCGATGGAACTTCCTCAAGGCCAAATGGAGTCACTACATTGCTTTGACGAATAAATTCGCAAAGACTTTGTTGCCGCCTGATTCACTTGATGTGGATACGGCTTACCAGGACTTTTGTAACACCATTAAGAAAGCAGCCAAAAAGACTATCCCACGCGGGTATCGAAATAACTACGTATATTCCGTGTTGGGATGCAGAGTGTGAATCCCTCTATAAAACCTTTCTGCAGTCTCCTCAGGGAGACGACTCAAATTTGGCTGCTACAGCTCTGCTTTGCAAGCTTGACAGAAAGCGGAGGGATCGATGGTCCGAGGCAGTTCGGAGCATTGACTTCTCACACTCTAGTCGAAAAGCGTTGAGTATTTTGAACAACCTTACTGGTAGGTTACGACACTCTCCTCGTCACTGTCCCGTTTCAGCCGATGCTATTGCATCTCAGCTGGTTAGAAATGGGAAATACAAGGCTGTTGATCGCAAGTCATCTCGACTTGTCTTTCAAGAAGTGTCTGACCTTTGGAGAATTACAACACCAGACGCAGTAAATATCTCTGACAAATTTTTCACAGAGAGAATTTGCTGCTGCTTTTCAACACTTAAAACCAGGTAAAGCTCCGGGACCTGATTCCATCTGCCCCGAGCTTATACTCCATGCTGGAGCTGCTTTGAAGTCCTGGTTACGTGACTTCATTTCTTCCTGTTTGTGCCGACTCAAAATCTCCAAGATCTGGAGAAGAGCGCTTGTGATCGCAATCCCAAAACCAGGAAAGCCCGTGGGGGACCCAAAGAGTTATCGACCGATATCTCTGCTCTGTGTCCCCTACAAGATCCTCGAGAGGCTTATCTACGCCCGCGTTCAACCATTAATCGATCCACTGCTCCCTAAAGAGCAGGCTGGGTTCCGACGCGGGAAGTCAACCGTAGATCAAGTTGTTCTGCTAACCCAGAACATCGAGGATTCTTTCGAGGCTAAAAAGAAGGCCAGTGCCGTATTTATCGATCTGACAGCTGCTTATGACACTGTCTGGCACCGTGGCCTTACCTGCTGGCTGCTAAGACTACTTCCGGATAAGCACATGGTCACAATGATCATGGAGCTTGTCCGAAATAGAAGTTTCACCCTTACCACCGGTGACAGCAAGCAAAGCAGGCTACGCCGTCTTAAAAACGGCGTTCCTCAGAATCGGTCTTGGCTCACATTCTCAGTTTGAGTTGTCGATGGAAAGACGTGCGTGATTGCAGGTTGACAGAGAAAAGCAAGCGACTTAATTTTTTCTGAAAAAACTTAAACGCGTAAAATCTCTTTTTAAAATCATCTTTTAACTATTATGGAACAAAAACTCAACAAGGTTTTACAGGGAATAGAAAATTTGACAATAAGGTTGGATAAATTAGATGCAAAAATAGATTCTTTTAGTCTTAGACTAACTAAATTAGAAAAGAATTTTGATGAACAATCACATACTTTGACAAAAAATCTTGAAACTAAAGCTGATCGCGCTGACCTGATTGCTCTCGATAAAAGAATAGAAAAAATTGTAACTCAACAGAATGCTCAGGAAGTTAAAGAAGTTATGCAAGAATCCTATGTTAAAAGGCTTAATGTACTGCTACATGGTATAGAAGAGGAAGGTGATTCTGTGTGGGAAACTCGTGATGTTACATTACAAAAAATACACGATTTTATGAAAGAAGGTTTGCAAATTGTCGACTTAACATCCATCACCCTCACAGACTATCATCGGCTACCTCAACAACCGGTATACCGAAACAATTGCAAGGTAAATCGACCTATTATTGTCAAATTGTGTAATTCCAATGATAAGCGTCTCTTTTTCTCCAAATTAAAAAATCTTAAACAATACAATGAGTCGAGAAAAATGCGTGATCTTAAGCCGCATTATATCACTGATCATCTACCGAAGCTTTTTCAGCAAGAACGCAAATCTCTGCTACCATATTTTAAACAAGCCAGACGAATGCAACAGAAAACTGTTTGGAGAGCTGATAATGGTCATTACTGTTTGTTTGTTGATGGTGTTAAAGTTAATATTAACTCTTAAATTGTTATTCCGATAAACAAAGTAATATTCCTTTTTGTTTTTTTAAATATGCTTAACTTCATGTTTATATAACCTTGTATTTATTAGGAAATGGTTGAGTTTGCTTCCTTACCTAATGCTTGTTCATTTATTCTCCTTTAAGTTTAATTTGTTGCTCTAACTATCCTTAAACTTCTACTTTTATTAGCTTCTTATATTGTAAAAAAATATAATTTTGTTTGTAAACCTCAATCTAGTAGCTCCTTCGTTGGATTAATTTCGTACATTAACAGTCAATTGTGTATTATGATGTCATATGGTAGCTTCGACTAAGAATCGAACCTTTTCCTAATTAAATGTTAACATTTGTATTGTAGCCAGAAATTTTTTTTTTTTTTTCCCTACAGCGGCTTTCTTAATTACTTCAGTTGCGTGTTTTTCTTTTTGTTGGCTTGATTACGTAATCCATGCCTGATTCGATAGAGTGTTACAATGATTTGGTTCGTTTTTTGGCTTCGGGTCAAGTAGACAACAATGATTCTCAGTGCCTTGATGCAAAATTTCACCAAAACACCAATGATTTTTTATTAGATAACATGATTTCATCTAATATTAAGCCTTGCATTTACACTGATTTTATAAATTTTGATAATAGAATTGATTTTCATAATTCTTTATTTATGATACATTTTAATATTAGATCATTACAAAAAAACTTTGATTCGTTCTATGAAGCATTACAGCTCCTTCCTACCCTTCCACAAATTATCTGTATTTCCGAAACTAAAATTAACAAAGAACCTCTTACTAATATTTCTATTTCCAATTATTCTTTTGTTTGTGCGAATTCTAATACACGGGCAGGTGGTGTGGGTTTTTACTTAAACAATTCTATATCTTATAAAACAATCGGTAAAAACCTATTAAAGATCGCTGGTTGCGAGGATCTTTGGGTATCTATAAATTTTCCAGGAATTAGACACACAATTATTATTGCAGTTATTTATCGTCATCCAAATAGTGACGCTAATACTTTTATTGAAGCACTAAACAAAAAACTGTGTGAATTTGAAAGCAACAAATATGATATTTACTTATTAGGTGATATTAACATAAATATTTACAATAATCAATCCAACTCCACAAGCGACGAATACCTTTCTATGTTAGCAAGTAGTGGTCTTTTTCAATTAATTACAAAACCAACTAGAGTTACCGACACTTCCGCAAGCCTCATTGATCATATATTTGCTAGTTCTCTATCTAATCCTGTATGTCCTGGAATTATTTTAAATGATATTAGCGACCATTTCATGACATATTGTGCGATTTCTTTGAGAGCTAAACCACAGTCAACTAAACAAATTAAATACCTTGTTAGAGATTTTAATAATCTAAAAATCGAAGATTTTTTGTGTCGTCTCGATAATGATATGCGCCATTTTGCACCTTTTCTTAACGATATTACTGCTGACAATTACAACTTTATATTTAATAAGTTTTTGCTAATAGTTAGATCAGCAATTGATTTTTATGCACCACTACGTCAAGCCTCTCGTAGGCAAAAACGTATTCAGTCAAAACCCTGGTTAACTAAAGGTCTTCTTGTATCCATTAAACGTAAACAAAAACTTTATAGATCGCATTTCATGTCTCATGATTTAGAGAAACAGCAATTTTATAAACAGTATTCGAACAAATTGAATAAAATTAAGTACAAAGCTAAAAAATCCTTTTATGTTAATTTATTTGAGGAATGTTTCATTCACAATAACCCGCGTAAAATATGGTCTACAATTAATTCTTTACTTCATACAAAATCTGATAATCCATCAAGTCCTTCTAAACTATATATTAATGATATTGTCGTAAATAACCCCGTTGAACTTGCTGATTGCTTTAATCACCATTTTAGTGAAGTTGGAACTAAATTAGCAAATAATCTATCACCCTCTTCTGTTTGTGCAGTTAATGACTATTTAACTAAAAGAGTTTTCTCTTCAATTTTTTTAGAGCCAGTTGCTAGTGATGAGATTACCAACATTATTAATGATCTAAAAACAAATAAAGCTGGTGGTTATGATATGATATCTTGTTACTTTATTAAGCTGTCATCTTCTATTTTAATTCCTATTCTGGTTTCGTTGATAAATGCTTCTTTTAGTTTGGGTATCTTCCCTGATGATTTAAAAATAGCAAAAGTTATACCACTTTTTAAAAAAGGTGATACACTTGATATTAACAACTACCGTCCAATTTCTTTGCTAACTTGTTTTTCCAAAATTTTTGAAAAAGCAATCTTTACTCGCCTTTCTAATTTCCTAGATAAGCACTCAGTTTTAATTCCAAGCCAATATGGGTTCTGTACCAACAGATCTTCTACTCATGCAATACTTGATATAGTATCGACTATTTATGATAATATTAATAATAAAAAATTTACTGGTATGGTTATGCTTGACCTAACCAAAGCGTTCGATACTGTATGTCATAAATGACTACTATTAAAACTTGGCCACTACGGCATAAGAGGGACTGCATATAACCTCCTACAATCCTATCTATCAAATAGATTTCAGTATGTATCCATAGTTAATATAAACTCGAATCTTAGAAATGTTAAAATGGGTGTCCCTCAAGGTTCAGTTTTAGGCCCTCTTTTATTTTTAATCTATATTAATGACCTTCAAAATTGTATGATAAGTACCCCTCGACTTTTTGCGGATGACACTGCTGTTCTGATCCACGCAAACACCTTAACCGAACTTGAGATTAAAATTAATCGTGAACTAGAGAATGTGGTAGTATGGACAAGGAAAAATAACTTAACTATTAATCCTATGAAATCTCAAGCTATGATAGTATCTCCTTCGCTATCTAAAATAAATTTTGCTATTACTATTAAATTAAATTCAAGTATCTTACAAGTTTCAAACAATATTAATTATTTAGGAGTAATAATTGATTCCAAACTTCTTTTTAAAGAACATATTTTAAAGTTAAAATCTAAATTATCTCGGGCAGTAGGAATTATGTGTAAATTAAAGCATACTGTACCTCTTCGTATTCTAATACGTCTTTATTATGCATTTTTTCACTCTCATTTACTCTATGGTTTATTGGTTTGGAGTGCTACTTATACAAGTTATCTGCAACCGATAAACATACTACAAAATAAAGCTCTGCGTATAATTAGTAATAAACAACGATGGACAAATTCTACGTACAGTGACTTAAAGATTTTAAAGCTTCAGGATTTAATTAAACTCGAAATAGCCAAATTTATGTTTAGTTATGATAATTGTTTATTGCCACCTATTTTTGTAAATTACTTTCTCAAAATTTCTCAAATTCATTCACGATCAACTCGTTTTTCAGACAAAAATTTTCTTTATCTGCCTAGGTACTCCACTAATCGCTTGCAAAGGTCAATTAAATTTCGAGGAGTGAAAATATGGAATGAAATCCCTTTTCACATTAAAAAAAATTGCTGCTCACTCAAAAACTTTGCTTTGAAATACAAACAATACATTTTACAATCGTATTAATGATGGTCTTTATTTTATCTTTTTTTTATTCTCTTATTTTCATGCATCTTTGTTTACGCTGAGTCATTGTTATAGTTACGATACCTGATTACTCATTTTACTTTTATCATCTGGTGGCTGCTTGACTTGAAGACCAATTGTTTTTGGTCACTTCGCAGTCTCCATGCTGGTTTTTTTTTTTTATATTTATTTTTTGTACGTGTTATGTAATCGTTTACCATTTATTTGATCTTGTAGTGTGTGTTTGTTTTTGATTTGATCTTACAAACTAGCAAAATAAACGAAGTCAATTCAAATCCCCTCCTATTTAACATCTATACGTACGATCTTCCTTCCATGATTTCCAGAAAGTTTGCTTATGCTGATGATTTAGCATTGTTGCACTCTTCTGGAAACTGGAAGGACTTGGAGGGGACATTAAGCCAAGACATGTCCACACTGTCAGCGTATCTCCAGACTTGGAGGTTGAAGCTCAGTCACACTAAGACAATGACGGCAGCCTTTCACTTAAATGACCGAGAGGCATAACGTGAGCTAAAGGTCTACAACAACGGTAGAATTTTACCGTTCTGTCCAAACTCTATTTATCTTGGGGTAAAACTGGACAGATCGCTCACGTCTCGTACCATTTAGTGGTATTACGCAAAAAACTATCATCGCGCGTCACACTGCTGAGGCGACTCGTGGGCTCGGGATGGAGTGCTGGTGCTAAAACACTACGCATAGCCACCTTATCTCTAGTCTACTCAACAACTGAGTACTGTGCGACAGTCTGGTGTCGCAGCGCTCACACTCGCCTCATTGACAGTGTCTTGAATGATGCCTTGCGCATAGTTACTGGATGCCTGCGTCCCACTCCAACGGACCACCTACCTGTACTCTCAGGCATCCAGCCAGCTGAGCTTCGCCGACTGGGAGCGACACTCTCCTTGGCTTACCATGGATCTCTGAACCCCGATCATATTTTGCATGGTCTATTAAGTGGGTCCTCAGATAATCGCCAAGTGAGACTAAGATCTAGATGCCCGTTTGTGCCAGGTGCGCGGAATCTCTTGGACAATCTTGCCAGACTTGGCATCCGCGCTTCTGAATGGACAAATCACAAATGGAAAACGGAGTACCGTAAAAATGCTTCCAGGCTCCGTGCTTGTGCCCGAGACCGGTGCCAGGCTTGTTAGGATGGGCTTACCCCGAGCAGCTTGGGTTAAGCTCAACCGCCTGCGGACTGGTGTTGGGCGATTCCATTCGTTAATGCACAAATGGGGTCTCGCTCCTTCACCGAATTGCGAGTGTGGCGCCTCTGAGCATACCGCAGACCATGTTCTAACAGCGTGCCCTATACATCGGGAACCACATGGAGCACGAGGTTTGACGGTTTTGGATGACGAAACTCGATGCTGGCTTAATGACATCACTGCCAGCATCTGATTCAGGCAGTACAGCAGTCTGGGGTAATAAAAGGATAAACCCTCGGCCCCAGTCCTGTTTGTGTCTGACCTGGAGTGGATACCCTTCAAACGACGACGACGACGACGACTCTCTTTTCTCCACGTCTAACTAATATTGATGAAACAGTATAAAAATAGGCCATTACCAACTGACTATTTGTAGACCGAAACGGTCCAACAACAGCGGATAAAGCACTTCGGCATTTAAAAGTATTAACAAGGATTAAATTAAAAATAGTAAGAGTAATTTTTGAAAGTTTTGGTAAGATTTTGATAAAGTTAATAAATATTCTCGAAACACCGAAAAAAACACTATCAAGATAATCAATATTTTAATCTTTTCTTTCCTGGAAAAACAGTACTTTATTGTTGGCTTAATGTCTGGACGGGCACCCACTCTGAATCAATCACAAACATTATTGGGGCAAAGGATTTATTCTTTTACTAACCAAGGCGGCTGTACTGCCCGAATCACATGCTGGCAGTAATTTTGTTAAGCAAGCATCGGGTTTTGTCATCTAAAATTGTCAGATCTCGTGCTCCATGTAATGCTTGATGTATGAGGCAAGCTATCAGAACGTGGTTTGCGGTTTGTTCAACAGCAGTCCGCTGGTAATGGAACTTAACTCAAGCTTTTCGCGGCAAGTCCATTCCAACAGGCCTCGGTACTGGTCATGAGTGTGAACACATGGAGCCTGGATGTATTTTCACCGTAATCCGTGTTTCATCTATAATTTGTCCACTAAAAAGCGGGATGCCACATCCGGCAAGGTTGTCTAACAGACTCCGCACATCTGGCAAAAACAAGCATTTACTGTAGATCTTAGTCTCTCTTGATGAGCATCTAAGGACCCACTTAAAAAACCATACAAGATATAATCAGGGTCCAGAGCACGGTAAACCAAGAAGAGTGTTGCTTCCAGTTTGTGAAGCTCAGCTTGCGGGATGCCTGAAAGTATGGGCAAGTGTTTCGTTGTAGTGGGACGCAGGCATTTAGTAACTATGCTCAACACGTTAATCAAAACATTGTCTTTGAGGCGAGTGTAAGCGCTGCGACACCAGACTGGTGCGCAGTATTCAGCTGTCGAGTAAAACAAAGATAAGGCAGCTGTGCACATTGTTTTGTCACAAGCACCCCATCTCCAGCCTACCAGTGGCCTTAGCAATGTGACGCGCGAGGATGGTTTTTCACAATGCCACTAAATGGTGACAGAACGTAAGCCATCAGTCCAGTTTTACCCAAGATAAGTAGGGATTAGACAGAACCGTAAAATTCTGTTGCTGTTGTCGACTTTTGTCTCACGGTTGGCCTTTCAGTTTTTGAAATGAAAAACTGTCATCATCGTCTTAGTGTGATTGAGCTTCAATCTCCAAGTCTGGACATACGCTAGATCGTCTACATAAGCAAACTTTCTGGAAATCGTGAAGGGCAAGTCGTACGCATAGATGTTAAAATGAGGGGACCCAAAGCCGATCCATGAGGAAAGCTGTTTTTAGAAGGAGTAGCCTGCTTTGCTTGCTGTCACCAGTAGAAAAAGTGAATATTAGATTTTGATCAAGTCCATGATTGTTCTGATCATGTGCTCATCCGGCCGAGGCCTCAGCAGATTGGACTTCTCGTTATCGATTGTTTTCCCGCATCGAAACCCAACCTGCTCTTTAAGGAGAAGTGGATGAATAATTGACTCAACACGGGCGTGGATAAGCATCTTAAAGATCTTGTAGCAGACACAGAGCAGAAATATTGGTTGATAACTTTTTGGGTATCCCTCGGATTTTATCGGCTTTGAGATCGCGACAAGAAGCGCTTCTCTCCAGATCTTGAGAGTTTGGAGTCGGCCCAAGCAGGAAAAAGAAAGTCACGTAACCAAGACTTCAAAGCAGCTCCAGCATGGATTAAAAGCTCTGGGCAAAGGGAATCAGGGTCCGAAGCTTTACCTGGTTTTAAGTGTTGAGGGGAAGCAGTGAATAGAGATATTTATTGGATCTGGTTTTGCGGCTCTACTAAGTTAGACACTACTTAAAAAACAAGTCGATATAACTTGCAATCAACAGTCTCGTCTCTAACGTTTCTGATTATCTGAAATGCATCAGCATCCGCTAAAACAGAAATGGACACGGAAAGTGTCGTGACCTATCAGTAAGGTTGTTCAAAATGCTTTGTGTTTTATTTTTTATTTTTTATTTTATCTCTATATTTATCCTCTTGACTTGCAGGAAATCGATGGAGGCGCTATACATGGGACAAGCAATTACTCCGAACTCCTTCCAGAGATGGCAAAGTATTGCCGTCCGCTTGAAATTTTTTTACTTTGGTTTTTTCCTTTTATAAAGATATGAAGAGAATTTAAAACTGTTTGCCAAGACCTGCAAGCAGGGAAAAGTGCCGTAAAGTGTCTTTTTCAATAACACGATCAAATGGTGCGAGAAGATTTTGAACCGTGGCCATGGTGACCAACAGCACGACACTCTAACTACTTGACAAGGCTGCCGACAAAGAGTGCGAAGTTTACGACTCGAGTTTGAAAATTGATGCTCACCATTGATCCCTCGGCTTAATGTCAAGTTTGGCAAGTAAAGCTGTAGCAACCAAATTTGAGTAGTCTTTTTGAGGAGACTACATAAACTTTGTATAGGGGAATTCACACTCCGCATTCAATAAGGATTATAGTTGTTTCGGTAACCGCGTAGGATAGTCTTTTGGCTGCTTTCCCGATAATATTACAAAAGCCACATCAAGTAAATAAGGCGGCAACAAATTCTTTCCTTATTTGTCCGTTAAAGCAATGTAGTGACAGCAAGCAAAGCAGGCTACGCCGTCTTGAAAACGGCGTTCCTTAGGGATCGGTCTTGGCTCCCCTCCTATTTAACATCTATACGTACGATCTTCCTTCCATGATTTCCAGAAAGTTTGCTTATGCTGATGATTTAGCATTGTTGCATTCTTCTGGAAATTGGAAGGACTTGGAGGGGACATTAAGCCAAGACATGTCCACACTGTCAGCGTATCTCCAGACTTGGAGGTTGAAGCTTAGTCACACTAAGACGGTGACGGCAGCCTTTCACTTAAATGACCGAGAGGCATAACGTGAGCTAAAGGTCTACAACAACGGTAGAATTTTACCGTTCTGTCCAAACTCTATTTATCTTGGGGTAAAACTGGACAGATCGCTCACGTCTCGTACCATTTAGTGGTATTACGCAAAAAACTATCATCGCGCGTCACACTGCTGAGGCGACTCGTGGGCTCGGGATGGAGTGCTGGTGCTAAAACACTACGCATAGCCACCTTATCTCTAGTCTACTCAACAACTGAGTACTGTGCGACAGTCTGGTGTCGCAGCGCTCACACTCGCCTCATTGACAGTGTCTTGAATGATGCCTTGCGCATAGTTACTGGATGCCTGCGTCCCACTCCAACGGACCACCTACCTGTACTCTCAGGCATCCAGCCAGCTGAGCTTCGCCGACTGGGAGCGACACTCTCCTTGGCTTACCATGGATCTCTGAACCCCGATCATATTTTGCATGGTCTATTAAGTGGGTCCTTAGATACTCACCAAGTGAGACTAAGATCTAGATGCCCGTTTGTGCCAGGTGCGCGGAGCTTTCGGACAACCTTGCCAGACTTGGCATCCGCGCTTCTGAATGGACAAATCACAAATGGAAAACGGAGTACTGTGAAAATGCTTCCAGGCTCCGTGCTTTAGTGCCCGAGACCGGTGCCAGGCTTGTTAGGATGGGCTTACCCCGAGCAGCTTGGGTTAAGCTCAACCGCCTGCGGACTGGTGTTGGGCGATTCCATTCGTTAATGCACAAATGGGGTCTCGCTCCTTCACCGAATTGCGAGTGTGGCGCCTCTGAGCATACCGCAGACCATGTTCTAACAGTGTGCCCTATACATCGGGCACCACATGGAGCACGAGGTCTGACGGTTTTGTAGGACAAAACTCGATGCTGGCTTAATGACATCACCGCCAGCATCTGATTCAGGCAGTACAGCAGTCTGGGGTAATAAAAGGATAAACCCTCGGCCCTTCACTAAAGATTAGCAGACTGATTAGCAGACCTTCACTAAACATCGAGATGGATATACACCTTTCCATTCGGTATTTTTAATTTCGATTTGTCATGTATGATACAAGAGCAGACGTACTCACGGCCCAGGCTGCGAAAAAGAAAATGCGAAAATGCCAACTATCAGGTTGGGCTGTGTTTTGCTTTTGCCTTTTTTTATTACCACAACCTTTGTATCACAACGCCATAATTTGTGTCTGGTTTCTCGTTTATACCTTCTAAGTTAGAGTAGCACGTATACAATAATACAACTACTCAAGCTAAAGTTTTGTGTTTTCTATGCTGCTCATTATTCCTTGTGATAGTTTGCAAATTATTATATAGCTAACAGTAGCTAGTGTTTAATAACGTATTGATAACTTTAAGAAATAAGGAAATGTGAAACTTCCTAACGTAAATATGCTTCAAAAGGTACAATTTCATAAATATAAAAAATTGATTAATTTATAAACTAAACCACGTAGGAAAAATTGGCAACATTTTTTAAATTACCAGTTTAAAACTATTTTAAAAACGCTTTTATACTCCAATCCCTATTGAAGTATTTCTTTGTAGAGCTGTGTTGTTTAAAAACAGCTCTAAATATATTAAAAATGCGATTCTTACTTTCCACCTTTAGGATTATCGTGCAAGATATTATCATTCCCTCCACTCCCTCCTCCTGATCCGAGATGCAGAAAATTCAACATCTCGTCTCCATATTCAGTTCCCGGTTGTCCACATGTTGAAATTTGTGTTGTGCAACTTTTTCTAAAAAAAATAACAAAAAAGATAGAAATGCTGTATAAAATGAGTTGAAAATACACATAAAGTTTTTTTACAATAACGAAAAAAATACAAATTTATTAAATTACGAGTGTAACAAATAGGCGACGAAATTAGCGTCTAAGGATAAAAAGTGTCAACGAATATTATTCTATTGAGTCAGATGCTTCTTAACCCAACACTCAACAAAATCTATATTTAAAATCATGTACAATAAATAAAACACATAAGAAATTCCTACAAAAATTTAAATTGTAGCGACTAATTGACAACCTAAATATAATTTCATATTTTCACACAAAATACAACTTTACTTATTATCTTAGTTTAAAGTTTCGGTAAAGAGGTTGTTTTTTTCAACCAGACAGCAATTGAGAAAAGCAGCCATAATGGATTCAGCATTTTTCATTTTATTACACAAACATTAAAAAATTATTAATAAAGATAAACGTTTTCTGCTTACT
This sequence comes from Diplosoma virens, assembly GCA_963680785.1. Taxonomy (NCBI): domain Eukaryota; kingdom Metazoa; phylum Chordata; class Ascidiacea; order Aplousobranchia; family Didemnidae; genus Diplosoma; species Diplosoma virens. Next base: position 42,479,533 of record OY796888.1, on the reverse strand, counting down.
TCAGCCCTTATCAGGTTTCTAAAATTTTAGCAATATTAATTAACTTTAAATTTACACACACACATAAAAACAACAACAGCAAAAAACAATGCATATTTTTTAAAAAAACACAGGCTCTACTTTTGACTAACAGCCTAGATTTTAAATCAAAACGAGTAAGAGACTAAATTGATACAAATTAAATTCCAGATTATGATGTCATCGAAGAAAAAAAAAAGGAAAAAATATTACAATCAAAATAATTTCAATAAATATGAAGCGCCGTTTGTGAACATTTGTCGATTTAATTTTGGACTTAACTTTTTTATGAATAGAGCTTCGTGAATCTTAGAACAAAATTCTGATTTGCATTTACGTATTATTACAAAATTGTTTTCATTAAACCGATTATTAGAACATTTTCTACGCGATAAAATATGATCTTTAATTGCACTATCTTATAGACTTTTGAAATTCAGATGCTTCAGGACTCTAGTGATCAAATGTCTGGAAGACATACCGATGTATGTCTTGTTTGTATCGCACGAATACAAGAATTTACGAGATAGACAACATTTGAGCAAAGAGCCACAGGAGTTTTAAATTTTAACTGAAAATAATTTACCACTTTAAAAGTTTTATAGATGGGAGATATCTTTAAATTGTACTTGTTTTTCATTAATGCAAAAAGACGATTTGCAAAGTGATGTGCTTCCTTACCCAAATAAGGTATACAAAACAATTTTCGAAGCTAATGTTTGAGAGAATCTGTTAAAAGATTGAAAGCTCGCAAGAATTTTATCAAAAAACGATGAAGGATAACCATTATTCAAAAACATCTTTTTTAACTTGCTAACTGCTTTATCAAACAAAAAATTGGAAGAACAAATACGCTTGGCTCGAATTAAAAAAAACATAGAATTAATCCAGACTTCCATTGAATGGAAGTCTCACTGAATGGAAAGTCTGAATTTCATGTTAGAGAGCTAACAAAAAACTAATCCAGTTTTTTGTCCGACCTGGTCAGGAGATAAACGTCGAAAGAGAAAGAAAAATTTAATTGATTTTGTAATAAAGCTGAACGAAGATGATTGGATGTTTGAGAGAAGCGTCACAACACGTGATCAACGAAAGAGTTTCAAGTAGTAAACAACTCTTTTCGGGGGCATAAATATGGCTTGCATGATTGGATGTAAACGGCTTTTTGTAGGAGAACCCATTCATGTTTATTGAATCTGTAATTGGTCAACAGCTTTTAGATAACCCTATGTGCGCCAAAAATTACGAGATAAAAAATTTACTATTTTTTCATTTGGCCGTTCGTCTTTTCATTTATCTGCTTAGAAGCCGTTTACATTATGATCAGTGTGTGAAAATTTAGTGACATTGATTTAGGTCCCAGTCAAGTGTAAAATAGAGTAAGCGAAAAAAAATTTTTTTATATTTTTGTAATGCACCTTGGACTTTATAATTTTCTTTTTTAAAAACAATTTCTATAAGGAAATTTTATTTCATTTCAAGCTTAACCAAAAATTTGGTGCAAGATTTCGAAACACTGACTTAATCTGAGCTGCTAGTTCAACTGCCATTAAAGTTTAATACCAGTTTATGTTAAAAGTTTTACATTTTTTAAAGATTAAAACTTTTTTTAGTTTTTCTAACAAAATTCATCATAAAACAAAACGTTTTAATGCATTTATTGATTTTCTTAACAAATTTTTTTTTAAATTAGCATTTCTTAAAAACTTTTAGTCAATTAAGGCTAGCGTAAGTTGCCAAAAGAAAATTTTTGTATGAGTAAGATCAGTTCCAAAAAAAGTTCGCTGTTTTTTAAAAATGTTGCAATGAAATTTATTCTATCAGGTCCTATCACAGTTAGTTGTCATATCCAAATGCAATGGAGAATATGAAGACAAACCGAACTAAAACCCTTTAACACTGTGAAGCTTTCTATTTTTGAGACTAGCTTAAAATCTAAAAACAAACCTTTAAAATAACACGATATAAAAATAGCTAAAAATTAAAAAAACACACTTTTACGACACGCTTTTGCTTGGAGTGACAAACACAAGTAAAGTAAAAAACTAATAAATCAGTCTTTTACTTTCAATGTTTCTAACTTCTAAGAACAAACCTTATACCTTTGTCACAAACTTTGTTCGGGAATCCCAAAGGACCAGTTGAGCTAGGTAACCCGAATACCTGCGCTGAAACAAAGCTGTGTCTAAATTTTATTTTATTCCGGCTCAAAAAGTAGTTTTGCTATGAGCCTGACGGTTTATACAGTTGGTTAACGAAAGCTCGGATTGATTTTGTTAAAGACTCTTTTTTTCACAACAAACAGAGACCCTTGTCTCTAATAAAAACAGATGTATTACAAAAATATCACGTCCGACGAAACTTCTATTCCACGCTTTGCCAAACTGCAAAGCGAAATCAACACTATAACTCGACTCAATCAACACAAATAATTCTACCTCTGTAGAACAAAACTGCCAACCACTGGCACAAAATAAATTCAACAATTGTCCACCGACACAAAATCTAACGGTCCACCTCCTGTGGCCAAACAAAATCACCTTCGCTCGAGCCGCCACTCGAGTCGCTTCAAATTACCTCACAACGATAATAATCATCATCATAATTTCTCGCTACGCATCGGCTTTATATAGAAAACAAAATCACGTGACGTAAACTTTCTCGTAAATTCAAGATTCAGCCAGAAACCCCTGGAGAGTTCGTTACGCGAATCAAGTGGAATATACGCGAATTTTCCAGTACAATGACTTTAGTCAAAAACATATTACGTCAATACAAAGAGAAAAAAAAAAGGAGAAAAAGATACATGTATCGAGCCATATAACAAATTGGACGTATATCGCAGACAGCGCTCAAAGAACCGCATTTATTCTCTTATAATAAAACTACGAACCGCCTTTAACGGGGATACACTACATCGTTATGATTAAAATTATGAATGAAGTGTGACAACCTTTAAAAAAAAGTTTTGGACAGTGACCTTGTAAAATAAACCATCTAGAAAGTTAAAATTAGTCTAATAGATTTTTTAACTTCATTTTTCATAACAACGTTTTGTGTTGAAGTTTTAAATTACTCTATAAAAACTTTCAATGTTTTTGAAAATTCTCCCCAAAATCTCAAAAGTTTTTGCAAAACACTAGTTTTAAAATATCCAAAAAAGCGTAAGACTTCTTACAGAGTGACTAAATTTTAGCTACACTCGATTTTCAGTCAGGAGCAACACAATATGAATTTCATTATTTTACATTTTAAAATAAAATTCAGCGTAATAATAATTTTAAAACAATATTTTTAATTCATTTTTCTTAAAAAGTAAAACTTTTTATTTAATTTAAATTTAATTTATGCCAACCCAACATCGTTCGACTTGTTAAAAAGTTCCTAAAAAAGTAATTTTATGCAGAAACTTATTAGTCACCTTCACGAAAAAATTTTAAAAACATTGCAATTAGAATTGTACAAACAATACTTTAAGATCAAAGGCATTTTCTAAATCAAACAGTCATCATTAGAACAAACTGAGTGAAAATCATTAAGTAAAATTGTAAACTTTCTGCGGTGCCGGTTTAGTATGTGGCCTACCTTTCGAATGTAGCCTAAGAAATTCGTTTGGTATGTGGAGTTAGTCCACATACTAAACCGGCACCCTTTCTGTCTTTGCTACTTGCTTGAAGGGGTGTAACCAAGAAAAAAGGACCAAAATGTTATGCAAAGATACCTCAAGAAAAACGAAAATTGACAGGTAGCAATCATAATTTGACCTTAATAATGCAAACGTTTTCGTTGACGATTAAAATGTTTGTATTGAGTTATTAGAAGTTAAAGAATAAAAGCAGTAACCCTGTAGAATAAAACAGCTACGGATACTGAAAGTGGGTTTATGAATATATATTTGTAAATTTTTTTCATATTGAAGTTTGGTGGACAGATTTTTAAAATTACTGTGTATGAACTTTAAGCCGATTTGTCATTATTTAAAAATTCTCTCAAGAGTCTTACATTTTAAAGTTTTTAATATGAAAACACTAGATTCCTTTTACTTCAAACATTTTAAAAAAATTAACTTTTTTTTGAAAAATTTACCTTCCATCCAAGTATCATTCATTTAAAAATTTTTAATATGGAAATACTAGCTTGCTTGACAACTCCAAAAATTTTTTCCTAAATATTGTACATTTTTTCCATGTGTCGCAAAATTTCTTAAATGATGTTAGTTTTTAAAGCAAAAAATGAATAAATAAAACGGCAGAAAACTAAAAAATCTCATTCTGGATTTTTACACAGAGGCAAATATTTGACTTTTGCACAGTTATTTTACTCAATTTTTTTTAAAAAAAGTTTTATAGGGTTAGAATACTATAGTTTAAGGAAATATTGCTTGAACTGTTTACAAGCTATCACTTAACTTTACCCATAAAACAAGAAAAACTTTTAAAGATTATTTTAGAAAATTATCTTTAGCTGCCGAAAAAAGATAAAGCTTTTTTTAAGTTTACTTCATAGAAGCAATGGCTTTTGTCAAAAATTTTTCAGATAAGTTCGACATTGGACATACGATTTTTTCTTACTGTTGATTAAACACATTTTTCAATTTTCCATGTCTTTTTGCATAGATGAGAGTAAAAATCAAAAATTTTTTTTAATTAAAAAAAGTGTGCATCAAGACAGGTGTAAATATTTGGTGAATATTTACAAGTTTTGTAAACTCTTGATTTTATGGAATTTTAAAAAAAAAATATATATATATAAACATAACAGAACTAAAGCAACAAATTTTTAGAAATTCGACTTACCTCTCACAAAAAATATTTTTTTGTTTTAACACGTGAGCGACGTGACTTCGCGTGATCACACACAATGTTTCTCAAAGCTTCGTGACGTGAGTTTTTTGTAACGAAAAAAGTAACAAAGAAAAACAAACACAAATTTTTTATTTTTACTCTCATTTATGAATTAAATTCAGGATCACCAATTTTTTTAGGATTAGGGTTAGGGTTTTCCACACCTCCACCCTCCACACTCTCCACCCTCCTGCGTGGTATTCACTTCCTCCCGCATCAAAAACGCATTCCCTACAACCTATAACATTACAGCAGGTGTATTGTACTTTTAGTTATAACCCTTAAAATACGATTTAGTCAAATTTTTTTATTAACAAATGAAAACCTGTGCTTCATGCTAAGGTAAGTTATTGAATATGGAATAGAAAATACCATCATAAAGCAGACAGAAGATTTCTTTCCAAACGTATCTACGCAGTCCAGAGAGCCATATAAAGCACGTTGTTAACTGACGACTTAAAAAACTTACATGCTCTAACGAATTTTATTCATTATCAATAAAAACTCCTAAATGTGTAATTAACAAATTTCCATTGTGACTAAAAAGGTTAAAGTGTGAGATTGAGTGGTAAGGTCAAGCGTCATTGTAGAAAACCTAGCAAACAAGTTGTATTAATATCAAGTTTAGTTTTTAGAGCTTGCTATTTCACCAGGTTACAGCAATTTGCTCAAGAGAATTTTTAATACTTACAATTTCTACACATAATAGCCACAACATTCAACCAAAAATTTTTTGTCGTCTTAGAGTGGTATCAACAATTAAGGTTTGGCTCGTTGAAGTGGCACTTCGAGACAAGATTCATATACTTTATTTCACGCAAATGTTCAATAATACGCTTTTAGTATCGCTCTTGTAACAAACTAAAACTGCTTTTTTTGGTTTGGTTTGCATTTATAACGATAGTAGTATGTTTCATTGTTAACGGATGCTTTTAAAAACAGCTCACCGTCCATTTAACTACTGGCGGGCAAAACAGCCTATGCAAAAATGTGACTTTTTTCCAACTTAAACTAAATTTTACTATTCACCCATTTTCACCATATCCAGCTCCCCCTCCTGGTTGTTCATGCATGCCTTCATTTTTAGGATCTCCCATTCCTCCACCCCCTCCTCCAATGTTTCTATTCTTAGATTGATGAAATGCTCCGTCGTAGCTCTCACCTTGAAAACCAGATTCGTGCTTATTTAAAGGAGATTCTCCTCCTTTGTATCCTTTGCCGGTGGCAGTTAAGATTCCATTTATATAAATATTCTGAAATATTAAATCTTGAATTATGTTTTAAAAATTTAAACCTTAAAAAATTTCTGTTATGTTTTCTCAGCTTGGTTGATATATTGAAGCAGTTTACTTATTTATATTTTTTGATGTGTTTACCGAGTTAAAAAATGCAAATAAAACGGTTTGTAAGCGTAAAAGCCATTAAAACGCTTCACAAACAACTGATTGCTTCATCAGTTCTTATTCAAATAAAATATATACCGTTTATGTAAGTACAACCTGATAGCGCTACCAGTTAATAAAAAAATATTTAGTCGTTTTTTTTTCCAATACGTCTTGGTCTTATATTTTCATTAAAATCATTTAGAAAACCTTTTCCTTTTAATGCAATATTTTAGCATAGAACCAGAACTTTTTTGTTTTATATGTTTTCCAAAGTGGAAATCTACCAAGGTTTTTTAACAAAATAATACTTTAAAAGTAAAAAAATTAACAAAAATTTAAATGGCAAAGATTTTGATTAGTAAAATATAAAAGTCATTTAAAATTTTTTATTACATTGTATTAGCATTTAAACCTTTGGCATTGCATGCCACGTGATTTTTGAATAGACTGCTTTACATTATATAAATATTTTAAAAGTTACCAAAACGTTTTTGGATATAACACAACGTTTCTCTATCAGAATAACATTTTATACTATTTTTAAACAAAATGATCAATGTTTTGTTTATTTTCCATAGAAAAAATATTTTTATTGTCTTCAACGACGGGCTACAGTCACTTAACATTATTTCCACCGTAACAAATTACCTAAAAAAGCATTTTAAAAGAAACAAAACATATCAAACCTTTGCGTAAACCTCAACTTTTCCACTTTCAGTACTTTTGTTCCAGGCTGAAACACTAACAGTGGAATTAATGGGAATGAAGAATTGAGAAATATTACAGTGCACCCCAGAAATCTCATCTCCATCGATTAGTTTCCAATTAGACCCCATGTGATCAAAACCCTTACAAAAAGGTTTTTCTCCAAAATCCCAATATCCCAGCAAATCATGCCAAAATCCTTGATTCTAAGTTTTTATACACAATGTGTAATAGAAATCGTCTTATAATAAATTTAACAATTTTTCACTAATTAAAAAATGTTATTTTTTGTTTCACGTAATATGATTTTAATAATATTTTAGCGAAAAACTTATTTTTAAGCTTTTTGTTAAAAGCAAAAAATTTTAACAGGGACAAAAACATTTTTTAAAAATGTTGCTTTTAACTTAATTTTTATTAAAGCAACCCATAAAAAACCTTTTTAGTGTTTGATACGTAACAGTAAATCACCTTAGTTTTAATATAAAAGTTGGTTTCCAAGTTCAAATTATTTGTAATTTGACTTTGGTTCAATACTTTTGACCAGATCCTAAAGCTTTTTATTGTTCCATTGAAATAATTCATATTAGAAACAGATTTTCCAAGATAAAATCCATTTGTTGTTCCATAACTATGTTTTCTAACCTTGAAACCAAGTAAATTATTGCAATACTGTTGTAAGCTCTTTGTTTTTAATTTTAAGTAAATTCTAGGTTTTGTATCATTAATGTATTAAGTTATGTAAAAATCTTATTAAAAACGTAAACAAACATCTCCTACTATACAGTTATTGTCTTATTGTATTGATATAAACTACCGTAGTACTGATAGCTATAAAAATTGAAAACTTTATTGGTAAAGCTTACATTCCGGCAAAATACAAGCTTTTTGTAAATTAACTTATGGCAAGCCAATTTGGCTTAAAATCGATCTTCAAATTTTTACTTAAAAAAAGTAAATGAAAAAAACTGTAATTTAAGAGTTAATAAAAAAAAACATATTCATAAATATATCTATGATTGAAACTAGGGATGCTGAAATGGTGGAACCAGTGCTTTTCAAATGGAAACGGAAGCGGAAGTAAAAAAAAATACCCTTTCTGCTTCCAACTAAACGAGTTTGATATAAGAGCTAATTAAATAGGTTTATTTTTTGTTTTCTATATTTTTTAAACCTGTTTCTATATATCTATTGATAATAAGTCTCTAAATCTAATGATTATTTGGAACAGAGTCCAAGCGGCCCCTCTCTCACTCCTAATGCTTTCGATCAAGAGATATTGATGTTGTCTGAAATATTTAAAGTTAATTTTTTTTAATTGAAACTAAACAGATTTCCAAGTTTTTTATATTTTTTTCGGATTTTATCAAGTCCACTCTACAAAAAGACAAGAAGAGCCATGCCCTTAAATTTTTTTGGTCCCCCAATTTTTTCGTTTTTTTTCAATTTTTTTCTTTTTTTCTGGGATGTAAGTAAATTTTTAATAATTTATACTACTTGACAGGTCCTGCGAGAGCATAACCAAAAGTTCAAAACTAAAATCGGCGTGAGGAAGACAAAGGTCTTCACTTATTAAAAAAAGAAACAATGTATAGCTTTCAAACAAGGAAGTCTTTTTTGGCTCCGATTCCAATTTACTCTTATGTGCCTCCCACCTGTCGCGTTTTGGGGACAGGCTTGGATTTTTGTTGAGTTGTTAACTTTTAATCTTTTTTTATGCCATGGCTTATTTCACTTTTCTAAAAAATATAAGCTATTGTAGAAGCGAAAGCAGTAGGGCTGGAAGCGGAAACGGATTGGAAGCTGTTATTGAATCAATCGCTTCCTCATCACTATTGGAACACCAAAAAAAAATTAGGCAAAAAAATTTTTAATGTTCAGTTTCTTGCTTAATTCTTAACTAAAATAAGTTATCAGAAATTAATCAGATCCAAATATTTAATTTAATTCTTTATTAAAGATATTTTTGTTTCCAACATTACCCACCAAATGATAACTTAAAAAATTTTCCATAAAAAAATCAATAACACTAAAATTACCTTCAAAATATTTTTCAAAATTGTTAACAGTATTCGTAAAATAGTTGCAATTATTACAATTAAATTTTTTAATTTTTTTAGGTATTTATCTCAATGTCAATTTTAAAAACAAAAGTTCAACATTAACTAGAACAAAATAAATATTGTTTCTAAATACTTTTGCTGTTCCTTGAATATTTCCATCAACATATAATTTAATAGTTTTTCCATCACTTGTCACTACTACGTAATACCACGTGTTTAGTTGAAATGTTTGGTTTGACAGCAAGGTCGATGTACATCCATCCGGCGGGGCAAGTAGAGCCCCAAAAGAGAAACCGCTAATAACGACTCCCCAATCCTGACAGTCACCTTCGCTTCCGGAAATAATCTGGTGCAATATAAAATTTACTCTCCAGTTTTTTTCATATAAATAAATCGATCAATTTAAATGCAATTTGATATAAGACTTAATTTTTTTTCAAGGAGCCAGTGTTACTATAACTGCAGCAGCAAACAAATATTTTTATTTGATTGCGATATTCAAAACATAAAAAAATCAAAATAATCCAAACATTTTTTACTTACCGCGAATATAAAAAAACTGCTACAAAAATAAACAAAATATTTTTTTTTATAACTCGCTGATCTCAGTTGCTAAGTTGTTCCGAAATTCGCCATTTTTTAACAGTTAAAATTAAAATTATTAAAATCTAAAGTTCTCTTTCTGACTTGCCCAAACATGTAGGTTGCGTTATACTTGGAGCAAATGTGAAGTGATTTCCCGACCTGCTTTTGGGTATGGAAAGATAATGGTGTTCTGCTAACATTTTTTTAGTTAATTTTTTAATTTTTATTTTAACACATGACTGAAGTTCAAAACTTCTTGCTAAGACGCTCATGAAGAAAAAAATGCCCTGAAGCCTCTTTCCCAAAGAAAACAATAGAATGTCCGAGTAGATTGTGAACAGCGACCTCCATTGTTCTGCATCAATAAGAAGCTCCTGACTAAGTGCGAACAGCATATAAATTTCGTAATTTAGCATGCTTTAAAAAATCGCAATTTTGGAAATAATAAAAACGATTTTAACTTCAACTATTTGTATTAAAAAGTTGTATTATAATAAAATACAAAGTTTATTCACTGTTTAAAAAACCATAACTGTCTGTTTCACTGTGTAAAAGTCAAAAGTCATTTGGTAGTCGTCGTCGTTTGGAAGGGCATCTACTCCTCGTCAGACACAAATAGGACCGGGACTGATAATTTATCTTTTTACCACCTCAGACTGCTGTACTACCCGGATCAGATGCTGGCAGTATGTTGTTAAGCCAGCATCGAGTTTCGTCATTGAAAGCCGTCAGAACTCGTGCTCCATGTGGTGCCTGATGAATGGGGCACGCTATTAGAACATGGTCTGCGGTTTGTTCAGCGGCGCCGCACTCGCAATTCTGTAAAGAAGCGAGACCCCATTTGTGGATGGAAAAGTGAAATCTCCCAACACCAGCCCGCAGACGGTTGAGCTTAACCCAAGCTGTTTGGGGCAAGCTCATCCCAACATATTTTGATATTCTTATTCGAAAATATTATTTAATATTCGGCAGCGTGGTCGAGTGGTTAAAGCGCTGTGCTTATGATCAATATGGCCCCGGTTCGAAACCCATTCGTGTCATTCTGTTGCGTCCGTGGGAAAGACACTTTAAGGCACTTTCCCCTGCTTGGTGGTCTTGGCAAGCAATTCTAAATTACAGTTATATCTCTATTAAATTACAAGCGGACAGCAATGTATTACATCTCCGGAAGCAAGTTGGGGTAATTGCTTACCCTATGTATAGCGCCTCCGTCGCTTTCCTGCGAGTCAGGAGGATAAATATAGAGATAAAAAAAATAAAAAAATAAAATAAAATATTGTTAATTTCAAATATTACAAAATATCGTTTGATATTTATAATTCAAACAGAAACCGTTGGTTACTTATTCTATTTGTATAAGTTATAGTAAATAAAACAGGCTGTTTTGGTTTTTTAAACAGTGAATAAATTGCGTATTAAATTTATCTGATCTTTTCATTGAGAACTCTGTAAGAAAGATTGATTCACTTTTGCAATTTTATAATTGCGATGAGCGCCTTTAATTAAAGCACCAAAAGCCATTTATTAATTCATTCAATCGATACAAAAGCAAACATAGATAGAAATTAGAAGAATCGAATTAATTGAATCAGTTGTATAATGAATAAAGCCATTGTTAGTGCCAAAATGGCCCTGCCTAGTTTCGAACTCAATTTAATTAAAACACGGACTAATTTCTTTTCTCGCATTACGTCATCTTTAAAATCAGCGCTTTTTTGTTAGTTTCTGTGAGACGATTTCTTTTAATAGTAGCAACTAGGTCTTTTTCTTTCTTTTCAACTAATGTAACGTTCTTGTTTTGGAATAATCTGAAGTGGATTTAGTTAGTAAGTCATTTTTTGTTTAATTGTTTTATTTATTGTATTAATTAATTTTTATGTTTAATAGAAAACTGTATCCATACAAGGAACGCGTGGTTAACGTCCACTAGATATACTACGCTAAGAATCTAGCCGTAATAGCCATGTTATTGCCAAAATGGCCCTGCCTAGTTGCGAGCTTAATTTAATTTAAAACACGGACTAATTTCTTTTCTCGTATTACGTCATTTTAAAATCGGCGCTTTTTTGTTAGTTTCTGCGAGACAATTTTCTTTTAATAGTAGCAACTAGGTCTTTTTTCTTTCTCTTCTTTCGCTGCTTTTCAATTAATGTAACGTTCTTGTTTGGAAAACTCAGAAGTGGATTTAGTTAGTAAGTCATTTTTTGTGTAATTGTTTTATTTGTTGTATTAATTAATTTTTATGTTTAATAGAAAACCGTATCAATACAAGGAACGCGTGGTTAACTTCTACTATATTACGCTAAGAATCTAGCCGTAATAAGCCATTATAACTCAATTACACCAAGTAAATGACCAAGTAGAGGATTTGATTAGACCATAAAATTAGAAATTAGATTAGTTTTTAATAAACAAATATTTGTTAAACAAGCTCAGAAACTTCCGCAAAAGCAGTATAGACTTCAACAAAAAGTGATACGAATTTTGGTTAAAAAGCTACACAGAATTTGTCGGTCAATTCAAGACTCTCCCTATCGTACAGAACGTCATTTAGAATTGTCACACTTTGTTCGTAATTCTAATCTTAACCTTGTAACTCTATAGTTGATTTTTAGTCTTTTGAAGTAACTTTTAAGCTTTCAATTATGACGTCATGCTTTCCATTGTTCCCTAGTGATTGTGTAATCAGTACACCGCCCCTTTACTTAATATTTTGCTTGCAAGGTTCTTTTATAATTAATTATATAGAATCGTTTTACTGTTTTGTACTAAGCACATTGATTGACTAAAGTTTTAAGCTATTGCAAAGTTCCACGCGGCAATGATGGAGCAATTTTTGTATGATATAATCTACTACTGTGAACCAAATTCTATTTTATAAAAGAATTTCGCAGAACGAGTGCCTCGTTGTACGAGAAATTCGCTTTGCGAGCCGCTATTCGTAAGAATTTTGTCTCATACGACAAGTAAAAATTCGTAGTACGAGCAATCGTAGGCCCTCAACGTCCAGGGGCCTCGAAATTCGATTTCAAAGTTTCTAATTCTATTAAAAACTTGACTAACTTAAAACCTACCTAAAGCATATACAGTACATATCAAGCTTTTCAGACGAAAACAGTCTATGCACAACTGGTTTCAACACGTTATAAGCAGCTATTGTTAACGTCGTTTGCATCATAATAAAAGCAATTATTGTGCGTATTCTGCTGGAAGCTTAAAGATTACTAAGTAGTCTACTCTACAAAAAACTGTATTGGTAGTTGACATGTTGCTGAAATAACTTATAGACATAGAGTTGCTTACTTTTAATGTAAGTATTGTTTACTTTTTTCTGATTGCACCTTTTCCGTTTAAAAACTAAACATAAAAACAGACATTTTGGGGGTGGAACAGATTATTTATTTTCATATTAAATTTAATGCAAAAAATTGCTTCGTAATACGAGTAAATCGCAATACGAGCTCAGCCTGGTAACGATTTAAACTCGTACTGCGAGTTTCAAGTGTTAAGTTACATAACCCGTTTTGCACTTTATCAGACGATTGTGTTTCTGACGTCATAATCTACTTTGTCCGATTGCAAGACCTATATAATAATTTATTTAACAATTCTTTTTAGTTCCAGTGTCTTCAGTTTTTGGTAATCTGGTAGCTTCGACTAATTTATAAACATAGCTTGCAGTCTACTTTTCATTCATTCCAGTTGTCATTCTAGCTGAGTAGATCAAGTTGAAATGTTTGGAATCGTTTGTGTTATTGTCGCCTATGTCAGCATTTTTTAAATGTTTGAGTAGTAGATGGTCAGTGGTTACGCTTTGGAGATTACTTCTCCTGTGAGATAGAAATAGTTAGACTAGCATTTAATTTTAATATCAGCCATCGTGGGGCTAATTATTCTTAAAGTTAGTTAGTGCCAAGATGTTGAGTAATTTGCAGTTATTGGCGCTTTGGTTAAAAATTTATGAAACTAGAGTGTAAAGTTTTACGAGGGTAGTTCAAGTTCATTTAATTATGTATATAATCCATCTTTCATAGTTTGAAAATTAAAACAATCAGGACTATCGCCATAAATAAGATGGAACATCGTACACCACACAAATCCATATCAGCGTGGTTGAAAAACATGCAATTTATGTATGATTATCGGAAAAATTGCAAATATTTCAAGACTGATCGCAAATCGTTAATAAATAAGCACTCTGGGTTGGTCACAAAATGTCGATATCGAAGTAAATTTAAATTACAAAGTCTTAATCACGCTGGCAATTAATAAATATATTTACTAATTGGCACATTCGGTTTACCTGACTTTTACATCTCGCTTTTACCCACTTTCTTGATCAGCAAATAAAACTACCCACCATTACATTGCATACTTATTAGGCAACAATAATTTTAAATTATACCCTGTAAAAAATTTTCATTGTTTAAATTCGTGCCCTGATAATTGTTATTTTTAAACGCATTTTTAAGCATCTTTTTACAGTATTTTCAGTGAAGTCAATTTATCAAAATTTTAACGCATTTTTTAATGCAAACGTTTTCAATTTATTCATTATTTTCAAACAATAGAGCAAGCTACATAAAAAGACTTTGTTTATGACAATAAAATTTATTCGTCAATTAATACTACAGTAAACTGCAGTTCTCTTGTTGTTTTACGTTATTCGCCGGCATTCAATCGTTTTGCTTAAACTGTATTTTTATTCATTTTTATTTGTTTGTTTTGTTTTTTCAGATTTCTAACTGCCCTCTGACTAGTCAGGCAAACGAAATAGTCTTTTGGGGCAAATAAAACTAATGTTGAATTAATTTTTGTGGTATGAAATTTAATTAATTCAACCGTTCTAACTTGAAGTCCATGAGCACTTTTCTGATAAACAACGACCAAAAATTTTGAAAAACTTTCAGTGAGGACGTAAAGACCAATATTGAAAAAAATTTTTTCTCCTAATTAAAAATCACCTTCCCTATCGTCATTGCCTTCAAAAATTTGAAACAAAACTAATGTAAATATTAGCTACAGCTGTATGTTGTAGCTGATATTTACATTATTTTTGTTATGCATGTTGAATATGATGTACCGACGACGACGACGACAACGAAAACAATAATATAAACTTATATAAAAAATAAACAACAATAATTACTTGAATTTTAGTAGAAATTCTCAAAACTTTCACCCAAACTTCTAAGGTGTACACTGATCCAGGACTCCATTGACCCAAGTTAATAAATGAACTTCCGTTGAACTCAGCACCACAGGCAAATGGTGGTCCAACCTACAATATATTAACAGTCGCCAGTGGTCTATGTTGACATATTTATGCGTTTTAAACATCAACTTTACTCAATAATAAGATTCTCAATTGTTTTTTTTTTGCATTGATGATAAATTTTATGGATTCTGTAGTGACCAGGACGTCGAACCAAACCCGTGCCGGATCCGTAAACTGTATTAACCGTTATGAATAAATATTATTATTATTTTTTTTTTGAATTTGAATCGGAACTCGTAAAAATAAAACTTGGTTAACCTAAATGGAACTGATTGAGGCCAAACCTGAACCTGAACCGGGCCTTAATTTTAAATGGTTCCCCTTCGACGTTTTGATTTTACTTTTCATTTATTTATATAGGTCTAGATAACTCACAATTCTGTATTTAAGGTCGCCACAATTAGTTTTGTCACTTACATATTGCGTGGCAAAACAAAGACGTCATAAGTGATTTTTTAGGAGATTAGTTAAAGCAGTGGTTCTCGACCTTTTTCCGCCTGCGGCACATTTCGGAACTTTTTAAAAATTTGCAGCGCACTTGGACCAGATTTCCTAATTTTCGTCTTTAAAAAGTAATGCTCTCAAAAAAATAATAATTTTCACTTCGAATCTGTCTCCAATTTCTAGATTTTTATCCCTAAAAAGTAGTCTTCTTCTTTTTTGTTTGGGGGAGCTGAATGGCAGCTGGATAGTCCACTAAATGACCAGAAAAGTTTCCTTTAGCCAGGTCATCAGGCTCTTGCTGACATCTGAGAGAGCACGGGCTCCATTTGGGTGGTAGTAAATGAGGTAAGATGTTATTACGTGCTCAGCTATCTGTTCCTTTGCGCCACACTCACAGGCCGCCGTAGAATTTGTACCCCATTTTTGCGTTTTTAAACGGAACAGATCAACGCCTGTTCTGAGGCGGTTAAGCTTAACCTATACGGAAATCGGGCTAAAATTTTCAATAAATGTATGGAGTCGAGAGTTATTTTCCCGCCACTTCATGCTCCATCTATATTCCGCCCATTGTGCTACACTGATGCCTGACTGAGTGGGGTAGTTCATCAGTTCCAGTGAAATAAGCACAAATTGGTGTCTTAATTCAAGTTGCCACAGCTGTCCGCAAAATGGAGACAAGAGCCCTTCATGTAGGTGATATTCTGGCTCCTGAGGGCGGCCAGCTAAAGACAATACGGCTTTTGGTTGCAAAGCTCAGTTGATTGGATGCCTAAAAAGATAAAAAGCTTGTTCGTTGGTCAAGGACGCATTCTGCTATGCGCAGGGCATCGCTAGTGGGCTTGTTAATAAGGTGAATATGAGCACTGCCACAAAAAGTAATGTTCATCAAAAAAAAGGAGCGAAAGAGACTCGATAAGTTCTAAGAAGTAGTGTTTTCAAAAAAAAGGTCGCGGAACAATGGACTAAGGTTTTTAAATGGACTTTAAAATGTTTTTTAAAAAGCTTTGTGGCATACTTGGAAATTACTTGCGGCACACTACTGGGCCGCGGCACACAGGTTGAGAAATACTATGTTAAAGTATATAATTGGTCAACTGCAGTTTCAAATAGATAGTATGCTAAAGCAGTAAAGAGAAAGAATTAAAAATTAATATGCACTAAAGATAGACAAACTCACAGGCAAAAATCAGATTTTACGACTATGATGTTTTTTTTTTTAACATGATTAAATAACTTAGTGCAGGGATGCACAACTTATTTGTTGTTGCCCGATGCATAACTGAATGGTTTTAAGTAATGGCCACTAGTGACCTATGGTATGTACTTGAAATAATGTATTAGGCGTGTAAAGTAATTAGTTTCGTAGATAATATGCTTTTTACTCCTAACAATTGTAATGGAACAAAATGTCACCATTTTTTAATTCAGAACCTAAGCTTCTATTGTCCTATTAAAGCTACTAACTAAATTGTATAGTCAGCACTTGGTGAACTAAAGAAGTATGGTTCGAATCACTTGAAAAAAGGAAGAAAATTAAATTAAACTTGTTACAGAATGAAGCAAGTAAATTTGGAACCAGGATGTCAATCACATTTGGCATCAATACAATGCTCTTTAACTACTCGGTCACGTGGTCGACTTTTTATAACAAACATTTACTTACATGGGAATAATACTTTATTTTTACGGAGTTTTAAACTGTTAAATACTTTTGCCATATAAATCAAAGATTTTTTAAACAAAAATTGCGCACTCCGAAGTGGAAAGTGCTAAAGATTTTTGGAAAAAGTTGGAGAAATATTTTAAAACTTATATTGCTGATTCGGAAATTATAAAAAAAGAAAAAACTATTGATGCTAATGAGGCCGCAGCCCCAAACGTTTTGTAATACCTGCTATAAAATGCAGAAAAAAATATTAAAACTATTCATAGCTGCTCGAAAATTTGTAAAAATACGCAAAAAAAGTTTTTATATACGACATTCAAAAAAATTAAAGTTTGACTTAATTCAAAATTTTGACTTTGTTTTGACTTATGAAATTCAATTACAAGACTCCAAAACAACCGACATTAAAAGGGTGTGTAAGCTAACTGAGGTAGTCCCAACCCCTGAAAAAAATGACTTGATTGACTTTAGTGGGCCCAAGTTATAACGTTATAGCCTGCTGACAAAGATAAAAACGTGACGGTTGCCATTGCTACACTTTATTTGTCCTATATTTACGTGTAAAGTTGCCAGTTTAAAAGAGATCTAATAAGTGCATATGTACACACACCAGTATAAAAAAGTTTTAAGATCTTGTCACTTACCCAATATAGCCCAAAAAACTTACTATCAAAAATAAAATTACAAAAATCCGTTTACACTTTGGGGGATAACAAAATCAGTATTATACATTCATTCAACTATGTTAAAATATGCATAGTGAGTTTGACAATTCACTTCTAAATAACTTGCCTGTGAAAAACTTATAGGCCTACCAAAAATATCAAAACTTTAAAAAATTTTGCTATGCAACTGTTCACCATGGTGCTCCAAGAAACATTCCAATTGAACCCATGGGGTATCATTTGGCTACAAACATATCAATACGAATTGAGGGCTAATAGGGACATTGTCACCATTTCAACCTGTCCACTAGAAAAAAGTTTAAGAAAAATTTAATTTTTCAGGTTTGGTGTTATGAGTTTTGAACTCGGCAATCGTTAAGATCAATTCAATCTATTATTCGTTGAAGCTCGCTTTTTAATTCACACTAATTCTTGTCATCATTGTTATTCGAATGGGTTTTCAGAATGACGTTTTCAGTTCTAACCAAGATGTAGTATTATTTTATGTGTTGTAATATTTTTTTTATTTATAATGTGTTATACAGGGTGTCCATAAAGTTTTTAGACAATTTAAAAAATTTATTGCAAAGGCAGTTGATGAGATATCTTTCTCAATTTTATTTTGTCGCCCCTCCAAAAATTTTTTTGGCTGGTACGCCTATATCTGTCCGGAATTCTGCCTATTCAGATATGGCAGCCTTAGTCTATCGAGTTGTTGGCTTGCTCGTATATAATGTATTTATTTGCAAGGTCAGCTCAAAACCTCATTTTCATTCTCACACTTTTGGTTTTGAAATGTAATTACAATTGCTACGCAAAAACAAATGATTTATTATTTCATTGTTTAATATAAAATTTCTTAAAACTTGAAGGAAAATCTGTGATCATAGGAAACGAGTTACTGTACATACACCTGTTTACATACTTTGAAGCATACAAACCTTTGAGTAGTTTAATTCAGTAAAAAAGAGCTGCAGATATATATTTAGGAAACTTTGTTACAAATCAAGGCGCGTTTACAGCCGTTTACAGTACCTTTTTTTTTCAGCGTGATCTTGGTTTGTTTTATCTACGCTCAAATTCACTCATTTTTTTTGAAAAAAACAAACCAAGATCACGCTGAAAAAAAGATACCGTAAACGGCTGTTTTCCGTTCTAAAAAATTGCCCCCATTATGTATATTTACAATCTTTTGAAAAATCTCTTTGATTTCGCTTTGGTCCGGCTCAAATAGCCGAAGAAATAATGTTTTTATAAGCAATTCAAATATTTTGCATTTATTTACAAGAAAATGCCAACACTGTTTAATTTCGTAATTTTTGGAGTAAATTCTAGATTATCCGCTTGACCTGTTTTGAGTACGACGTAATAGTGATTGTTTGTAATAAACTTGATTTGAGTAAATTTCAGAACGTTCCAGATACTTATGACCGAAGATATAAACAAGGCTCGTTCGGAAGCATTATTATGATTCGTTGTAGTAACTTAGTATTGGAAATTTGTTAACTGTGTGAATTCATAGTTTTTTGACCGCAAGTCTCTGGTTGTCTATGTGATTGCTGAAAAATTAAGCTACCGAATCTGTATTCGCTGTTGATTTATATTATTGTGGGCTCCTAAGTGGATTGGGAAATATTTTTTAATAAAAAAGATATTGTGGTAGTCTGAGCTGTGATTTAGCTAGACTTTATTTTTGCTGTTACTGGTTCCTAGGGCTAATCCAGTAATAAGATTTAAGAATTTTATCTTTTAGTAGACAGCCAAGATTGTGTTATCGGTGAAAGCCTTCACAACAGCCACCGAAAGGTTATAAGATTAAAAAACGTACTGAGTTACTGAATTAAGTTCTACAAAATTAAAAAAAAAACTTTTTACCAGCTGAACATAAATTTCAAAAACTTTAACAAATTTTAAAAAATTTGCTACAGGCTGTAAACGCGCCTTCACTCACTACAAAAAATGGCTATTATGCAGAATATTATGATTTTTTCGAAAATAAATTGAATCTCTTTCTTAAAACACGTTTTGGTTCAACACATGTTGAATATAATCGTAAAATGAAATCATGAATTTAATGAAGTAGTCCGTGTAATGAATAAGAATATTGGTTGCAAGTTGTACCGGGTTTCCGATCTTTTTGCTCGAACCGATATTTTTATTTTATACTTATGGCGACGCCACATCTTGAACACCTTGACACCTTAGGAACTTTATTTAAAAAACTTACATTTAAGTAATTTATAGACAAATAACTAAAACCATTTTTTGTGTGTTTTTATTCAATCTCTGTGAAATGAAATTATTTTCTTCCGCAAAAATTAATCGTATCTACAAAAAAATCGAAAATTTGTCCTTGTACTTTAAGTTACAATTTGATTTTTTTCGATATAATTTTGTGTGAAGTACAGGTATATATAAAAAGAAATAAAACAATTTGCCTTTTTTGAAATAAGCATTTTGCCATAATGACTAAGCGATGATATGTTCGTTTTACAATTGTGATAAAAACAAAAAAGAGTTATTGTATAAAACTACAATATTACGTTTTTTTATGAATACAAGCTACTTAGAGAGACGACAACTTAAAATAAGCTTGAACCAGTAAGTTGAGCGAAAGCTAACGAGATTTTCTTTATGTTTGTATAAATTGATAGGTATAGGTCACTTGGGAAAAGGAAAATGTGGAAAACTACAGTAGTGTTTTGTGTCAATTTATGTTTTGTGAAAGCGTAATTCGTAGCAGATGGAGCCAACTCTAAAAGATTTTAACAACTGATTAGAATCGTCACAATTACAACAGGAAAGATTAGAACACTGAAAATGAAAGTAGCTCTTATTGCTATAGTTCAAATAAACTGTAGAAAGCTAACATCATCTCTGTTGATTGATTGAATTTGACAGGTTGAACAAAGCTTTCAATAAACACATCTGGGCATCTTTATTTAATTTACGAATGTGCTGCAAGAAGAAGCCGAGGTAAAATAACTCATAGGCTATATTGAGTATCTGTATGGGGCTTAGATCTCTAAATAGTGTTAAGGAAGAAAAACCTCAATATGTCCTTTGTTTTTAAGTTCTCTCTAATTGCTTATAAAGCTCTCAAAATTACAATTGTATTTCTCATTACTCAAAATACTTGCAAAAAGACCAAACATTTTAAAAAAGACACAGGAATTTCTCCAAAAATACTCTAAAATTAATAAATCTTCAAAATTTTGATAGAAATCTAAATGAAACCAATGCAAATTTTATGCAATTTTCATCTCTTGCTATAGCGGAAAAAAATAAACCTGTAAAGAAGCTCAAAAGGCCGTGTGCGAAAAAAATTGCCGAAATCGTTATTGGAAAGGAAGCTATCAAGAAAAGAGTCTTCAGCATGATCGATTGGTTGAAAGCACTATGATTTAATGGCAAACATCATCGAGACGGTCATTGTTTAAAACCTATTCACGCCGTTCTGTTATGTTCTTGGGAAAGATGCTTGATGGCACTTCCTCTGCTTGGCCGTCCTAGAAAGCAGCTTTCAAATTTCACTCGTACCTTTAATAAAATCAAAAAGAAAAATATAAAATTTCAACCGGACAACAATATCTTGGCTTTTCAAAAGCAGATCAAATTAATCACTTCACAGTTGCCCTTAGTATAGTGTCTACGATGCTTTCCTATGAGTTAAGAAGATAAATAAAGAAATTAAAAATAAAAAAATAGCTGCTTTATCACTCCCAAAAAGTACTCAATTAAAACACCCAGTCCGGTTTCGCAACAAGGTTTTTTATCGAAACTACGCAAAGAATTCATCGTAAATTGAAGAATAAAATAAGATGTCTTTCAGAAATGTTTCCACAAATAGACAGGCTACACAAAAACAAATAATGTTAAAATGTCACATTGAATTTTATTATTTCAATACTGTTTTGAAGTAAATAAACATATTCGTTCATATTATCTAGATTTCGTGCTAAGTTATACAATAAAGCTTGGTTTCTAGTGTTGTGCAGACTACAGTAGTATTTTTTGCAAGCAAAACCACATGACAGTTTCGTTTCTTTTGCTATAGCTAATTGCTTTCATCTTGTGCATGAAAAGGTCATGGACCCCAGAAAATCACTCTGTGGGCCCCTGGAGATCCATGCACTCCCGGTTGGGAACCACTGGAATAGATGATTACAATGATAAAATTTTTAGTCTACATTTAGAACGGATTGGACGTTGATAGAAAGTAAATGGCCAAAAGTCGAATAATCCGGACCCCGAGGTAATAGTAAACATCTCCTAATTTCTCAAGTATGAAAAGTTTTAGAAAAAACAATTTAGATTATTGAAAACTACATAAAAAAGTAATTGAAAAATATTGTAGCAAAATTAAATTTTTTCTTTGTTTTTTCGCATTTTCCGAAAATAATATTTTTGTTCTTATAATTTTATAGGTTAGCTTTCTTATTTTTAAGTTTTTTCTGTTTTAACTTTTTTGAATTTTTTAAAATTGCCGTTTTTGTTTAATTATCAGTTATCATTCTTTTACGAAATGTAGTAACTCGGAAAAAAATGATTTTCATTATGAAAGAATAAATTTTTTTTAAGTATAGCCGAAAATTGTAATATGGACCCTTATTTATCGATTGATCAATTTCCATAGACGAATATCAAATTGCATTGAACAACTTTGTTTATCTGGTGTTCCAACTTAAAGTTATCAGGCAATTTCTTAATATTTACAGTAATTCACTTGTTGTTATATTCACTAGTCTATCTAGGTCAGAAATTGAAAAAAATTAATTTTTGTATTAATTGAAAAGTGACGATAGAAGCTAAGACCGGGATGAGCAACTTATTTCATTTTGGGCCACATTTTTAATTGAGCTGAAGTCGGCGGGCCCCAAAAAGGTCTTCACTTTGAATCAGACTTTAATTTCTCAGTTTTTTGTCTCTAAAGTCAAATGTTCTCTAAAGAAAAAAAAAGTCTTCACTCTGAATCAAACTCTGATTTGTCGATTTCCGTCTCAAGTGGTTACATGGTGAACTCCGAAACTCAATTTGGGAAAACGCGTT
The DNA here is from genome assembly GCA_963680785.1 of Diplosoma virens. NCBI lineage: Eukaryota > Metazoa > Chordata > Ascidiacea > Aplousobranchia > Didemnidae > Diplosoma > Diplosoma virens. The sequence goes on along the minus strand of OY796888.1, from coordinate 42,456,831 downwards.
GACATAGGTTTGAAAATATATCTAAAAATTTGGAATAGCCAGTGTACCGCATCCAAATCTTAAGTGGGTCGCAAGTTGGACATCCCAGGGCTAAAACATAGAGGCAATAGTAAAATCAATCTCACATTAAATTTTTGCAGTACTTTCATCTTAATTTTTAATTTAACCTTAGATTTGCAAATTAATAATAATTTTTTTGATAGCTTTGAGTTAGAGTTAGACCATTATAATTATTGTGATAAAAGTTTTGCTAATTGGATTTATTCAATTTATAGATTTTTACCTTTATGATATTCTGCTGCATTGCTCAGTGTTATTGAAACAATAATTAAAAGTGTTTGCTCATTACTGATACTTCATACAGCTAAAAAGCAAATATGTCACGACATGTTGGATGAAAAGAACTAAGAAACTTTGATTTAAATGGTCTTCTGAAGCAATGCAACTTGCAATTTCTGAATTTCATCAAGGCAAATTAAGCAAAAAACAGCTGCTGCATATTATGGTGTGCCTAAAATAACATTATTTTCAATTTCAGCTGGGCTATTTTTGGCTAGTAAAAATCAGGCTAATGAGAAATTCAAGTCTGTAGTATTTTAATATGTGGATATATATCATATTTGCATAGTTTTTATGGGTGAAGTAATATATTAAACTTTTTACCAGTTAACTTAATAGACCTGACTTTCTATAATTCACAGTGCAATAAGACAAATAAGAAAACTAAAATTGTACCGGTTAAATTTAAAAGTCAAATAATCTTGCTTCAAGTAAGAAAGGTAGTTAAGTTTATGTTTATCTATACAATTAACAAGGTAAAAATTTGTGTGATATTAGAGTCTTTATTTATGTATCATATAGATTACACAAATTTTTTCAAAGTAAAACATGTTTTAGTCCCTTAAATTTTAAATATAACCCTATTTTTCTAATTTTTAGAAAACAACTAATTTTTGTTTTACCTGCTCCAGCTTTCTTATAAATCCTGTTTATGTACATATATTAAAATGTTGTTGTGTATTATTTATGAGTGATTTGTTTGCTTATTTGTCACTAAACTTTTATTACTAGTCTAATGTGACACCACATGTTATACTGTAGCTTACTTGCAAGTAGTAAGTGGATTGCTAGATTTTATGTCTTATTCTCCCTTTTTTGCTTGTCTCCTTTTAACATGATTTTTACTGTACTAATTTTTTCAGGATAAGACTGGGTTGTTGATGCCAATGGATAAAATTTTGTATTTTAGTATCACATTTTTCGTTCCATGATAAGACGTTGTTTTGAGCGTTTTTAATGAATAAATTCGTGCATCTTAAAAAAAATACTTTTAGTTTTTAAATTTTTATACAGTAATTACAGTAGTTTTAAAGTGTCACTTCTGGCTGGGGTCCTTATTACAAGCACAGCTTTTAATCCTTTATCTAAAAATTTGGAGGGTCATCACAGTTTACATAAAACAATTTACTAATTGGTATCTGTACAAATGAAAGTACAGTATACTTCCGTTAATCCGGATTCGGTTAAAGCGAAATTTCTCTTAATTCGGATAAAACTGAAATTACAAATGATTTCCTATATAGGCTGCTGTACTGTAATTCTTAATAAAAACCTTCAGATTATCCGGACTTTGGCAAATTCGGATGATTTTGTCTGTCTAATCGAATCCGGATTAACCGAAGTTTACTGTATAGGGTAAAGATATTGCGTCAAAATAATTTTGGGCTTGGAAAATTAAAAATTAAAATTTTTACAAGGATTTTTTGAAGGGTGCATAATACCCGGCTTTTCCCCACCTTTTATTTAGTTTTCACTTTGGATTTTGGCCGAAATTAGAGGTTTTGGACGCTGATGAAAAGTGAAGACTTTTTTTTTGGTCTTCACCTTGAATTTTAGCCGAAATTTAAGAATTTAATAAACTTGCTTGGGTTTTATTTTTGGTTTGTTTTGTCAAGGGGGCGCAAGTTCGGCTTGTATGAAGAATTGGGTGCGCAACTTTTGCTTGCATAAAAAAGAAACTTTTGCTTGCATGTTTCCATGAGGAAGAAGGGACACTTCTCAAAAAAAGTTTGAGTACCACTGTTCTATAGGATCTACACAATAATTATTTACCAGAAAAACCATCCCAATTTCGCTAAAGATTTCAAATCTATACCTTGTTGTCATCCACACAGTTGGAAAAAGTTTTGTTTTGATAAACGAACGGAAATTGACAATTTTCTTGACTTCCTGTTCCACCACTGATGTTAGAAGATACTAAGTCACAAGACTCTGCATTTTCACATGAAAATCTAAAAATAAATCACTTAATTTTATTTCATATTGATATGCAACCTTTGTTTAATCATTTTAATTAACTTTTTATTGACTATTAAATAATAAAAGATTTTTCAATTAAAAATAAACTAATAAATTATATCAACAATTTTATTGATCAACCTTTGCTTTTGTGCTAATATCTAATTTACGATTATTTTGTGCACCTGTCAGGAGTTTTGCAGAAGCGGAAAAGGTGTGTTTCGGCTTTTGGAAATGGATATTTGGTAAAAATAGTTTACAAAATTATTATGCATGACTAATAATTGTTTAATTATTTTCTCCTGGACCTTACTTAAACTATTAAACTCAAAGTGGACCTCCTGACCTCGACAATGTTTGGGATTCAAAACTCGAAAACTGCATTAATCATAGAGTAGACCTCGATTAATAAGGATTCGATTTGACGGACAAAATCATCCGAATTAGGCAAAGTCCGGATGATCCGCAGCTTTTTATTAAGAATTACTATATATAGGAAACCATTTGTACTTTCCGTTTTATCCGAGTTGACCGAACCGAGGTCTACTGTATCCCCTAACTTTTAACATGGACCATATAAAACTGGTGTGAGGGTATCATTTTATGTAGTACATAAAATCAGGCAACTTTAAGAAATTTAGAAACCTTTGTAAAAAAAAGGTCTTTGTAAGAAAGAAAATAAAAATTTTCGACTGTTTTCTTTTTATTTTCTTTTTTTCATACAAAAAAGTTTTAAAATATTCCAAAAACTTTTAAACTTTGGCATTTTTGTATGTAGCGAAATAGGTAAGAGCGTAAGGCCTAAAGATCTTTTGTGATACTTATCTTGCATTGTTTGCTGAATTTTATTTCATCATTTTGAATATTTTTGTTTGACTGTATTTTTTTGCATTTTTTCTTTTAATGCTTGCTTAAAGTAGTTCTTTTGACAGTATCTACGTTTTTAGAAACAGATTGCAACCACTAGTTTCAAGAAAAAAAATTGTCAGATTCGGACTTAATAAAACGCGAGTTCAAATATCCACCAGTTTAGTTTGCGTGCTTTCTTGCATTTTTTAAACAAATATACCGGACTAAAAATTTTTTGCTTTTTATCATTTGTTTCACCAGAATTTTTTTAGCTTTGGCTAAATTTGTTTTAATACTATTATAAAGTTTAAATTTTTTTTTGTATTGTAATCTTTAACAAAATTTTTAATCATCACAATATGATGTTTTGAATAAAAACAAAGCAATTTTTAAATATAACAAAAAATTTTTTTTAGGTTTATTTGCATTTATAAAGTTTGCTTAATGGATCTAAAACCCATTAACTTCTTACGTAATCTTTTTGTAGGTGCAATTAAATTTTTCACAATTGTTGCCATAAAATCCGCCGGAACAAATACATTGTCCTGTTTCCGGAATACATTTTCCTCCGTTTTTGCACTCACATTCTGTTCCTATAAAAAATAGAAATAAAAAACATGCAAGAAACTTTGACTTAAAAAGTTGCTGTTTAAAAAAATAAATAAAACTGTTTTTGCAAAACTCGATTTAGCCACCTTCAAAATAACAAAATTGCATCACATTTTTCAAAATAAAAGTATGAAATTGTATTGTTCAAGCCATACATACAGTACTTCAAGTATTTGAAATTCATCTTTTAACTTTTTATTCATGTATTTAAAACTTTTTATTACTTTAACTGGTATTTTTTTCACATTTTTGTTGTTAAATAGTCGAGCACCGTACATGGTCGCGTAATTAGAGCGCCGAGATTGTGATCGACTTGATCTCGGTTCGAAACCTACTCGCGTCAATCTGTTGTGTCCTTGGGAAAGAGACTTTACGGCATTATCGCCTGCTCAACAGATTAACAAGCAGTTCTAAATTTTATTCAAATCTTTATAAAAAAAACTAAAAAATCGTAAATAAAAAACCTCAAGCGGACAGTAATAGCGTGGCATTTCTGGAAGCAGGTCAGGATAATTACTTGCTCTACGTGTTAACGCTTCTGTCGCTTTCCTGCGGGTCAGGAGTAGAAATATAGAAATAAAATGAAAACTAAACAAAAAGCTATTTAAGATTTTAAAAGTAATTCTAAAACAGGCATTTTTAACGGTGGGTTGCTGCCACAAATGAGATCGCTTAAAAATGTTGAGGCCCCAAAAACAATGATTAAACAAAATAATTAATTTTAAGTTTTACTTAGGAACCTCAGCTACAACTCTGTTTTTGGCGTTTTTGCGAGGAGAAAAAGTCAAAGTCATTGTTGTAAAAACAATTTTTAGACATTCAATTAAATACCAATAAATATTTTTTTAAGTTCCATCTCAACCAATAAGTTCTTTCTAATTTTTTTTTATTAACTGATGTTATATTTTGAGTCATTCAAGTACAACAAAGTCAATCTTATTAGTTGCAACATGGCCTACTAATAGACACGGCCTTATATGTCACATTTGAGAGGCTATAATTACGAGGCCTAGAGCGATAAATAAAGCCAATGCGCAAGTCAAGTTTTTCTATCATATTTTGTTGGTATTGGAGTACATACTCATTTTACAACACTTGTTCCATAATATTTGAAAACAATGCATTGAATGACACCGTAGCATGGTAGATAAACACTAATGAAAAATAAAGCATATACTTTTTAAGTTGTTTCATGCACGATGAAAAAACATGCATTCATCTTAATATTGTTGTGGTAAATGGCAAATTTACGTGAAGATGCTGTAATATTGCAAATTAGATATGGTGTAGATACATGTTAGGCATTGGCAAGAGAAAGAGTAACCACTTGCCTAAGTTAAAAATTAGTGTTTTGTTCTCTGTCGTTGTTTAAAAGCTACAACAGCATCCTTTCTCATAGAATTGTTGGTAATCTTTTGTTTATTATAAAAAAAAATATTAACAATGATTTTTTGAGCTATTTGACCACCCCAAGCAGTATGATAATCACATGGATATAAAACATTTGTGCAGTGGTAACGTAGAATAAACTGTCCGGTGGCACGGCTAGGGAGGTTTGGACATTGCTAAAGTACACGTTTGTCTGTATAATTTAACACTAGAATTACGGCGGTGTCGTTTTTAACACCGACGCTTTTTTAATGTTTTGTATTTTTAGTTGTATACTTTCTAAGAGACTAATTCTTTTTGATTTTTCCTAAACTTTATTATTATAAAGTATGAGTAGCATTTTGTTTCCGAATCTTGATTTTTAATGAGTACTTTAGGTCAGTTAAATTTAACACCCCATTGTTTACAGAGGTGTCGTTTTTGACACTGTAGCCATTTCAGCTTTGCGTGATGCTATAAGCTCTTCCAATACACATTCGTTTCTGGTTTTTGTTGTTCATTGGCGTGAGAAGCAATTACTTCAGCTCCTCATCAAGTGTAGAGTTGCAGTTTCGAAAAGTGCGGATACATGGCTTGGAGAGGGCAGAATGAGTTTTCAAAAGTTTGATCAAAACGATAATGTGCAAAGAATATAAATATAGAACAGCTTTTCGATAAAGTGGTCTCAACCTAAAAAAACTTAATTTATTGCATAGGTAATAAAAATTGTACTGCAGTATACCACTTTTAGTCTTCGGTAATAAATGTTGTATTTTTTACAGTAAAGCTCTTAGCTTAGTTTATATTTTGGTTCTATTTTATTGGGCAATAGTGACATATTACCGTATTTTCTGACTATTGAAAGGGCAAAATATAAAACCTCATGGCTTTTCAACAGTACAATTCAGCACAAGCTGTCGATATCATTACGGATTGGCACACTGATAATGACTTATCAGATGAAGAAGAGCAGGAAGATGATGAAGATTTTCAACCAGTTCTTGTTGCTGCTAGACCAGGAAATGGCAGGCGCACGCTTGGCAGTTGTTCAGACAGTTCTGAAAGCAGCGAATCTAGTGATTTTGATTCTGATACTGCCGATACTCATACAGGAACAACAACTGCTGGTGATTCAACTCTGTTGGGAAGGGATAAGACGATGTGGAAAAGTAATGCAACTTTAGTTGCTGGAAGAACGCCTGCTCACAATGTATTTACGGGTGCAAGTGGCGTACCTAGACAAGTTTCGCAATCCATTACTACTCCATATGACGCTTGGAAGCACTTCATACCTGAAGTAACAACATTTTACAAGACTTTAATAAAAGTTTAAACCAAAAATTAAATACACTTAAACTCTAAAACAAAAAAACAATAAAGGAATTAATTTAAATGAACGACCTGAAAAACGACCTTCAACTATTCGACAAAATAACAACTAGCAAAACCAAAGTGTGAACGGAATGTGAAATAACAGAAACGACAGAAATCAACGCGTTGGAGAAAAGGCGCAATGCGTGGCAATTATCATAAAGAACTTTGTTGATTACATAGTTCAATACCTGAAAGTATTCTTTGCTTGATTGTCAAATACACTACTGAAGAAGCTCACCGAAGAGGAGATACGAACTTTTCCCTAAGCCTAAGTGATTTAGAGGCTTTTATTGCTCTCCAGTACACAAGAGGTCTTTACGGAAAAAATCATCCAGTATAATTTTTGTACAACAAGGAGTATGGAATTCCCATTTTTTCAAAAACTATGCATATGAGACAGATTTCTAAATATTCTGAAGTTAATGAGATTTGACGACAAGCCCAACAGGAAAAGGTCTGGTCCTGATGCAGATAAATTCGCACCAATACGTGAAGTATTTGAAACGTTTTCGTCCATGTGTCGAACAAAATACAATTGCAACTTTTCTCTAACTATTGATGAACAACTCATGCCTGTGAAGTCTCGCTGCCCCTTTATCACATTCATGCCAAACAAACCTGATAAGTACGGAATTAAATTTTGGGTATTGGCAGACGTTGAAACAAAGTATGTTGCGAACATTGTATTATATTTAGGTGCTCAAGAAAGACAAGAACAAAGAGGAACTCCTTTGGCTGAATTCGTACTGGTAAAACTCACAGAAAAAGTAAAAGGAAAAGGTTACAATATAACCTGTGATAACTTTTTTACGTCATTATCAGCAGCCGAAAAACTTGCACGTAAGAAGATCTCGATTGTTGGTACAACAAGAAAAAATCGTCGTGAGTTGTCACCACAGATGACACAACCAATGCCAAGCAATCTCTATCATAGTCGCTTTATGTGGCACGAGAAAAGCAATGCTTTGTTCGTCAACTATCAAGCAAAACTCAAGAAATCCGTATGTCTATTGTCAACAATGCATTTTGCGCCAGATGTGGATACTGGATCTCCAAAACGAAAGCCATGCGTTATACTGTTCTACAACCAAAATAAAGTTGGGGTCGACTGCTTTGACCAAATGACCCGGCTCTATACAACGCGGTCAGCATCCAGACGATGGCCTCTTGCTGTTTGGGGAAATATACTTGATATTGCTGCGATAAATGCAAAAGTATTGTTCGTAAAATCCGATGGGAAACATATCAGCTGACGACAATTTATCTTTCAATTGATAGAAAAATTATGTAATAACCAGAACCGACAGTTTCATTTTCTGATGCTATTCCTGCTGCATACCCTACTCGCAAACGAAGGAAGTGCCATGGTAAAAGCTGCAACAATGCAACCACTTGTTTGTGTTTGAGGTGCACAAAACCAACATGTGGAACATGCTCTGTTGGTAATTTGAAAGTAACATTTGTTAAATGCAAGTTTTGCTCTTCTTGATTTTTTCAATCTTTACATTTGCAATTCTCTGGAATAAATGATTTATATCATGACAAAAAAGTTTACAGTATTATTACTTGCTGTCTTATTACGCGGTGCACTGGAATCGAACTCCTAAGTATTAATTACTATAGATTTTTTGAGCGGTATTGAAAAGTGAAGGCATCTCAGACTTAATTTTTACAAATATGTGCAAATGAGGAAATGAATGTTATGGTTTTGCAAATTAATATGCTACATGCTCACATCGGTGTCGAAAACGACACCTCCGTAAAAGAAGGTGTATAAAAATTTCCGTAATTCTAGTGTTAATACCGCAAAGCACTGAGAAACATACTGCAACAACTCAAGAGAAGGTATTGTCAGTCCATTTCGAGTCAAGATATCAAAATATGAACCAGTTGCTACATCAGCAGCGCATCCTGAAAAGCGAGTAGCACAAACATCACAATGCGTTTTAGTATGGAGTTGTTTTGCAACGTAACCTGCAATAAAAAAGGATACTTCTTCACTTTCGTTTGTTAAGGATAGTTTCTTCTGTTGCAACAAAGTTCTCCCCCAATAACTGTTCAAGTTTTTCAAAGTTTAGAGCGGGATTTGTCACCAGTGTTAACTCATTTCAAAAATCAATGTCTTCTTTCACCAAGGAATCAAGTCATTTTCATCATTTTTATTTACATTTTGAAGGTAATTTGGAAAATTTTCAAGCATGGCTTTGCCTGTCAATCTAGCACTTCGACCAGTTGTGAACCAAGATGGTAAAGAAACAGGATTATTATAATATCGGAGACTTACGTGTAATTGATTGTCAGTTTGTATTGCTTCACAAACAGTTGGAAATCCATCAAGCTCACCAAAGATCAGATTATAGTATGCAATGAAATCGTCTGTTTTATAACAACTGTAGCCTGGTGGACATAATTTTTCTGAAAAATCTGAAAAAATTTTAATGGTATCTTTTTCATCAAAATGTTAAAGTTGATTATCTTGATAGACACGAATTTTGGGAAGTTTTCTAACTGCAGATGAAGTTTTCAAGGTAGATGGTATTTTCAAGGCAATCTGTGTGTGAAGAGTTGGGATTGGATTTAAGCTCCAATTCAAAGTTTTCCTTGAACCATCACGAATAAACTTGTCTAGAAAACGTTTAGCACAGATAACCGAATTTGCAGATGGCTTTTAATTGGTACGATTGACAAAACTAACTCATTTTTTAAATAAACTATACGTTCATTTGCGGAAAACAAAATGATGGAACAGTTCCTTGTGACTATTTATATCCAGATTTGCAACCGTAAACAACGCATTTGTTTACCATACTGCTTTATACAGCCATACATAATTTAACTGTACAAGCTACTTTTAATCAAAGTATTTTTTCTAAGCAGTTTAGTCAAAGTGGTGTTTCCTCAACAAAAATAAATAAATAAAATAAACTTACTATTAGAAAAACAAACTGGATGCAGTCTATATAATTTTCACTTATTATACTGGGGTGGAAATAGTCCAGGGCCAAAACAAGTTGAGTAACACGGCAATCACTGTTTCACAACAATTAGTGTTTCCCAAACTTTTTCAAACCGAGGACCACTTACCTCGCTAAAAATATTTTGCAGACCATCTCCCTAACCTACTAACTATCAATATCAATCAAAATAGATAAGCTAATATCTGCAACAAATCACGTTTAATACAAATAGTCAATTAAAAGTTTCGGTAAAAACTTTCTTATTGTGACACGTGACCGAAACGGTGCAGAAATAAATAACCGCTGGCACATGCTGGTACGCTGCAAACTATAGTAATATCCTATCTTACAAATGCCAAAAAAGCTCTACCCAGTTTAGAGTGTCAAAACTCATTAATTTTGCTTCCAACCTACTTCTGTGCATTGTATTGTATAGTGTATTGTATAAATATAGTGCATTGTATATACTACAGCACTTTTAAATGTATGTTTTTATTGTTTTGACTCGCAATTAACAGTTCATAACTGCATGGCTGTTTCGTCATCTCCTGACCAACTAATTTCACACATAACGCTAGTTGTTACTAGCTTTGGATTTTCTTTGTATCAGCATTCGATTACTCATACGCGTTATTACCCATAAGCAGTAAATATTGCATTTAAACTTAACTTTACCTATTTGCACTGCTACAGCAATTCAGTAGCTTCTTTAATACTTTTAGAACATATGCGTTCTTACTCTTCTTTCAGCATTAAATCTTGTTCTAACTTTAAAGTCAACAACAAAAAAAATATATGTACACTAGGCAACTCAAGCTATACATCTGGCTTAACAAGCGCTTTTACATGCTTGCAGCTTTGCAACACTGTTACGTTACATAAAATTAGGCTGCTTATAACCTAACTGCTTTTGAAGCTTGCCTAACTCTTGCAAAACGCAACTGGCTGCTACTGTATTTTAAATAAATTTTGCTATTCTACGTTTGTACAGCAGACAATCACGTAATAGCAAACGTGATTATGACGCAAACAAAGGCAACCAAACTTCGATTAGTCACAGGGATAACAGAAAAAATAATTATTCTTAATTTTATTCTCAAATAAAAATTAGTTATTCCATTAAGAACAAAATATGGTAGAAAAAAACTTGACTTGTGCATTTGTTTTATTTGTCGCTCTAGGCCTCTTAATTATAGCCTCTCAAATGTGACATATAAGGCCGTGTCTATTAGAAGGTCATGGTTGCAATAAATAAAAGAAAATATAATACATAATTTCACGGTTATGTAACCAATATTAATGAAAAAATTTAAGTCAATAAACAAAAAAATTTTATAACATATTTTACTAATCAGGTCAGATCAAATTTCTTCCAATTCTAATTTTCTTGAAATTAAAATAATAATTTAACCTTTACGATTTTACTATTTATCCCAATTCCAGCTATAGCATGGATTTTAAGTGTGTAGAGTAGTGATTTTTAACCTTTTTTTGTTCACAATGCCTTTTTAAAACTTAAAAACACTCACGGCGCTTTAGTCAAAGCAAAATTTACAAAAAAGGCAAGTATCCAAAATGAACAAGATATAATAATTAAACCATTCCTGTGCACGAAAAATGACAGGCTTTCTAAAATACAAAAAGAAAATTTAATGCAAGCTGTCAGCCTGGTTCTAACACATTTCATCGAAACAGGTTGTTTAATGCTTAATAACGCAACATCTATTTCTCATTAAATGTCAATTATTCACACAAGATTATTTATCTCCAAAAAACTGTTTATTTAATTGCAAATAATTTAGATGATTTACAATTTGTAAAAATGAGGTTAAAAAAAAAGAAAATTGTTAGTAAGAAAGTGTACATTGCGCATCAAGAAAGCACCTTTATTATATCAACTTTCTCCTTTATTACCGGTGACAGCAAGCAAAGCAGGCTACGTTATCTGAAAAAGATATTCCTCAGGAATCGGTAAAAATTTTCCTCCTTTTCAACATCTATACGTACAATCTGCCCTCCACAATTTTCAGAAAGTTTATCTACGCAGACAATCTAGCATTTTTGCACTTTTCTCAAAACTGGAAAGATCTGGAGGGGACTTTAAATCAATACATTATTACACCTTCAGCGTATCTCCAGACTTGGAGGTTGTAGCTCAGTCACACTAAGACGGTAACGGTAGACTTTAATTTAAATAACCGAGAGGACAAGCGTGAGCAAAAAGTCTACAACAATAAGAGATTTTTACCGTTTTGCCCGACCCTTCCTTTTCTTGGGATAAAACTGAACAGATCACTCACGTTCCGTCACCATCCAGTCGTAAAGACATCCACTCCAAGTCGGACACAAACAGGACTGGGGCCTATGGTTTATTTTTTTACTACCCCAGGCTGCAATAGTGTCTAGATCAGATGTTGGCAGTGATGGTGATAAGCCAGCATCGAGTTTCATCATCCAAAACCGTCAGAATTCGTGCTCCACGTGGTGCCCGAGGTACGGGACACGCTATTACAACGTAGTCTGCGGTTTGTTCAGGGACACCGCACTCGCAATTCGGTGAAGAATAGAGACCCCATTTGTGGATGGACTAATGGAATCGCCCAACATCAGTCTGCAGACAATCGAGCTTAACCCAAGCTGTTCGGGGCAAGCTCATTCCAACACACCTGGTAATGGTCTTGAGTATGAAAGTACCTAACGTGGATGTACTCGCGCAGTACTCTGATTTCCATTTATGGTTTGTTCACTGAGAAATGTAGATGACAAGTCCGGCAAGGTTATTTAAAAGATTCTGCACAGCTGGCACAAACGGGCGTCTAGATCTTAGTCTCGCTTGGCGAGCATCTGCGGACCCCCTTAGAAAACCAGACAATATATGATCAGGTTCCAGGGATCCACGGTAAACCAAGGAAAGTGTCGCTCCCAATTAGCAAAATTCAGCTGGCTGGATGTCTGAAAGTATTGGTAAGTGGTCCGTTGGAGTGGAATGCAGGCATCCAGTGACTATGCGCAAAGGCGTCATTCAAGACACTGTCTATGAAACAGGTGTTAGCACTGCGAGACCAGACTGGTGTGCAGTACTCAGCTGTTGAGCAGACCAGAGATAAGCAACTGTGCGCACTGTTTTGGCAACAGCGCCCCATTCTAAGCCTACAAGTTGCCTCAGCATTGTGACGCGCAAAGATATTTTTTTACGCAATGCTGCCGTCCAGATGGCAAGTGTTTTCTCGCAGCCTGAGATATGAGTGAGTTTGTTACTGCTTTTAAATAAACTGGGACAGATACTCACAAGAAACTGGTTAAACTTCAATATGATGGTTTTGCACACAATGTGTATTCTGAAAAATAGTTCTGTAAATTTTTAGTTCGTGATGTGCAACCCATAAAAAAAATTGCTACACCTGCTATTTTAGCATTGTTGTTGCTTCAATCATCACGTATATGTGAATTGACATTTTCAGTGCTGGTGAAAATTAAATCAAAATTAAGTAAAAATACCAGAATATGATCTTTGTTGTACTTTTGCTGATCTTTATTCTTATATCCATGAGCTTGTTGCTAAAAAGCAGGCTAATATATACTGTATAACTATATAGCACTGCTCGCTTATTTTCATTACATTGTTAGTTTGATTGTACAGTTTGCTTATACTTGTATTACATAGCTTTGAATGATTTTGTGTACTTTTTATTATTTGTTCATTTACAATTTAATTTAATTAATAATATATAATCACTATTTTTTAATTTTATTTTATTCTATTTCATCTTTATATTTATATTTAACCTCGCAGAAAAGCGACGGAGGCGCTAATACATAGGGTAGGCAATTACCCTGACCTGTTTCCGGAGGTGCCAAGATATTGCTGTCTGCTTGTAATTTAATAGAGATATGACTGAAATTTAGAACTGCTTGCCACGACCACCGAGCAGGAAAAAGTCCTGTAAAGTGTCTTTCCAAGAACACAACAGAATGGCGCGAGTAGGTTTTGAACCGAGACCATGATCACATTTTTTCTATTAAACTAAAATTTAGTAACTAAAACTGTAGGGGTTAATTTGATAGTCAAAAATATAATTTTATATTTTCATGTTAAATCCAACTACAGTTATTGTATTAGTTATAAAATTTGGTTTCAAACGTAAAATTTAACTTTCTTATGCTTCATTTAAATACATCTTTGAGTTTTACATCTTGTCGTTCCATATCGCATGATCACGTGATACTGCGCCCACTTTCACACAACAATGTATCTATGTAACAGATTCTAATATATAAAGTTACTCTCCCGAAAACATCAGTTAGATAACTTTAAGTTTCTGTTTTAATTATGAAAAATTGGTTGTCTGAATTATTTTAGTTGTTTCGTTTTTATTTCTATTTGAATAAAAAAATAGAAATGCAAATAAAATCAAGTTAGTGGTATATCCTCATGAGTTTGAGCTGCCACAATAAAATTGAAGATAACGCTCCTAATCACTACAAACTACCAATTTTAAAGATTTTTTTTTTGAAGAATTGCAATGGGTTGCTTAGCTATAAAAAGTAAGTTATGCAGCAGCGCAAATTGAGCATGGCGCTAAAAGTGTGACAAAACCTTGCGGATACAAGTGAACTATAAAGAGTCCAAAAGATACCAATGAACAAAAAGTCTGTAAAACCCTGATTTAGAGAAACAGACGACAAAATAATACATAACGGGACAGCGCTCTTCTGGAACAGAGACGTGTTTTTATTATGATTAATTAATAAATTCTATTTAAATAAGTTTTTTAATATTGGGTTACGGTTAGTAAAAACAATCTAAGCAAACCCCTAATCCTAACATTTTGATACAAATTCCCTAATTCTAACAAACCCTTGGCCCCAGTCCTGTTTGTGACTGACCCAAAGAGGGTGCCCTTCCAAACAGCAACCACGACGATATTGACTAGTTGTTACCTAATCTGACTGTAAGCTGAACTCATATTCAGGACATTTGCTACCAGCTGCTCCTTACATATTATCCGCAATCTTATCGATTCTCCTACAAATGGTATTGTTTGCGACAGGAACCGCTTTAATTTTTAAAAAGTTGATTCCCAATCATTGTCGTCACTAAATCAATGGCAGCTAGGAAACCTGATTTCCTCCGCAGCGGAATACAATCTTTTACAATTCACTATTTTTTACGCAACTTCAAAAAAGACATAATTTAACCCTTTAAACCATAAAACGTTTGAGAAAGTTTTCCTTGATTGTGAATCTCGACTTGTCAATAGTGCAGGTTCATTGTCTGAAGAATTTTCAGTACTTTCGTCCACGTATTTAGACCCACCAAGAGAACCCTCAATACTTTCAGCATCACTTTCCTAATTTGAGTCGTTATTTGCCACATTATCCTCCTCCGAGTCACTTTCACCATCAGATAGAATGTGTAAAATTTTCAAGTTTCCTCAATCGTAAATTTAGTTTTTTTGGACATTCTTGCCACAAAAACTGCAGTGATTATCACGTAAATTTGTTCTGAATGGGCGCAGACATATTAGATAGAGTGCACAACGAGAATGAACCATATGCGACTTGTCTTAGTGCGACATAGAAACGTAAAATAACATAATCTAATTCATTCATCAAAACCACCTGATTGAAACAAAAGCTAATGACAAGATATTTTTATTTCAATCTTATAAATTATAAAAACAATATTATTTTAGTGTTCTTGGCGTTGGATTTAAAAATCTACTATCGTTAAATAGCAATTACATTTAGTAATAATTAAAAACTAACTTTAGTAATAATGTTATATATACTAAAGCCAAACCGCTTTTACTTTTTATAGCATACTTTAACTTCAATTCAGATCTTCATCTGTGGAGTAACAACTAACTCTAATTTTTTATTTTTTTTATGTTTTTATTTGATTTTCCATGTAACTGATATATTCAGAGGTGGGTAGAGCGCAACTTAAAGCGCAAAGCGCAACTTCCGCAACTTGCGCAATTGCGGACGTTGCGTTGCGCTTTTGTACTTTTTTGAGAGCGTTGCGCTTTAATGCTCTGCGCTAATCATAAAAAAATTTTAAGTTGCGCTTTACTGCGCTGCGCATTAAGGAATAAACAAATCAAATTCGCTTTATTGCGCTGCGCTCTTATTTCGGAAAAGCGCAATATTGTTTGGCGAACTTTATCCCGTGGCGGACTTTATAGCAGGCATTTTATTTTGCATGTCAGCGAACTGACAATGAAATGCTATTGGTTCTCTAAATTGGTAAAACAAAAAGCGATTGGTTTTCTAACTCGGTATACGCCCTTGTCTCAAGACCCGACGATGGTCATGAGATTGCACAAGTCATAAGTGACTTAAACCTCATGTGACATCATAAGACCTGATGCGACTTTTGATATACGAGCCGAGGTTGAAATCGGCAACTCACTTAAGTCATTGCCAGTGGACGACAAAGTCATTGTGATTAAGCAAGCTATTAAAGCGTATATAAAGAGTACCTCTGCTTATTAAGTATGAAATAATTTGATTAACGTACGCTCGGCAAATGTACTAATTTTGTCATAACTTTTGGTTTATTTAGACAAAGCATCAAATCGAATTTAATGTCTTTTTAACGCCTATTAACGAGCTTTTAGCAGTTGTTACTGTGAGCGCTTTATCTCTGAAGATGTCTGTTGATTTCTGACTGATGAAACGTCACTCTGTGAACGAAACAGTTAAAATAAAAATACCTTGCTAAATTTTGGTGTTATCACTGCTAAATCAGTTTATCACCGGTTCAAATGATGAGTTTACATAAAAAAATAAAAGTAAAAATCTTAGTTTTTAGGCAAATTTTTTTATAAAATATTTCGAAATTGGCGAAGTGGTCATGTACTCGTAGATATTAACAATAAAAGTTACAAAAGTTATGCATCAGCAAAGCTAAATACATATCTTTTCCCAGTTGATTAAACCGCTGTAAAAACAAAGCCTGGTGGACAGTGTCCACACTAGGCCGTAAAATTACTTGTGAACAGAAAAATTTGTGCCTTAAAAGAGTGCAGAAAATGAGTAAAGTGAACCAAGAGAGCTAAATTGGAAGTTGTATTTACATTAATTTGCTTTTTAACAATAGCATTGTTTTGAAAGATGTACCCAATTAGGAACAGTTGGTACACTGTACACTGTAGACCAAAGTTCCAACATTAGTAAAGTATAAACTTATTTTTTCTATTATTTTTTATTTAGTATAAATCAGTAAAGTGTTTAAATAAAGTATAGTTTTTATATTCGGTTGTGTTATTTTTTTTTTTTTTTTTTTATTTTCATTTTTACTCACAATCAACTTGAAATTAATCAAAATGCATGTAGAAATAAAAATTGTGAATAAGGAAGCAGCGACTAAACGAAGTACGTTATTACATGCACAATGTCAGTTGTGCATGGTCGCCGTACCTTTGAACAAAGCGATGTGATGTTAATAAGAAAAGGATGTTATACAGTAATAAGTCATGATTTTTCATGATCACATCAGTATACCTTTCTTTAGCTAGCCTATTTGTCAGTAATTAAATTGAAATCATGGCTGAAAAAGTTGTCGATGATGTGGAAGCTCTTTCTACTTCAAGTGATGGTGATACAACAGGTAATTTTGTTATAAGCATTAAGGCCCGTTTCCACTACGAGCGTGGAAAAAAGCATTCTTTATTTGTTTTATTGATTTTTTTTGCGCTCGCTTCAATTTTAACCGCTCGCTTCAATCGAAGATCAATAAAAGAGACAAAGAATGCTCTTTTCCACGCTCGTAGTGGAAACGGGCCTTTAGGACTCGTTTCCACTACGAGTGTGAAATGAAACATTCTTTCTTTCGTTTATTGGTCTTTTTGCGGTTAATCCTATTCCGACTGGGATTTTTGAAAACTTTGTACGACTGGGAGTCGGAAAGTGCCCGCACTCTTTCCTTGCTTATATCTCAACAATTACTAGCGCTAGAATTGTCATTCACGCTTGTATAGAAAGGAATTTCATTTTCTTTTAATATAGATACTTAAATCTTGCATTTAAACATTATTCGGGATTAAAAAAGCAACCAGTTTCAAAGGTAGTCAATTTTTGTAAATTGGCTGAAAACGAGAGAGCGGTTTAGGAAATTAACGACTTCGGTTGTTTGTCAAATGTTATTAATCCGTAAAATTAGAAGTAAAAATGCTGACAGCTGAAATCTACTTGGCACGATTATTACTGTTTATAAAAAAAGAAAGTTTTCACCCGCAAATCTGCTAAAAGCTGGTTTTATTAGTGTTACAAAGCTTTGATCTTTGCGATTTATCAAATGATTTTTTAAATTCACTCACTTTTGTGAAGAATTTGGGCAAAAAACTTTATACATAAAAAGAAAGGCAAATCATTACACAAAAAATTATGTTTGTAGTTTCACATCGCAGAAAGCTCACCTTAATTTTTTTCACTATAAAAAAATATTTCGACTTGACTAATGTATTTAGAGTTGATTGCTTTTGATCACATTTATTTTTTATATTTTATTTATTTATTTTATCTCTATATTTATCCTCCTGACTCGCAGGAAAGCGACGGAGGCGCTAATACATAGGGTAGGCAATTACCCCGGCCTGCTTCCGGAGATACGAAGATATTGCTGTCCGCTTGTAATTTAAAACAGCTTGCCAAGACCACCAAGCAGGGGAATGTGCCGTGAAGTGTCTTTCCCAAGAACACAATAGAATGGCTCGAGTGGGTTTTGAACCCAGACCGTGTTGGTCACGAGCCCGGCGCTTTAACTGCTAGACCATGCTGCCGACAAACATTGATTTTAATTTTACAGAAATTTTATTTAGTTTGAATGTATTCTTCTTTTGGTGAAGTAAGCTAATTCATTAATAAAATATTTGCTTATTAAAATTTTCCTAACGTTTTCTGACGTAATTCTTTAACGTTTAATTGTTGTACGAGTTTGTTTTATTTTAGTGTTGTTGACTATTTGTTGGAAAAATTTTACTTTTGGGTCAAGAGTTTTTTTGAAAACGTAAGAACTTTTGGGTATTTTTTATTGATAGTGTTTGCTTGTTTGATTTAAGTGAAAGTTGTGCCATATTCAACTGCGTCTGGTGTAACAAGTGTGGTTGTACGTTTTGCCACGTCAATAAGTTTTCAGCTTGCGTTTCAAATTACGTCACATTGGGGTTTATCGTACTTTACGTACTCAAAAACGGCTCCAATGAGTGTAGAAAAAAGGTTGACAGTTGGATTTTATGTAACTTCTCTTGTTTTACAGGACTTTAGAACAACATCAACGAAGGGTGGCCAAATATTTTCTTTGGTCAATAAAACTATAGAAGATTGAATGGCAACAACAAAGCCAACATGGAAGACACAATTCCAGTTGGAATCTTTTCCTGTGTTCTACCGAAGACCTTGGGTTGAAGTCTTTTTAAAATACAACACTGGCATTCCAAGCTCTGCGGCAATAGAACGTTTCTTTGTTGGATCCGACGTGATGAAACCAAAGAGAACGATGTTATCGTCAGAAAACTTTGGACGATTGATATTTATTCGAAAAAACAAAAACTGCGTGCTCCCACTAAAATAATTAATTAATTTATTTGTGTTGTTGAGTTTATTTATTCCGTTCTGTGTTGTGTGTTGTTGAGTTGTTGAGTTTATTGGTTATTTATTTTATTAATTCATATTATTTATTATTTTATTTATTTTGTGTAAATCGAATGAATAAAAAAGAAAAAGTCGTTCAATTATAGCAAACAATCAAAATCGAAAAAATGCTTTTTTTTATTGACTTTGCTTTGTAATCTATTGATTACTTCAAAAGTAGCGGTATAAAATTTTGATACAATTGATGAAAACAGTAGCTCACGAATGTTTGTGTAAAAAAGCAAATTCAACGAAAGTTTTTTTTGTGGTTTTTGATTGAAATTTGTAAATACAAATATCTTTTTGTTTTAAAAGACAAAGTTGGGTTGAAAGTTTAGTTGAAACTTAAAAAAAATTTTTTATATGTGCCATAACTGAAATTTAGAGCTTTGGTTCCACTGCGCTTATGATTTTGACAGAATATTGCGCCTCTTGTGATTTGAAAATCTTGATGCGCTGCATGGTCTCGGTTCAAAACTCACTCGCGCCATTCTGTTGTGTCCTTGAAAAAGACACTTTACGCACATTCCCCTGCTTGGTGGTCTTTACAAGCGGTTCTAAATTTCAGTCATATCTCTATCAAATTACAAGTGGACAGCAATATCTTGGCATCTCCGGAAGCAGGCCGGGGTAATTGCCTACCCTATGTATAGCGCTTCGCGTTTCCTGCGAGTCAGGAGGATAAATATAGAGATAAAAAAATTAATATAGTCTTTTTAAATACATTAAACATAAAGCGCATTACGCATAACATAATTTAATTTAATATTTAATTTAATTAATAATAACATAATTTAAAAAAGACATTGCGCTCTGCTTAACATGATTTGTAAACTTGTAAAACAAGATTTGTAAATAATTTTTTGCACTGCGCTTAACATGATTTAAGACCTAAAACTTAAACTGGGGGCGTGAAAGGTTCGTAGGGGTCATGAGCAACTGGTTGCAAACTAAATTTTAACTCCTAGATTCTTAAACTTAAGGGTATGCCGCCCTGGGGTGAAGTGAAAGGTTTACAGGGGGCACGAATAACTAGCTACAAACAAAATCTTAACCGAACCTGGCGGCCTTTATTTTAAGAATACTGCAATTTTTGGAAGAAAATTGAGAAATAGGACACTAAATCTAAGTGAAGACTTTTATTGGTGAACATCATGATTTTGGGACGGAATTTATTGGTACCGGTATCAAAAAAAAACTCTGACTTAAAAACGAAATTGCGAAAGTTGCGTTGCGCTTTACATGATTTACAAAAGCGCATTGCGCAAGTTGCGCTGCGCTTCACTAATTTCAGAGACTCGTTGCGCTTTAGTGCGCTGCGCTTCTTTTAATATCAAAGACATCTTGCGCTGCGCTTCACCAATTTCAAAGACACATTGCGCTTTAGTGCGCCACGTTTTGTTAATTTCAAAGACTAGTTGCGCTTTAGTGCGCTGCGCTTTGCTAATTTATGGAAAAATGCCACCTCTGCTAATATTATCTTTTTATATGCTATGTACCCTATTGAACCTCTCTGGCGAAACAGTCTATTACGACAATTTTAATAAATTGCTTTTTTTAAACTTGTATTTTGATAATTACCGATATTTTTCAACGTAGTAATCTTTTATTCATACCTAACAAGTTTCCTACGGCAATACATAACAAATAGGCGATACGCACATATACACACCCGTTGTATTTGTAACTCACTTGTAAAATTTCTTGCAGGAAGAGTTGTTGCCGATGGAGAACTTTCAACGCTAGTTTTGCCACTGATTGTTATTCCTTCAAAACAATCATCCAGAGTTTGAAAACATTTTAGCAGCAGACACGAAATTAAAACGCTCGAATTTTCCGCGGATTCGCATTGTGAATACAATTTACCAAGCATTAGCAATAATATTATTGAACAATGTGTACCATGTTTAAAAAATGTTCCTGGAACTACAGTTTAACTAATAACATATGTCACAACTTTAATCTAGAATCCAAATGGACCAGTCGAACTACTAAATTGAATTGAATTGAATTCAATTTATTTTAAATTATTTATGCTCTTATGTAATGGAGACAGCAGAAATGACTATACAGTTTTTGATGTCCACTGCTGCCCTCAGACATAATACGAGTACTGTGTGAAAAAACAGCTCCATCAACAAACAATGAAAACTAAAAAGCAAACAAACAGTATTAATTGCTTGTACATGTATGCACTGTAAATACATAATACCACCAAACAGTAATTTCATGCCCCGTAAGAAGTCTTTGCCCAAATGTCCCATTAACAAAAATCTTAAATATATCTTTGTAGATACACTAATACAACATCCAGTTTTTCTTAAGTACTTGAAATGAACAAGATTTTAGATTACTTGGCACATTTTGCCAAATTTTAGGTCCGACAAAAAAAATAATTTTTTACCTATATTTGTTCTTTTTCGACGTATAAAACAATTGGAGTTTGATGAGTATCTTGTGTTATATTTATGCTTTTTTGTGGCTTGCTTTAAAAAATAACAATTTTCAATTTTATGATTATGTAACTTGTACATGGACTGGGAAATTTCCTATACAAATTTCTTTAATCTTTAAAAAATTTAGTTTGAGAAGTAATGGGGTGGTATATGTACGATAACGACTTCCGATCAGAAATTTTTTTCTATTTCATATACACGTACATTTGTTTAAAAGGACTTTTAATCCGAATCTTTTTTCTATTTTTATACGGCCATTTGTAGTTACTTTATATAGTCATTTTATAGTATAATATTACATCTATAGTATAGTTGTTTAGCCAAATATTTGCAAGTACGTTAGTTCCGGCCATTCATAATAAAGCCATGCATAAGGGTTGATGCCCATGTTTGCATTGCTGTATTTATTTACTTAATTTTTTTCTCCTCAATAGCCATCTACGATTTAACATGTGCCGTTGCTGATTGAATGTTGATATGCAAGTATGTATATTTACATTTGAAGATTCATACATGGCGGTAGCTCAGAAACCACACACGACTATACATAAACAGTAATAAATATTATCGCATTAAACCGTTCTTTGTTTTGTAAAACCCACAAATAAAAAGTTGCCCATTCTGTTTAAGTTTTGAACTTTTTGACTCAACTAAACATCAACTTAAAAATTACAGCAATAATCTGTATTAGACCTGGTAACTTCCGATGTTAATCCTATTCTCCTTAAGCTTTTCGAGCTCTTGACTACTCAACGGCCGCGCTTTAGAAACCCACCAAATCAACGATTTATAACTCCAAAACTACTTAAGCTATCTTTATGAAATTTAAGCAGAGTAAAGATCATTTATTTAACTTTCGTTAGAGCAAAACAGTTTTTGAAAATTTCTTTGATAAAGTATGCAAAATTGCAATTTAGCAAGGTTGCTTCAATTTTTAATCTTTACGCTAAGCATTTTTATAAAACTTTCTTATAACTATTCATTCGTGAGAAAAAAAATTAAATTAACTAGTTCACATCTTAGCTCGTATGCTGACGCCTTCAGACAATTAAACAACACCTGACTTTTTATAATTAACTTTTTTTATTTTCCGACACTCCAAATTATTGCTAAGCACCCTTTTAGAGCGTAGAGTATTTCTTCTCCGCATTAGTAAGCTTTTTTGCTTGCGTATGCTACGGTGTAAACTTTCCCCTCATATTCTTGCATCAATACGGCCCCGATCCTGCTGTTGGAAGCCTCTGTACGAAGGATGAATTTTTTCAATGATTGGGCAATTTAAATATGATTCGCTTCAGGGAGCTTCTAGCGAGGAGTTTGAAAGCCTTCTCTTGGGTCTCACTCCATTCGACAAAGTTCGGCTGTCCTTTTCTTGTCAAGTCCGTCAACGGTGCCGCAATCACAACAAAGGAAGAGATATAGTCTCGGTAGTAACGGAGAAAACTGCAAACGATCAAACTTCTTTCTTCGTGACTGGCCGCTTTCCAATTGCAATTTTGTCCAGATTATCGTCATTCGGCGTAATCCAGTTGTATCCGACATCATGTCCCAAAAATTTGACTGACAAAGTCCCGAAAATGCACTTCAAGGGCCGAGAAGTGAATTAGCTTTACTTAACCTCCTTAAATGCTCTTTCAAAGCTTCTATGTGCGTCCTCCAATGGCTGGAAAATACAATCAAGTCGTATATGTAACTTTCAACAGCAGACATACCTGAAAGCACTTCCCTCATTCCACGCACAAGCGTCACATCAGAGTTCTTCATGCCAAAGGGCATATGGAGAAATTCGTATGACCCGTCCGATGTCACAAACGCGGTCTTGACGCACATCCTTTTTCGCAACCGGAATCCGCCAGTAGCCTTTACTGAGGTCAATTTTTGAAAAAAAACTTTATTTCCCCAGCTGCTGAAAAGATCCTCTGAAGCCTTTATCGGCTCCGGATCTGAAATTGCTAATTTATTTAACTGTCTGTAATTGACCCAAATACGGTTTGAACCATCTTTCTTCTTGACAATTACGTACTACTGGTCATGCATACGGCGATCACAACTTCCAAATAATTCCCATGTCAAAAAATTTCAATCTTTAGTTCCTGCCTTAGTGCATACTGCAAAGAGTAGAGTTTTGAGCGGACTGGTTACTCATCTACCAATTTAGTTTTGTTCTCAACTTCAATTTCTTTTCCAGCACATCAAAAAACTTTTTCGTGACTTTCTAACTAAGCTTGCAACTGATTAGTTTGACTGTCGCTCTCGTTTCCCAACCTAACATCACTTACACTTTCTTTTTGCCTGTACGTGTCTAACTCTAACAGTGATTCTTTGTCTATGCTTGGTGTTTCTTCTAATACAACTCCTGCACTGGCCGTTACTTTTAATCTTCCAATTCTATTTCGCTTTTTGTTTTGTTTTCCCGTACATAATACTTTTTCAGCTTATTACCATAATAATTTTGTTCTTTATTTTCAACCCAAATTTTGTTACCGTTATTTCCTATCTTCTGAGTTATTTGATACGACTCTTTCGACTGCATCAAAAGCTTATTATTATTTGTTGGTAACATGACCAAAACTTTGTCGCCTTCACTAAACTATTGTTCCTTTGTTTTCTTACCATATGTCTTTTTATACCTGACCTGGTTTTTTTTCAATTCCTCCTGAGCAAGCTTCATCACCTCTTCTAATCTTTCTCTCAGCTCTAAAACACACTTAGATATGCTGTAGTTAATCTTGATGTCTGCGGGTTCACTTTCACCTGTCCAAAGCTTTTTTTTTAATTTTGGTGGGTCCCCGCACAGTACAACCATACAAAAGCTTAAAAGATAAAAAATTGGTAGACGTTTGGGGGACCTCTTCTGTACGCAAATAAACGTACATTTAAGCATTTGTACCACTGCTTAAGCTGTTCGATACACAGACGCCTCAAAGTTGATACACAGTTGCAAAAAAAGCATTTTTACATTTAGTCTTGGAGCACCAGCACTTCACTCTTCATAGCATTAAAAGCACAACTTGCGAGCTTTTTGTTGTGGGCGGTCAGATGCTGTTCAGCAGTTGCCGCTAACTCCCTGAGACTCTGAGCTTTACTCTCTATCAGATGAACAGACAGCTCTTTAAAGCAAAAGTTAATAAACTGCTGTTTCAACATGAAATCAACCGCACTTTTAAAACTGCTTTCCATTTCAGATAACTGTAGCCACTGTGTAAAATAATTTTTGAGACAAGCAATAAATTGATCGGGTTTTTCAGAACCCTCTGTAGAAAATTACCAACGCACGTGTTTTATTTTATTTCTCTTGAGTTTCTAATCATAATTTGCGTGAGCACTCGCTACTAGCGCCTTTTTTGTTTTACGCTTTATTTTTAATTAATCTCACCTTGAAGCATAGTTGTGTCTGCAGCGCGTTGATTTTTGAGCTGGCTTTTTTGCGTTTGTACACACTTCTCAATTTGTGAGGCGACCAGCTGCAGTGTTTGTGGGCAGCTGGTTGAAGTCTGAGTAGACTTAGCGTGCAGTTTAAGATAATACCCGTTTTCCCCGTGAGTCAGCACCGAAGCGAACTGCTCGGTAAGACACCTATGCGTTATCTTTTTGTGTTTAATTTTTAGTTTGTTTTTATTTATTTACAGATTACCGTTTCCGCTTTCGTTTCGCTTTCGTTTTCGCTTTCATTTCCACGTTTCAACGTTTCAGTTATTACTTGTTTTCAATTAAATTATTTTCCTTGGTTATTATTTCCTTTTAATTTTACGAAACCGGAAGCGCGTTGATCGACACTTCACTTTGCGGTAATTGGCAACTTCAGCGCCGTTTACCGTTACAAAAAGCAATCGAGCAATTTCGGTAAGTCCGTATTGTTCTTATTTTATGATAATGTCGTTGGGTGACCCAAATGAAGTTTACAAGGCTCTGCAAAATTTGTATGTTAGAGCAGAGAGTTTAATGATGAAGCCTGAGGGTTATAAACCGCTGTTAACCCTTTTATCTGATATTCGTCAAAAATTTGAAAATTTGACTAATTTGTTAGAAGCTCTTGATGAACAAGAAGCCTTGAATTTAAATTTTAGTAAGAACAGCATTGTTGTAGAGAATCAGCAGTTTGAAGAGCATGTTCAACGCTGGATAAAAGATACTGAGGATAAGTTAAACAAAAAGAGTCGCGCTTTTTCGTATGAACGCTCCTCGGTAAGAACTGAAAGTCATTCTACCTCTAGTTCGATTCGTAGTGAGAAACAAAGGTTACTTGTAAAATTAAAAATTGCCACGGCAGCTGTCCAGCAAGAAAGTGCCAGAGTTTACGAAACGAGACAAAAAACTAGAGAAAGAGCTGAAGAGATGAAAAGAAAGCTTATGCGAAAAGCCGAAGAAGCAAGAAAAAAGGCTGAGCGAGAAGCCGAAGAAGCAAGACAAAGAGCTGAGCGAGAAGCCGAAGAAGCAAGAAAAAAGGCTGAGCGAGAAGCCGAAGAAGCAAGACAAAGAGCTGAGCAAGAAGTAGAAGAAGCAAGAAAAAGAGCTAATGAAGCCATGGAAGAAGTAAATAGACAAATGAAAATGGAGGAAGAAGAATTAGAAAGAGTTTTACTAGATAAAAAGCGCAATGAAGAATTAGCAAGGATCGAGGCAGAAGCTTGGGAAGAATTAAGCTGTGGAAAAGCAGAGGAAGGCACTAGCACACGAAAGGTGCCGCATTTAAAAATACGTGATTATTCCAAACCGTTTAGTGAAAATGTTACAACTGTTAAAAACGCGCCATTGCATAATTTTCCGCCTCGTACTTCATTGCTTACTGACATTCCCAAAAGTTCTGTTCAAATCGATAGACCATTTCCCGTTACTTTTGCAGAACTTCCTGATCAAGATTTGCGTATTAAAGTTAAAAATTCAAGCTTTAGTCAAAAACCCGAAAGTCAGTTTAAGTCTAAATTTGATTATCGCAACACAGAGCAAGCGCAAAGACAAGAAGCTTTTAATTCACCCTTGTTAACTTTGCCAACTAGTTTTCATAAATATAATGCCTTTAAAATGCGTCCTGCACCGCCGGTTGTAATTCAAAAATTTAATGGTGATCCTATGGAATATTGGTTGTTTGTTAGACAGTTTGAGGCTCATGTATTAGGAAAGGTTGAAGATTACAAATTATTTCCGTTGTTGCATCAATATTGTGAATCGCATGTACTATCTAAATTTAGTTATGTGTCGAATCAGTCGCCTGTAACTGCGTTTCAAAAAGCATGGGACATTCTTTTTGATGAATATGGTCATCCCTACGAAATAGCTAGATGTTGCGAAGAGCGATTAAAAAGTGTTCATAAAATTCCCGATGATGACAAAAATAAGCTTAAATCATTGTCTCAACTTCTTGAAAAGTGCTGTGTGTCTCTAAAAAATATTGAACAAGTTTCGAGTTTAGATTCAATGCATGTGATTATGGGCGTTGTTAACAAACTGCCAATTAATTTGAAACGAGCTTGGGTAGAATATGCGGTACAAATTGAACAACAAACTGGTGAGAGAGCGAAGTTTCTTGATTTGTCCAAATTTGTTACAGAAAAAAGTCGAATTACTAATTCTATTTTTGGTAGAGAAACGTTTCAAACTAATTACAAACCTCGCCGCGAAAGGGCGTATGTTTCTGCAACGACAAAAAATGTAAAAGACGCGTTGAGTGTGGAAAAAAGTCGATGTTTTTATTGTAAAAAATTACACAAGCTAATTGATTGCGATAAGTTCAAAAATTTAACGTACGAAGAAAAGCACAAATTTGTTAAAGCAAAGGGACTTTGTTTTAAATGTTTAAGCGGTAACCATTTCGCTCGTTACTGCAAATCGAGTTGCAAATGTTTAATTACTGGTTGCAAAGGAACCTTTCACCATACTCTTCTTCATAAAATTACTGACACTGAAGTGACGGGTCACGTCGACGCCTATAGTTCTGTTCAACTTAATAAATCGACTGGTAATGTCCAGTATGTCTTTTTAAATGTTGTTCCGGTGCGCGTTCGCTGCGAAGGTAAAGAAACAGAGGTATACGCATTTTTAGATCAAGGTTCTACCACCTGCTTTTGCGACCGCAGTTTGGCAAGGGAATTGCAACTGAGCGGCACGAGTCGACAGCTTAAATTGCAAACGTTGACAGAGACAAAATCTTATAGAACTGTGTCTGCAGAGATGGAAGTTAAAGGTTTGTTTGACGGAGATTGGGTCCAGCTTCCAGACGTTACAGTTGTAGATGAAATACCTGTACAGCCAAACGTAATTCCCACATCACAGATATTAAGCGGTCATAGCTATTTAGCTGATATTAATTTTTCAAAGCTTGACAGGCAAAACGTACAGCTTTTAATTGGTGCTAATGTCCCTAGAGTATTTAGATTAGAAGATTTAAGATCTGCTCCGGATAAATTATCACCCGACGCTGTGAAGTCACCTTTGGGGTGGTCTTTACTTGGGCCCTGTTCTAAATTTAATTGCACAGTATCCAGTAGTGATAAAAATGTTTACTACGTTTCAACTTTACGCGACAATTTTGAGGAGGATGATAGAAATTTTATATATGAATCACGCAGAAATTTTTCAAATATTCAGTTTCAATGTTATGACGAAGATAATTATTATTCGAAACCAATTTCAATGAATGATTTTAAAGTTTATAGAATGATTAAAAGTTCAATCAAGCTAGTTGATGACCACTACGAGTTACCACTACCCTGGAAGTATGAAGACCAGTTTATGCCAAACAATAAAAATTTAGCACTTAAGCGATTAAATCATTTAAAGCGAAAATTAATGCGTAACAGCGATCTGAAACAGAAATATTCAATTCAAATTCAAACAATGTTAGACAAAAACTACGCAGAACTTGTTCACGACAACTTTCAAATAACTTCTAAGAAGATTTGGTATATTCCCCATCACTCAGTAATAAACCCCCATAAACCCGACAAGTTGAGAGTGGTTTTTGATTACAGTGCCGAGTATAAAGGTATTTCTTTAAATAAATCTCTGATGCAGGGGCCCCACCTGATGAACGATTTAGTTGCCATTCTTTTCCGCTTTCGTAAAGAAAAAATAGCTTTGGCAGCCGACATAGAGTCGATGTACTACCAGGTTCAAGTTTCACCTCGTGATCGTGACAGTTTAAGGTTTTTGTGGTGGCCTGATGGAAATCTTGAAAGCCAACCAGTAGTGCATAGAATGAAAGTTCATCTTTTTGGTGCAACCTCGTCTCTGTGCTGCGCAAGTTTTGCGTTGCGTCAAGCGGCCATTGATTTCGGCGCTCAATTCGAACCTTATATCAGTTCTGCAATTGAAGAACATTTTTATGTTGATGACTTTTTAATTAGCGTACCTAACGTTGAAATCGGACTTAAATTAATGAAAGATATAAAGCATCTGTTGTCGAAAGCAAGTTTTAATCTTACGAAGTGGTGCTCAAACTGCCCTGAAATAATAAAACATTTGCCTGAGAATGAACTTTCGAAATCACTACAAATTAACGCTCTGGCCAAAAATTCTAGTGAACGTGTCTTAGGAGTAAATTGGAACCTCAATACTGATTGTTTCTATTTTGTAGTAGATCTTCCGGATAAGCCATGTACGAAACGTGGTTTTTTGTCTTCGATCAACTCCATTTTCGACCCGCTTGGATTTCTGTGCCCAGTGATTGTTGAAGCCAAGCTTCTCTATCGACGACTATGCGAGCTGGAGTTAGAATGGGACGAACCTATTCCTTCCTTAGAATTCAATAAGTGGCAACAATGGATCCAAACGCTGGAGCATCTGAAGTCGATGTCTATCCCAAGATGGATGGGTTTGCATACCAATTTAGGCAGTGAAAACTATCAATTGCATTATTTTGTCGATTCCTCTAAGCATGCGTATGGCGCCGTTTGTTATCTCCTTTCGAGCGATATTAATGACTATGTCAATTGTAACTTAGTTATTAGTAAATCTCATTTAGCTCCTAAAGACGAATTTTCAATTCCCCGTCTAGAACTTCTTGCTGCTGTGACTGCCGTAAAATTAGATATTTTTCTTAAACACGAACTAAACTTACCGCGTTTGAGACCAACTATTTTTTGGACAGACTCCGCTGTAGTTCTTCAAAGTATAAGAAATAAAGAAAAGCGTTTTCCTCTTTTTGTGTCCCGTCGTTTAAAGTTTATTACGAAAAGCACTTGTACTTCTAATTGGAGGCACGTCCCTAGTGAACTCAACCCCGCTGATGTTTTAAGTCGTGGATGTAGATCCGACAAACTAATGAAAACTAAATCGTAACTTTCTGGACCAGAATTTTTGAGTGAATCGCCAGACAGCTGGCCTTGCCGGTTTGCAAAGACGACATTAGATGTAGAAAATGTAAAAGCATTTGATAAAAAAGCCGCGTCTGCATTTTTGATTACCGAAATGATTGATCCAGTTGACAAGCTCATTACGTATTTTTCTTCGTGGTTTAAGCTAAAGAAAGCCACTGCTTGGCTTTTAAAATTTAAGACCTTTTTAATAAATTCCAACTCTGTCTATCATTTTTCTCGTTCCTTGTCTGTCTCTGATCTTCGAAAAGCAGAAATTGAGCTTATTAAATATGAGCAATGGAACTGTTTCGGCGACATCATGTCGAAGATGCAAACTAATGAAAACTTTTCTCTACCTTCCAAATCTCCACTTCTAAAACTGAATCCTGTTATTGTGAACGGTCTTTTAAGAATAGGCGGCCGTTTAGATAGAGCTTCTGTTTCCTTTGATCTAAAACACCCAATTATCTTGCCCCACACCTCGCACTTAACCAATCTTATTGTTCTTCATTGTCATTGCATTACAGGTCATGGCGGAGCAAATATGACGTTGAACCAGTTACTACAACGATATTGGATTTTACGAAGTACAGCTGTTGTTCGCAGAGTACTTAATTCCTGCATGCATTGCCGACGACGCTATGAAAAGCCGGGATCACAAAAGATGGCTGATCTTCTTCCGTCGCGTCTACAAATCGATATTCATCCCTTTGCATACTGTGGCGTTGACTACTTCGGACCGTTGCTCGTGAAACAACGGCGTTCTCAAGTAAAAAGATATGGTTGCCTTTTTACTTGTTTAACTTCTAGAGCAATTCATATTGAAGTCGCGATGGATCTGACAACCGACGCCTTCATCAACGTCTTACGTCGTTTCCTATCAAGAAGAGGTCCCGTTCTGCACTTCTTCTCCGACAACGGAACCAATTCCGCCGAGAAGACCCTTCGTGAAGCCCTGCGCCAGTGGAATCAGCACCAGATTGAAGATTTTCTCCTTCAAAAGGAAATTCAATGGACTTTCAATCCCCCAAATGCCAGCCACATGGGTGGTGCTCGGGAGAGAATGATTCGGTCAGTCAGACGAAT
Source organism: Diplosoma virens (assembly GCA_963680785.1). Taxonomy (NCBI): domain Eukaryota; kingdom Metazoa; phylum Chordata; class Ascidiacea; order Aplousobranchia; family Didemnidae; genus Diplosoma; species Diplosoma virens. Next base: position 42,425,904 of record OY796888.1, on the reverse strand, counting down.
TTTAACTGCATTGATGACGGAACGAACTCTCGATGACGATTAACTTCACACCTTTTTATTGGAAGCAGAGTCTATTTTAAACTCTCGCCCTTTAACTCCAATCACAACTGATGCAGATGGTTTGGAACCATTGACGCCTAATCATCTTTTGAAATTGTGTCCTACTGGCAACTTCCCCCCTTCACTTCCTTCTGAAGAGCACTGTTGTCCCAAAAGTCGTTGGAAAAATGTACAATACCTAGCTGACCAATTTTGAAAAAGATGGTCTCGAGAATATTTAAAGACGATAATCGCCCGCCAAAAATGGTTTAAGAAGAAGACCAATTTTCAAAAAGACGATGTTGTTCTACTCTACTCGTGGACGATTCGATTCCTCGTTCGCAATGGCGTCTTGGCAAAGTTGTAAAGCTGTTCCCCGACGAACAAGGCTTGGTGCGCCAAGTCGTAGTAAAAACGCGTGGTTCTGAAGTGCGGCGGCCCGTTCATAAACTGTGCTTGGTGGTTCCCGCGAATCTTGATGTTATGCCGCGGAAGGACTCTGGTGATCCCGCAATTACCGTAAAATAAAGTTTTTTAAATGTTTTCGTTAATGTTATTTGTGTTGTGTGCAGCGTTGGTATTTTTTTTTTTCTTTTTCTTTTTTAATTTCTCGGGTGTTGGGAGTGTAGAAAATTACCAACGCACGTGTTTTATTTTATTTCTCTTGAGTTTCTAATCATAATTTGCGCGAGCACTCGCTGCCAGCGCCTTTTTTTTGTTTTACGCTTTATTTTTAATTAATCTCACCTTAAAGCATAGTTGTGTCTGCAGCGCGTTGATTTTAGAGCTGGCTATCATGATTTAACCTGGACTCGAAACCACCGTAACACTTGCCTTATTCATAAGTTTATTCATTTTTCTCGTTGTCATCTTTTCTGTGTAACTTGCTGCCTTGCGCGAACTTTTTAAACTTTAAATAGCACTCTGGTTTTGTTTAATGGATTTTAGCTAATTTAATTTTAAACGCTTAATTCTATTTCAATTATTATTATTGCTTTCTTTTCAGATTTTAGTCATAATTTTGTGAATAAAAGCCTAGTTTACGGTTTACCTTATGACAATTTTATTCACAAAATATTAAACTATTATGGACCGCTTGTTAAGACCTGAGAAACTTGAAACGCTGCCAGAAGATCCTGATGCAGCTAAAGTATTTGAATACTGGTTCAAAACGTTTGAAAGTTTTCTATCTGGTGTTACAAATGTTACGGATAACGAAGGAGCTGTGAATCGACTTGCCCTGCTGACTAATTACTTGTCACCTCAAACATACGCTTACATAAGTGAAGCTATAGAATACGAAGAAGCCGTACAATTACTTCGTTCGTCATACCAAAAGAAAAAGAATGTTACTTTCGCCCGCCACGTCTTAATGAAAAGACTGCAAGCACAGAATGAAAGTATTTCTCAGTATGTTCACGCTCTCCGTGGTCTTGCAAAAGAATGTTCCTTTCAAGCAGTATCAGCAGAAAAGTACAAAAATGATATGACTAGGGACGCTTTCATCAACGGAATTCGATCTGATACAACCAGAAGGAGGCTTTTAGAGGAAGAAACCTTAGATTTGGACACCGCTGTAAAAAAAGCTGAAATATTGGAAGTGGCTAAGCAACAAACTGAACTTTACGCTAAATCCCTTGATAAACTAAACAGCGATTCAACTGACCGAAACAGAGATTCAACTGACCGTCTAGCAACTACTTTTGTTCCCAACGACAAGGTCTCTAACAGCGAAGAAAATGTCTCTTTAACTGCTACAACTTCACATTTCAAATGTTCAAAGAAAAAGTGTTTTTTTTGTGGTGGAGCTCTGCACGCTGGAGGAAGGTCTAACTGCCCAGCTAAGAACAGAGAGTGTTACGGATGTGGAAAACTGGGACACTACCAAAAGGTATGCCAAAATAAAAACAAGAGAACTATTTCAGCTGTTGGAACTGTAAATGACGACTGTAAAAACTCTTTAGCCGTTCTCGCCAGCGCACCGTGCTGTTTGAAGCCAACCGTAGTGACCGGTTTCTTGAAGGATGTGAAGCTCGATTGCTTGTTAGACTCTGGTGCCTCTGAAAACTTCATAAATAAAAAGGTTGTCGATGAATTGAGACTCAAAATCTTTGGTGCAAAAACGAATGTCGCTATGGCCTCTCAAGCATTCTCAGTCAAAGTGCTTGGTAAAGTAAAAGAAACTTTAAAGTTAAAAGGACGAACCTATGACAACCTTACGTTAGGCGTAGTCCCTAAACTATGCGCTGACATTGTCTTGGGACAAGCTTTTATGAGACAGCACGAGGAAGTAGTTTTTAAACTGGGAGGATCAAAAAAAGGTTTGGTAGTAGCACATTGTGGAGTAGCTGCATCTCGAGTCCATACCCAGAGACTTTTTCGCAATCTTATCCCCGGATGTCAACCGATAGTTACGAAATCACGCAAATTTAACAACGATAATCGACAGTTTATCCATAACGAGGTTAGTAAAGTTCTTAATGACAACATTATAGAGCCGTCTTATTCTCCATGGCGTGCTCAAGTACTGGTAACGAAAGATGAACGCCATAAACGCCGAATGGTTGTTGATTACTCCCAAACTATTAACAAATTTACGCTACTAGACGCTTACCCTCTACCTAACATAGATGAGCAAGTAAATGAAATTGCAAAAGGTACAGTTTTTAGCACCTTAGATTTAAAGTCTGCTTATTACCAACTTCCATTATGTCCTGAAGACCGACCATATACGGCTTTTGAAGCCTGCGGCAAGCTATACCAGTACACCCGTTTACCGTTTGGAGTCACAAACGGTGTTTCCTACTTCCAACGTGTGATTGAACAATTGATTGACAAATATCGTTTAAAGGGAGTTTATGCTTATGTTGATAACATCACTGTTTCTGGCTATGACAAGGCTGATCATGATTTAAAACTAAAGGCGTTACTAGCAGCTTCCGAAGCTGAAAACTTAACCTTTAACACTGATAAATGTGTGTTTGAGAAAAACCAAATAGACTTGTTAGGATATCGTGTGTCTCATCTAAAGATACGGCCTGATCCCGAACGATTGCGCCCTCTGCGTGAACTACCCCTGCCTAAAAGTAAAACAGAACTTCAAAGAGCGATCGGTATCTTTTCATACTATGCAAAGTGGCTTTCTGATTTTTCTTTAAAAATTAAACCCCTTATTGAATCAAACAAAAACAATGTTTTTCCTCTATCTAATGAATCGGCAGGAGCGTTTGAAATGCTTAAATCTGAATTAACTTCTGCTTGTTTAACTTGTGTGAATGAAGGATTGCCTTTTACAGTAGAATGTAATGCTTCTAACCATACTTTAGCAGCTAGTCTAAATCAAGGTGGTCGCCCTATTGCTTTTCATTCCCGGACTCTTTCTCCCAGCGAACGTCGATATTCGGCTGTCGAAAAAGAAGCGGCGGCAATCATCGACGCCGTACGAAAATGGAGTCATTTTTTATTTTCTAAACGCTTTCAACTAATCACTGATCAATGAGCTGTATCTTTTCTGTTTAACCCCCAACGTTTAGGAAAAATTAAGAATACGAAAATTCAACTTTGGAGAACAGAGCTGGGCAATTTTGACTACAATATTGTTCATAGGCCGGGCAAGCAAAATATTGTTCCAGATACTTTATCAAGAGTGTGTAGTGTGATGTACAACGGGCTTAATCTAGTGGAAATACACAAAGTACTTGGCCATCCAGGAGTTACTCGATTGTCACATTTCGTAAAAACCAAAAGCTTACCATTTTCTGTCGAAGACGTCAAAAAGGTATGCTCAAACTGTCAAATCTGTGCTGAGATAAAACCGCGCTTCTTTCGAAAACCTGTAGAAACTCTTGTTAAAGCTATGCACCCATGGGAAAGATTGAGTGTCGACTTCAAAGGTCCGTTGCCAGGTAAAAATAAGTATGTTCTGTTTGTTGTCGATGAGTTTAGTCGCTTTCCTTTTGCCTTTCCATGCAAAGACATGAGCTCAGCTATGTCTTTGCATGGAAAGGCAATATCATGTTTGTCAACTTTGTTCAACATCTTCGGATTACCACTTTATGTTCATAGTGATCGTGGTTCAAGTTTTATTTCCAGGGAACTAAAACAATACTTGAACGATCGAGGAGTGGCTACCAGTAGATCAACGCCATATCACCCTACTGGTAACGCACAATGTGAGCGAGTGAACCAAACTGTTTGGAGAACGGTAAAGTTAACGCTACGTAACCTGAATTTACCAGAGCTTTCATGGGAAACTGTGCTCCCTCAATCATTACATTCTGTTAGATCCTTACTATGCACGACAACTAACGCAACGCCCCACGAACGCTTCTTAAACTTTCACCGCAGAAGCATGCTGGGGCGCTCTCTTCCTAACTGGTTGTTGCAACCTGGGCCGGTACTGTTGCGGCGTTTCGTGCGAACAAAGAATCAACCCCTTGTTGACGTAGTGGAACTAGTTGAAGCAAATCCCAACTTCGCTATCGTAAAATTTTCAGACGGTAGAGAGTCAACAGTTTCTGTTGCAGACTTAGCTCCTTCCCCAACCCGCGAAGTGGAAGCAAATGAAATCAATCCTTATGTCCCTTATCCTACCAGCGAAGCCGAAACAAGTGAAGTCAATCCTTCTGTCTCTTCTCCAACTCACGAAACCGAAGCAAATGAAATCGATCCTTATGCCGTAGGTCGACCACAATCAACGCCCAACGCTCCTTTGAATGAATCTCAAAGCAGTGAACTGCGTGAAGAGAGATCTCAACAAGCACTGCCTTCCAATTCCCGAGATGAAAATCGTTCAGACTTGAGACGCTCGACTAGAACGCGTAAACCACCGGACAGATTTGGCGTATACATAACTCACTAATTTTGTTTGCTTTAATTTGCGTTTTATTTTTCGACCGTAGGAAGATTATCATGATTTAACCTGGACTCGAAACCACCGTAACACTTGCCTTATTCATAAGTTTATTCATTTTTCTCGTTGTCATCTTTTCTGTGTAACTTGCTGCCTTGCGCGAACTTTTTAAACTTTAAATAGCACTCTGGTTTTGTTTAATGGATTTTAGCTAATTTAATTTCAAACGCTTAATTCTATTTCAATTATTATTATTGCTTTCTTTTCAGATTTTAGTCATAATTTTGTGAATAAAAGCCTAGTTTACGGTTTACCTTATGACACTGGCTTTTTTGCGTTTGTACACACTTCTCAATTTGTGAGGCGACCAGCTGCAGTGTTTGTGGGCAGCTGGTTGAAGTCTGAGTAGACTTAGCGTGCAGTTTAAGATAATTCCCGTTTTCCCCGTGAGTCAGCACCGAAGCGAACTGCTCGGTAAGACACCTATGCGTTATCTTTTTGTGTTTAATTTTTAGTTTGTTTTTATTTATTTACAGATTACCGTTTCCGCTTTCGTTTCGCTTTCGTTTTCGCTTTCATTTCCAAGTTTCAACGTTTCAGTTATTACTTGTTTTCAATTAAATTATTTTCCTTGGTTATTATTTCCTTTTAATTTGTCGAAGCCGGAAGCGCGTTGATCGACACTTCACTTTGCGGTAATTGGCAACTTCAGCGCCGTTTACCGTTACACCCTCTGACTTAACCTCTTTAAAATGTTGGCGGTACCACTGTTCCTCATAATTGTACTGCTGAAGCAGCGTCATCTTGAAACGTCTGTAATCCACAACGTTTTCTTGTGAGAGGCTGAGAATATATATCGAAAGCCGTTCAACTCAGTAGAGCACTCAACTGAGCTGATCAATTAGCTTGAGCAGGGCCGTAACTTCGTCAGGTGGGGCCTCGGTACAAAACATCTGTTATGAGCATAGGCGTACCAGCCAAAAAAAATTTGGGGAGCAATGAATTTTTTCCCAAATCATGATTTTGTGGCGACCAATCAGCTGGCGCGCGCGAAAGACTTATGTGACGAGAGACGTCGGTGCGCAAGCATGCGTGAAAACGTTTTCAATGATTTTCGCTAATGTACGCGCGGTCTTTGTTCGAGTTTTATTATTAAAAGTGCATTGTTAGAAACGGGTCATGTATCGCGAAGTCAGACAGTGTGTTTAGTAAGTAAACGCTACATTGGTGACCCCGGAAGTCGAATACGCCCAAAATGTTCTAATAGCAGAAAATAAGCTGAAATTACTGGATTAACTTTGTTAAACATTGATACGTCAGCAGACAGTAAAATTTTAATGCAGTTAACTGAACCAGTCAGCAAGTTAACAAACAACGCCTTGTCAACGACTAAGATTCAAGCAGTAGCAGTTAAACTCCCAGAGTTTTGGACAGACGACCCGGAGATTTGGTTTCTTCGAGCCGAAGCACAATTTAGATCTAAATCTATTATTATTGATCAAACTAAATTTGACTACATAATTACAGCATTAAACAATCGGGCCGCTGCAGAAGTTAAAGCAGTTCTTCTAAGCCCACCGGAGCAAGGAAAATATAATGCTTTAAAAACAGCTTTACTCAACGCGTTTGGTAAATCTCAACTACAAAAAGACGCTGAGCTCATTAATATTTCAGGGCTTGGGGACAAGAAGCCCTCCGCATTTCTACGCTTTCTCGAGTCCCTCAACAATGACGCCGACACCCTTCGGCGAGCATTTTTTTAGCACAACTTCCTTCACAGGTTTGTGCGATTCTAGCGGCTCAAGAATTTCCAAATCTACAGGAATTAGCTTTAGCTGCAGACCGTATTATCGAACCTAACGAGTTACTCCCTATCAACTCGACATCGGCGTTAAGCCCCAGACATCTTAAGAACTTACAACCAAAACACAAACCCAAACCTAATTCCTCCCCTCATCACATTATCTGCTACTATCATAAAAAATTCGGCCCTAACGCACGTACCTGCAGACCCGGCTGCCCCTTTGCGAGCTTACTCCCAGTGGCAACGTCATCGTCAATCACCGTGCAGGAAAACGGGCAAGCCGGCCGCCAATGACCGCGGCGGTCGGCTTAATCAAAACTCACACGTTGTCAGTGTGGAATCGCGCCACAGGGACATCTTTCTTAGTAGATACGGGCGCTGACGTTTGCGTTTTCCCTGCTTCCCCAAACGACAAGCGCAAATGTACCCTTACAGAAAACCTCACAGCGGCCAACGGTTCCGAAATCAGCACATGGGGACAACGTGTTATTACTTTTATTCTCGGACAAGGAAAGCGATATCGTCAGAAATTTTACTTAGCCGACGTCGCTCGCCCTATACTAGGCGTTAATTTTTTTACGGCCAATAACATTGCCATCGATTTACGCGGACGCCGACTTGTCGATTTAAATCAGGGCCATATTTTCGCTGCACATACAGAGCGCACACCGAACAGTCACTGCGGTTTAGTTTTGGGCGCAACTAGCTGCTTTAATCAACTATTGCTACAACTCCCACAAATTTTAGCCCCCAGTCTACAAAACCAGGTGAGTAAACACGGTGTAAAACACCATATTGTTACCAGCGGCCCACCAGTTCATTCACGACCTCGGCGTTTAACTGCCCCAAAACTAGCTCTAGCCCAAGCCGAATTCCAACAATTAGAGCGGGCAGGCATAATTCGTCGTTCCAATTCACCTTGGTCCACCCCCCTACACATGGTGCCTAAACCCTCTGGTAGATGGAGACCGTGCGGCGATTATCGCCGCCTTGACCAAATTACCACCGACGATCGTTATCCACTACCCCATATTCACGATTTCAACACACGACTGGCTGGAGCAAAGATTTTTTCCAAAATAGACCTCATTCGTGGTTATCACCAAATTCCTATGGCCGAAGATTCAATTGCAAGACTGCAATCGCCACCAGTTTTGGCCTCTGGGAATTTCTTCGGATGCCTTTCGGGTTAAAAAACGCAGCACAAACCTTTCAACGACTCATGGACAGCATTTTCCAACACTTAGATTTTGTTTTCGTCTAGATGATATTTTGGTTGCTAGTAAATCACCGATAGAACACTACAATCACCTTAGACAGATTTTTACACTGTTGCCTCAAACGGATTAATAATTCAAAAATCCAAATGTATTTTTGGCGTTCAAGAACTCAAATATTTAGGACATCTTATCACAGTCGAAGGTGTTAGACCTCTCCCGAGCCGCATTGAGGTTATCCGCAATTTTCCCACGCGAGATTCTCGTTCTTCTCTTCAACGTTTCTTGGGCATGATAAATTTCTACCACCGTTTCCTCCCCACAATCGCCTCGCAGCTTGCGCCTCTGCATGTCGCATCGTCTGGCCGAGGCAAAGAACTTACGTGGACTACAGAATGTCAGAAGGCCTTCGAAAACGCCAAGGCAGCGCTGGCACATGCTACTTTACTACACCATCCTAAGGCAAACGCACCTACCAGCATAACTGTAGATGCATCTGACTTGGCCATTGGAGCACAACTTGACCAATTGCACAATGGTTACTGGGTACCCATCGCTTTCTTTTCCCGAAAATTGTCGTCGGCAGAAAAGAAATACAGTACCTTCGACAGAGAACTACTGGCAGCGTACCAGGCTGTACGCCACTTTCGGCATTTCGCAGAAGGCAAGCCCTTTACCTTACCTACACCGACCACAAGCCATTAACATTTGCATTGTCCAACAATGCTGACCGCTCGCCCCGTCAATCCCGCAACCTATCGTTTATAGCCAAGTTCACCTCTGATATACGACATGTAAAAGGAAAATTTAACGTGGTAGCCGACACACTCTCAAGAATCAACACTATCACAGAGCCTCCCATTGACTTTCGACAACTAGCAAACGACCAAGCAGTTTCACAAGAAATTGCAGCGTATCGAACCTCAATAACCAACCTTTTGCTTCAAGATATACCATTCGGCGACGTCTCCCTCCTTTGCGACATGTCACTTGGGAAACCTCGTCCTGTGCTTCCAAAGGAATGGACCTACAGAGTTTTCCAAGCTATACACTCTTTAGCTCACGCCGGACCACGCCCCACTCAACGGGCAATTGCAGACCGCTATGTATGCCCCCTACCCCCCGCCAACTACGGCTATGATTACAGGGACCACATTTTAAATTAATATTATTGATGAAGTGTGACATTTAATAACAAGAGGTTTACTTGAGCTTATGTAGCAAAGCGGGGCCCCCTCGTGTTGGACCCCCGGTGCATTGCACCGGCTGCACCGGCAATAATTACGGCCCTAAGCTTGAGGCCAATTTGCAATAGTAGCGTAACTTTTAAATTGTAACAGATAATTATCTAAATTATCTTTTCCGTGAATAAAATGGAGGAGGTCAGGGGACCTTACTCCTTCAAAGCAACACTTGCACCCCCTTCTTGATTCTTTCCCTTCCTTTTCCACCTGACCGATTTGTCTCCCGCTCAAGCGTCAACTTCTCCAGTTCAAGCTGCATTTTTCTCTGTTCCAATTCTAATTTTTCGTGTTGTTGTATCGCTCCAATTTCTCCCACACACCTTCCAATTTTAATTTTTCCCCCTCAGCTTGCAGCATTGTTTGCCGATCTTTCCCTTTCTCACAAAGCCGATTCCATTCATTGCAAAAAACAGTTTTCTCTTTTTCCCACATTTTTAAACTTTCTACGCAGCCCTCAGTTAATTAATGGACCAAGTATTTACACAGCCAATTGCTTCTACAAGTATAAATTACACATGAAATATTTATACCGGATGCGATATATTATTATTTTTCTTGTAAGTGCAAGAATGCTTTTTTTTAAACAAATTGCTTTTGTTAATGAGTCGGAACGTTTTCTATTTCTCAATAAGTTTTGTTTTTTATTAGTTTTTTTAATATTTAAGTGGGAGCCAGATTATAAAAGCAAAGCTGTTGGTAAATTTAACAAAAACTTTGTTTTGATTATAATTTAAAAAGCTTTTCTTTTTTTTATATTTAAGAACTTCAACCAGTTTCTTATTTTTACCTATATTTAAGAAGTTTTAATACCAAGTGGCGTGGTACAGATTTAAAAAGAAATCTGTAAAATAAAAGAATAGCTAAGTTTGTTTAATAAGATATGACGCAGTTTTAAATAGGCCATAGCCTAAATCAATATCCCTAAGTTTTCCATATGAGAAGTCATTTTTTAAAATTGAAAAAACTTAAAGTGCTCCGATAGTTTGACTAAAAAACTATGTTTTTGCTTTAAAATTGACATAAAGATTGAAAAAGGCTCTTAAGTTTTTTCGAACGTAGAAACAACTTTCTTTACTTTGACGTGAAATTAAGATCTTTTTTTCTTTAATTTCGTTTAGAAAAAAAAAGTTTAGTTTTTTTAAGTGAAAAATATTTTCCTGGTTTTTATATTTATTAAGGTACCTGCTTAAGCTGCTGTAGAAGGCTGTATTAACTTTGACTGAATTTTTTACTTGTTTAATAGATAATCGAGTTGTGGTCTGCTGTTTGGACCACCCTGGTCTAAATAATAAAATACAGCTTTATCTTACTGAATTCTTGGCTGCTCACTAATTGAGCTATTTTTAATAAAATAGTTTTTTAATAAAATTAATAGTATAAAATTAAATTTTAATTTAGATCGAAGACGAGATTGGAAAAAATAATCGTTAGTTTCATTTAAATTTGCTTTAGGCTACATGATCTGAAAGGATTAATTACGTTATTATATCAAAATTTCATGGACATAGGTGAAATTTAGTACTGAAATCTAGTTGCCAGCGTGGTCAAACAGATATGGGGGCCGTGATTGATAGCGAATGTGATTGAAACGGTCGCGGTTCAAAACCAACTCGCGCCTTCTATTGTTTCATTAAAAATACAGTTTACGGCACTTTTCTCTGCTATACGATCTTGGCAAACAGCTTTTGTGTTTGGTCACATTTTTAAATAAAAAACTAAATAAAAATTTCAACTAGACAGCAATATTTAGGGATCTCCCAAAGTACGAAAAGATAATTGTTTGACAGTTGTCGTTAGTACAGCCCTCTGAAGTTTTACTGCGAGTCAGAAGGATGAACAAAGAGATATAAAAAATATATGCATGTATTAATATATATGATATTAATTTAACGTAGGTCTACCCACCCACAAACAAAGTTTGAGCCCAAGCAAAAATTTAGTAAAAATTTATATTCCATATCTCCTAATTTTTATAAAACTCAAATTTTATTCCATAATACTTATTTTTTTATCTTAGAAAATCTACGTTCAAACAATCATCAAACAACGCACTAAGTGTTTAAAAATTAATCTAACGTTTTAAATTATTATCAGTATACCAAGACTTTAATGACATACGGATATGAGACACAGATTCAAGAAAAACACTGTCAAAATCTACAGTAAATTCGGTTTTGCTAATGTTTTACTAAAACTCTGCTTAAACTCTGCTAATGCTGTAAAATACTTTTGCCGATTTCAGGCTAATCTATCTGCTCAAATCTATTTCAACAACTTGTTTAAAAATTCAGAGATTCTTATGTTATAATTAGAATTCAAAGTGGTCACCGCTTAACCACGATAATTCCTAAAAGTTTTAAATAAACTTTTTTTGAGGGGTGATTGGGTAGTAAAATATTCAGTTTCGGTCATACTGTGCGTCTTTATTACATTGAAACTTTAGCCTACATATCCTTTGGGAAAAAAGTTTCCTAATAATGCTATATACATTGGCTTGGTTTAAAGACAATTGCTCTGGCTAAAGACGTCAACTCCAGGTTTCTTTGGCTTAAGATATGACTAAGTACAAAAACTTCGTTTCAATCTCATACTATTTGTTTTGACCGATTCTTCACTGCTTTTTTATTTTATATTTAAGTTTAGTTTAAAGGTTTAATTTTTTTACTTAAGTTTTAATTCAAAGACCAAGAAAAGTCTTCATAAAGAAAAAAACTAAATAACTTTGATGATTATTTGAGTGTATTGCAACCGTGCTTAATCTATCGAACTACTCCTTTTAACTTTATTAGCGCGTGTTACAGCCTAACGCTTTTTGGACCAGCAGGGCCTAAAACCGTCAAAAAATGTGGACCGCAAAAGGTTAATTCTCCCCGTGGGGGACCCAAAAAGTTATCGACCGATATCTCTGCTCTGTGTCCCCTACAAGATCCTCGAGAGGCTTATCTACGCCCGTGTTGAACCATTAACACTTTCAATCCCGCCTTTGTTTTTCGAAAGTCCGCTCGCTGTGCTGAATGCGTGAGTGATTTTGTTTGTATGCGTGCCGCTTGCATTATCTCGATTTGTTCTTTGCTGTGCCAGCCACTTTTAACAATTTTTATGATTGTGTTATTATAGTTCAAAATATTTTCTCTCTACCTAGATTGTATATTTTGATGGTGAATATTTTTATGAAACTTATTTGTTCCCTCCGTATGACCCTTACGTCATTTGTTTGCTGCATTATGATATAATGGTACGTCCTGACTTTTTTGATTAGAGTTATATTATGTATTGTAATTCAAAAAAAGTTTTATCACTACCTAGATTCTATTTTTTTATCGCAAATATCTTTTATAAAACCAGGGCTGGGGAGCCGGAGCCGGAGCCGGAGCGCGGAACCATAGAGCCAGCCAATTTTGGAGGAGCCGGAGCTGGAGCCGGAGCCGGAGCCGGAGCTGGAGCCACAAAAATTTTAGTAGCTCCGGCTCCAGTAATGGTTCATAGGATCAACTTCATAAAATGAAATTAACTGTTATGGATTTTTAAACATTAACATAAAAATAAATTTTATGTTTTATAGATATCTTTCTTTTCATTTATTAAGCAAAAACATCTCTACAGTCTATTTTATCTGATTAAGAAATTAAGAAATAGATGAAACAGGCTGTAGGGTTGTTTTTTAATAAATGAAAAATCAAAATATTTGTTCCGACTTTCATTAAGCGCTCTACAAAAACACGTCAATTAATTTTTTCCTAGATTATATATATTGCTTAAGTTTCATATAATATTACAATATATATATATACAGTATGTAGAGAGAGAGAGAGACGTCGTCATCGTCGTCGTTTAAAGGGTATCCACTCCAGATCAGACACAAACAGGACTGGGGCCGAGGGTTTATCCTTTTACTACTCCAGACTGCTGCACTGCCTGCATCAAGTGCTGGCAGTGGTGTTATTAAGCCAGCATCGAGTTTCGTCATTTAAAACCGTCAGACCTCGTGCTCCATGTGGTGCCCGATGTATAGGGCACGCTGTTTGAACATGGTCTGCGTTTTGCTCAGAGGCGCCACACTCGCAATTCGGTGAAGGAACGAGACCCCATTTGTGCATGGAGAATGAGAAGAGAGAGAGAGCAAGAGTGAATTGATCTTTATTGCAAAGTGCTCAAAGAAAAGATCAGAGGAATTTCGTACAAAATTTATTTAAACTCTATTTTAAAAATTTCAATAGTCTATTTCATCCAATAAAATCAGTTTTTTTTTATTCATATTAAGGTAAGAGAAGGGGAGTCAGGTCATCTTAATATGAATGCATGACCTGAGTCATATTTTTCTATATGACAGGAATTGCATTATTTGCTTGATTAGTTCAACAAATTATTCTTAACAAAAAATCTCACCTAAATAGTACTCAACTCTATAAACTTTCGTTTGTTCAACTTCTTCAAATAAATATAAATAAAAAAGAAGCAGATGATGATTGAACGTAAAAAATTTTTGGTATTAAAAGATATTAAAAGGAATAAAAAGAATAAAAGCTGTCCTTCATCAGCTGTTTAATTTGCTGTTTTTATTTATACTTATCTGAAAAAATTGAATAAAAAAAAGCTTATAGAGCCGAATATTATTTAGCTGAGATTTTTTGTTTAGAATAATTTTTTTAAATAATTTTCTATAAGTCTATGTATCCTACAATAAATATACCACTCTTTGCAAGTTTGGACTTGCTTTACTTTTCGATAGTTTTGAATTATTTTTGTAGTTTAACAAACTACATATTTTGGAAGCATAAAATTTAAAAAGCTTAAATAATGTTTCTATTGTTAAAAATAATTTAAAATTTTGAAACCACCTCTTATAATTTATGTTTTTCGGAACTACGTATTATTTATCAGATAAAATTGACTTATCGTACTATGTTTTCTTAATGATGTTATAAAAACATAGTACTATGTTTACTAATGATTATAGCCTATTCTTTATTTTTCCTGTAAACACAGGAAGATTCCATAGAATGAAACAGACTGTTTTGGTTTTTTAAAAAATAGTTAAATAATTTTTGTATAATATATTTAAATATCCTTTTTCAAATAATATCTTTCTAATTAAATAAAGATCAAGATTCTATTTAAATAAAGAAGCAACAGATGTTTGTGGTTTTTTCAAAACAGTGATGAAACAAATTTTGTATTAAAGTATTGCTCTTATTCTTTACACTCTGCGAGGACAATTGATTCCCTTTTTAATATACATATAATCTTTAATTTACAATGGCTAATGGTGAACAATTTAAAACAATTAAGGAAAAGGCACTGTACATCAATTATGCAACTAATTAAACTAAGTGCTTTTAAAAAAATTGTTAGCCTCATATAAAAAACAAGGTAAATTCTGACAAAGAAGAATCGGAATCAAAAAATGTTGTTGAACTCGGCATCGGAGTCAAAAAAAAAATTGGCATCATCCCATCACTAATTTAAACACTCAATGATTAAGAGTAAATAAATATCAAAATTTAATATGACTAAAACATAATGTAGCCGTGAGAATTGGATAACTTAAATTTTTTATTTGGTTCAATTTTTGCATGACTGTTACGTCGTAAATTTATCTCTTAAAATTATAGAGTAGATTTGGCTGACGCAATCTTTTTTATTGCCTTAATAAAGTTTTATCACAAATGTTCTTGCTTATTTCCTCGTGCGTTAAATCTCTTGGAAGTTTTTTGTTTCGCGCACATGTGCTTCTAAAGTTTTCCACTAAAAAGATAAGTTCAGCTATTTGTCAGCGCGGAGTTTGCAATTCATAATAGTTACGATTTAACCTTTTTAATGTTTAGATAATGCCACCATTGATTTTCATTTAGTTATAATTCTTGGTACTCGCTTTCAGATTTGGTTAATATAATTGTAAAGATCAGAAGTCGTGATTCTTGTTTGACTAGATAGTTTATCGCAAGAAAGATTTAAACACTAAATGATAAACTAATTGTTTACTAAAGAGTTGGAGAGCTGGAGCCGGAGCTGGGGAGCCGGAGCCGGAGGTAGTGGATAAGTACTTGATAGCTCCGGAGCTGGAGCCGGAGCTAGTGCTCATCTACAGTGGCTCCCCAGCCCTGTATAAAACCTATTTGTTACCTGGTGTCCTTCCGGACACCAAAACCCGATTTTTTACTAGCGATTTCGCCGACAACTAGAAGAAAAAAACGAATACTCGAACCATAATAAACTTTGTAACCTATGACATACTGCTACATGTCAGTTGAAACCCGTTCAAACCATATTAGTCGAACCATTATAAACTTTGTAACCTTTTTTTAACCTTTGACGCAAATGGCGTCATGAAGCAATCTGCGATAAAAGATCTTAGACGTTATAAGCGTCACGCGGCACTGAAAACAAAAAAATATTAGACACAACTGGCGTCGCTCGGCATTCTGCGCATAAAAAGCAATGATGCCATTTGCGTCATGAGGCAGCGAACGTGTTAATCGATCCACTGCTCCCTAAAAAGCAAGCTGGGTTCCGACGCGAAAAGTCAACCGTAGATCAAGTTGTTTTACTAACCCAGAACATCGAGGATTCTTTCGAGGCTAAAAAGAAGGCTGATGCCGTATTTGTCAATCTGACAGCTGCTTATGACACTGTCTGGCACCGTGGCCTTACCTGCAAGCTGCTGAGACTACTTCCGGATAAGCACATGGTAAGAATGATTATAGAGTTTGTCCGAAATTGACGTTTAACCATTACTACCGGTGACAGCAAGCAAAGCAGGCTACGCCGTCTTAAAAACGGTATTTCTCAGGGATCGGTCTTGGCTCCCCTCCTATTTAACATCTATACGTACGATCTGCCTTCCATAATTTCCAGAAAGTTTGCTTGTGCTGATAATTTAGCATTGTTGTATTCTTCTGGAAACTGGAAGGACTTGGAGGGGACTTTATTCCACTTTCAGCGTATCTCCAGACTTGGAGGTTGAAGCTCAGTTACACTAAGACGGTGACGGCAACTTTCACTTAAATAACCGAGAGGCCAAACGTGAGCTAAAGGTCTACAACAACGGTAGACTTTTACCTAAAACACTACGCATAGCCATTTTATCTCTAGTCTACTCAACAGCTGAGTACTGTGCGCCAGTCTGGTGTCGCAGTGCTTATACTCGACTCATCGACAGTGTCTTGAACGACGCCTTGCACATAGTCAGCGGTGACGGCAACCTTTCACTTAAATAACCGAGAGGCCAAACGTGAGCTAAAGGTCTACAACAACGGTAGACTTTTACCGTTCTGTCCAACCCCTACTCATCTTGGGGTAAAACTGGACAGATTGCTCACGTTTCGTCACCATCTAGTGGCATTGCGCGAAAAACTATCCTCGCGCGTCACACTGCTGAGGCGACTCGTGGGCTCGGGATGGGGTGCTGGTGCTAAAACACTAAGCATAGCCACTTTATCTCTAGTCTACTCAACAGCTGAGTACTGTGCGCCAGTCTGATGTCGCAGTGCTTATACTCGACTCATCGACAGTGTCTTGAACGACGCCTTGCACATAGTCACTGGATGCCTGCATCTCACTCGAACGGATCACCTACCTGTACTCTCAGGCATACAGCCAGCTGAGCTTCGCCAAATGGGAGCGACACTCTCCTTTGCTCACCGTGGATCTCTGGACCCCGGTCATATCTGATATGGTCTTTTAAGTGGGTCCTTAGATACTCGCCAAATGAGACTAAGATCCAGACGCCCGTTTGTGCCAGGTTAGCGGAATCTTTTGAACAACCTTGCCAGACTTGGCAACTGCGCTTCTGAATGGACAAATCACAAATAGAAAACGGAGTGATGTGGAGGTGCTTCCAGGCTCCGTGCTTTTGTGCCCGAGACCAGTGCCAGGCCTGTTGGGATGGGCTTATCCCGAGCAGCTTGGGTTAAGCTCAACCGCCTGCGGACTGGTGTTGGGCAATTCCATTCGTCCATGCACAAATGGGGTCTCGCTCCTTCACCGAATTGCGAGTGTGGCGCCTCTGAGCAAACCATGTTCTAACAGCGTGCCCTATACATCGGGAACCACATGGAGCACGAGGTCTGATGCTTTTGAATAACGAAACTCGATGCTGGCTTAATAACACCACCGCCAGCATCTGATTCAGGCAGTGCAGTAGTAAAAGGATAAACCCTCGGTCCCAGTCCTGTTTGTGTCTGACCTGGAGTGGATACCCTTCAAACGACGACGACGACGAGTAATTAATCGAATAATTATTTTATTGCGATTCTTTAACAGTTTACATTTTTGAGGACGAAAAATATTACTCTGTTGATTTAAAGTAAAAAGTTTTTTAGTATTCGACTTTTAATAAGAAAACTGCCTTAAATTTTATTTGCCATGCTGGCATAAAGACCCATTGCGTGGAACTACTACTGCATTCATCAATTATTTGTGCATTTGTGATGCTTTAATGCGTTTTTCGTTTCATCATACAAATTTTAATTGCATGAACCAAAAAATGAAATTTTGCTGAACAATGGTCAAGCGGTCAACAGATAAATAAAGAAAATGAAGTAATAAAAGATAAAAAAAATACTAGCGGATTTTACTTGGAAGATTTCCAGTTTTTTCTGTTAAACATAAGTTAAAAAATATTTGATCCGCTCTGGTAGGCCTATAAAGTAGATTTGATTAATTATGTCACATGTTTTTGAAGAATTTCTGCGGTACCCCTAATATAACATATATTTTTATTATCTTTCGCTGAATCACTACCGACACGTTTTTATGTTTGCTGTCTGTCTTTCTGTGTACATGCCACCATCTAGTAATTTTTCTTTTGATTCCGTTAGTTTCTCACGATTAAAAGACAAGTCGATTTTTGAAAGTCTCATTGTTGACCAATGATTCATTAACTTTTCTAAATAAAATCTTTTCTGCAGCTTGGCTAAGTTTAAAAACGCACGCACCCAAAATAGTATAGTAAGTTGTTTTTGTTTTTTTTACGATTGTTAGATAATAATTACATTTGGTAATAATTAAAAACTAACTTTAGCAAAAATATCATATATACTAAAGGCAAACCGCTTTTACTTTTTGTAGCATTCTTTAACTTCAATTCAAATCTTCATCTGTGGCGTAATAACTAACTCTGATTTTTAAATTTTTCGATGTTTTATTTGATTTTCCATGTAACTGGTATTATCATTTTAGATGCTATGTACCCTAATAAACCTCTCTGGCGAAACAGTCTGTTACGACAATTTTAAAAAATTGCTTTTTTTAAACTTGTATTTTGATAATTACCGATATTTTTCAACGTAGTAATCTTTTATTCATACCTAACAAGTTTCCTACGGCAATACATAATAAATAGGCGATACACACATATACACATCCGTAGTGTTTGTGACTCACTTGTAACATTTTTAGCAGGAAGAGTTGTTATCGATGGAGAACTTTTAACGCAAGTTTTTCCATTGATTGTTATTCCTTCAAAACAATCATCCAGATTTTGAAAACATTTTAGCAGCAGACACGAAATTGAATTTTCCTCAGATTCGCATTGTGAATACGATTTACCAAGCGTTAGCAATAATATTATTAAACAATGTGTAAACATTTTTAAAAAATGTTCCTAGAATTACAATTTATGGTTTAACTGAAAACATTTGTGGTAACTTTACCCGGGAATCCAAATGGACCGGTTGAACTACTAAATTAAATTAAATTCAATTTATTTTAAATTATTTATGCTCTTATGCAATGGAGAAAGCAGAAATTCCTCTACAGTTTTTGATGTCCACTGCTACCCTCAGACATAATACGCATAAAAGTAAGTGTGAAAGAACAACTTCATCAACAAACAATAAAAAATAAAAAGCAAACAAATAGTATTAATGACTTGTACATGTATGCATTGTGAACACATAAAACCACCAAACAGTAGTTTTATCCGCCGCAACATGTCTCTACCCAAACGTCCAATTAACAAAAATCTTAAAAATATGTTTGTGGATACATTAATACAACATCAAGTTTTTCTTAAATGCTTAAAATGAACAAGATTTTAAATTAATTGGTACATTTTGCCAAATTTTGGGTCCTACAAAAAAAATGTTTTTTTTATGATATTTTTTCTTTTCAATGTATAAAACAGTTGGAATTTGATGATTATCTTGTGTTATATTTATGCTTTTCTGTGCCTTGCTTTAAAGAATAGCAAGGTTTATATAACTTGTACATGGACTGGGAAATTTCCTATTCAAAAATTTGTTTAATCTTTAGATCTACGATTTAACATGTGCCGTTACCGATCGATTTTTGATATAGAAGTATGTGTATTTATATGTGAAGATTCATACATGGCGGTAGCTCAAAAACCACACACGACTATACATAAACAGTAATAAACATCATTGCATTAAATTGTTCTTTGTTTTGTAAAACCCACAAATAAAAAGTTGCGCATTCTGTTTAAGTTTTGAACTTTTTGACTCAACTAAACATCAACTTAAAAATTTTAGCATTAATCTATAATATATTAGACATGGTAACTTCTAATGTTAACACATTGGACCATTCACCCAAGTTTCTATTGTTGTAACGAATTACCAGGAAAATCGGTTTTCGTTTTCTGATCAGCTGCAGTCAAGTCAAAGTTAACAGAACATCGAAGTTACTGTCAGTTAGTTCTTCAAATTTGGCGGTATGCTTAACACAAAAACGTTGGTAAAACATTGCTTTTACTGAAACCTGCAGTGATACCCAATCGAATGTAAACGTTTTTATAACCATTTACCAACAGCTACAATTATTTTTGGCTTGCTATGTTTTTATATCCGACCATCTCTTTTCGGATGTAATTACCTCTAAATATATTTGTTTATACCCACCAGAGTATGAAAGTCTATCTATAATTACCTATGATATGCTATGGGCCTTCATCTTTAATCATCAATGGTAGATAATCGTAGATGTTATCTATAATTATCAATTGGTAAGTAATTGTAGATGTTATTTTAGGTAGATAATCGTAGATGTTATCTACAATTATCAATGGTAGCAATCTCCAGTTTTAGATGATAAGACATAATGTTGGAGAAAAACGGCTGAAGTTAGATATAGTCAGATATAAATCTTCTGATTGGGTAGGTAACCCAAATACCTGCGCTAAAGTAAAGCGGTGTTTTATTTTGTTTTTTTTAGAGCTGCCTCTAGAAATAGTTTGCCGCATAATTAAAGTTTTTTGAACAGTTAGTTTTGGTTAAGGGCATATGGATTTGTTATATATCTTAACTTCTCTCTACAAAGAGAAAGAAACCACAGTTTCTAACCATAAAAAATATATTATAATTTACAAATTCAAACAAACTTGATCAACTTTCGTAAAACTTGACTCTCAAGCTTTATAAAACTTTAAACCAATTCACAGCGCCTAGAACTGCGAATAATCATTCAACAACTTTGTATTGATCAACTTTAAGAATAAATTAGCAACTCGATGGCGAATACTAAACTTAATAGTTCTTCTAAACAATTCTATCTCATTATAAAATTAACTTTTGAGGCGTCAACACTGAACCTTAAAGAACTGAACCACGGCCACGCAGGCACAGTAACACCAAACAATTTTAACAACTTTAACTAGAACAACTCAACTAGAATAACTGGAATACAAGTGGAATGAATAAAAGCAGACTGCAATCAACCAACTTTATCAGGTGGATGGTTTTTTTGTCCCACGTCAATTCGTCCAACGACACTTCGTCTACGTCTTTTTGTCCGATGTCTTTTTGTCGGATTGATTTTTTTGTCTAACGACTTTCGGTCCAATTTCAAAGAAAAGAAGTCTTGTTAAGGGATTGTTATTACCGTTTACTTCACTTCTATATCAAAAATTGTATCTATATTAAAACTGTGTTTTTTCATACCTTATTGGCTTTTTTAATTACCCCATTAAGGTTGACGGAATACGAACGGTAACGGAATACGAGCCAACGAGGAAAACAAAGCTTTTGAAGAGTGTAGCATATAATTTGCATATAATTTTAAACAATTATTTTAATAGAAACCAAACTGCTTAAAATGAGAAGCACCAGACTCGAGTTTCGCTCTTATTAGAGCTCGTCAGTGATGCATAATATTATATTATAATACCTCATATTGTTTATAATACAATTATTTTAATTTCATTTTTAAAGATTATTTTCATTCTTTTTTTTACAGTATTTTTACATGTATCCAACTTATAAAATTATCAACTTTCATTTGTTTTTTATTCACACTTCTCTTTATGAAAAACTTCCACTCAGTGACCGGAGCCAATTATTTATTATCTTTAATTAGTATTTATGTTTTAATAGTCTGAGAGCGAGTTACGGTAACAAAATATTACTCCTTAAAAAGTAAAGTTATGTTGACTAGTTTTTCTTTAAATCTGTACTGCCTGAAACTAGAGTTTTCCTTATTTCTTTTATGGGAAATATCACCTTTACATAACTGGTTCAGAAACGAGTTTAAAATTGGATCAAAAGTTGTTGGACAAAAAGTTCATCGGACGAAAAGACATTGGACAAAAAGGCGTGGATGAAGTGTCGTTGGACGAATTTGACGTCAGACGAAAAGTCGGTATACGCTTTATCAACCATATCAACCAATTTTACCGGTTTTTCAAATAATTTTCAACCAATTTTACTGCATAAAATCAAGTTGAGTTTGAAACTTAAAAATCTGTCGTTATATATTGATTGGACTAAAAAGTTTAAAAAGTTAAAATCAATTTCGAACAAAAGATCGTCATCAGTTAACAATTCTGTGGAACATATAAAACAAACTTTAAATAAAAATAAGCGTAATAAATGCACCGTAATAAAAAAATTATTTTGAAAAATTTTTTTTACAAATTTGAGTTAAAACTCTAGTAACTGCAACAAACATGCAACTGGCGTCACACTGCAATACGAGCCAAAAACAAGTGACGTCATTTATTTTTTCAATGAGTTACCGCATGACGTCAGTAACTGCAAGACACTGCTTACAGAAGCTTGCAGACAAAACTTGCAGACAAAAACAAAAACAACTTGCAAATAAAATAAATTAAGTAGGGGTGGCGTACCAATCACGCAATCACTACGTAATAATGGAGAAGATGACTACATAATTATGGAGAATATGACGTCATATTTAAAAGCTTAAAAATTTCTGCAAAAGACTGAAAATCAATTAAAATTTTCAAAAGCTAAGATGGAGATTAAGAATGAAGTGTAACATACGACCCCCGTAAAGACAAATATTATGCAATACTATTCATAACAACACACAATGAATTTAAAAATAATCTTAGACAACAAAACATAAATTACACAACAAAATACTTTATACAATTATGTCAATGAGATAGTCGTCCATAATGTTCTCCTTGCCGGCAATATCTTTTACTTTTCTTGTTATACCCATGGTAGGGATAAACACCACCTAAGTATTCGATCGTTTCTGTAACGAGTCGTACAAAAAAAGTGAGTAATTTGTTGTCTGTTTGCAAAGTAAATTTCTCACCGGCTAAAAAAAGACGGAATTTTCCGACACCCCAAATTATCGGTAAGCACTCCTTTCGAGAGCAGAATACTTCGTCTCCGCATTGGTAAGCTTTTAGCTTGCGTATGTTACGGGGTAAACTTTCCCTCATATTCTTGCATCAATACGGCTTCGATCCCGCTGTTGGAAGTCTCTGTACGAAGGGTAAATTTTTTCAATATTTGGGCAATTTAAATATGATTCGCTTCAGGGGAGCTTCTAACAAGGTGTTTGAAAGCCTTCTCCTGAGCCTCACTCCATTCAACAAAGGTCGGCTGTCCTTTTCTTGTCAAGTCCGTCAACGGTGCCGCAATTAGAGCAAACGAAGAGATATAGTCTCGTAGTAACGGTGCAAGCCGCAGCACGATCAAACTTCCTTCTTTGTGACTGGACGCTTCCCACTTGCAATTTTGTCCAGAATATCATCATTTGGCGTAATCCGGTCGTACCCGACATCATGTCCCAAAAATTTCACTGACAAAGTCCCAAAAATGCACTTCGGAAGCCGAGAAGTGAATTAACTTCACTTAACCTCCTTAAATACTTTTTCAAAGTTTCGATGTGCCTCCTCCAATGGCTGGAAAGTACAATCAAGTCATATATGTAACTTTCAACAGCAGACATACCTGAAAGCACTTTCCTCATTCCACGCACAACTGTCACATCAGAGTTCTTCATGCCAAAGTGCATTTGGAGAAATTCGTATGACCCGTCCGATGTCACGAACGCGGTCTTGATGCAAATGTTTTTCCGCAACCGGAATCTGCTAGCAGCCTTTACTAAGTTCGATTTTCAAAAAAACCTTGATTTTTCCAGTTGCTGGAAAAAATCCTCTGAAGCCTTCATCGATTCCGGATCGGAAATTGCTAATTTATTTAACTGTCTGTAATTGATCCAAATACGGTTTGAACCATCTTCCTTCTTAACGATGACCACTGGTGACACATACGGCAATCACAACTTTCAAATAATTCCATTGTCAAAAATTTTTGTTATTTCAATCTTTAGTTCCTATCGTAGTGCATACAGCAAAGGGTAGAGTCTTGAGGGGACTGGTTACTCATCTACAATTTGATTTTTGCTCAACCTTCGATGCCTTTTTATCAGCACACCAAAAAACGTTTTGGTGAGTTTCTAACAAAGCTTGCAACTGACTAGTTTGACTGTCGTTCTCGGTTCCCAACCTAACGTCAGTTACACTTTCTTTTTGCGTATACGTGTCTAATTTTAACAGCAATTCTTTGTTGTTTCTTCTTGCTTGGTGTTTCTTCTTCTATGCTTGGTGTTTCTTCTTTTAATACAACTCCTGCACTGGCCGTTACTTTTAATTTCTCTTTTCAATTTTGCTTTCTGTTCCGTCTTCCTCTTCGTCTTCTTCGCATAATACTTTTTCAACTTATTAGCATGATAATTTTTTTCTTTATTTTCAACCCAAATTTTGTTACCGTTATTTCCTATCTTCTAAGTTATTTGATACGGGTCTTTCTACTGCATCAAAAGCTTATTATTATTTGTTGGTAACATGACCAAAACGTTTTTGCCATCACTAAACTATTGTTCCTTTGTTTTCTTATCATAATTCTTTTTATACCTGACCTGGTTTTTTTCAATTACTCCTGAGCAAGCTTCATCATCTCTTCTAATCTTTCTCTTAGCTCTAAACATTGCTTATAACTAATCTTGATGTCTGCGGGTTCACTTTCACCTGTCCAAACCTTTTTTTAATTTTGGTGGGTCCCCGCACAGTACAACCATACAAAAGCTTAAAAGGTAAAAAATTGGTCGACGTTTAGAAGATCAAGTTTTTGAGAGGGACAACCTTTGGGTTTCGTGTTGCTTAATCCACGAGAAAGAGCACATAACGGTTTTCCTTGTCTCTGGATGACGTCCTGGGGCAAATCAAATCCACTACCACACGCTTAAAAGGCAAATCCATCAAAGGCATTTTGCCAAATGGAACTTTTGCCACGCTACCTTTTGATACTGTCATCTGACACACATCACACCACATGCAGAAACTCACTATATCCTGATAAACCCCCTGCCGAAAATCATTAGTCAGTAGCGTATTTTCTGTTTTCGTGACACCCATATGTCTAGTTACCATTGTATCATGAGCAACCTTCATCACTTTTTTTCTCAAGATCTATGGCACTAGAATTTGTTTAAGCTCTTCCTTTTCTGCACTAACTTTCTTGGTAAGACAAAACAAAAGCCCTTTTTGTTTTCCACGATTGATTTCTTTTCCGTTTCTGACTAACAGTTTTTTCTTTTTCAAGGATTTATATAAGGACGAGTCCTCCTCCTACGGCTGAATGAATTCCTCCTTTGTTATAGTCAACAATTTCCGGAGCTTTTAACGGTTTAACTTGGGTGCTCATTCTAGTCTGTGCTTAGGTAACTGCTGCCGCTTTTACGCACCAAGTCTCATCTGGATTGTCGGTTGCTCTCGCTCCAGAAATATTCCCGATAATTAGCTTGTACATCGGGATCCTTTAGGTACAAAACTTCCATTGTTCCACTGGAATAAAGCTGGTTCACTTTAACATTTGCAAAGGGTGTTTTTAATAAAGTGCCTGCGACCGTCATCATACCCAACCTTGCCTATTAACTGCTCATCCCTTATCAAATCATTTTTCTTTATCACTTTTGAACAATCTGTGTCTCTCACAACTACGGTTGACTTATTTCCATCTAATCCATTTAAGGTAGGCATCTGATTACCAAAACTGTTTTCCAGACATGCACCATTGAAGTTTTAAATTTTTTTTCCATCTTTTAATTCCAAATATTCTTCTGGTTTCTGACCAGTGTTTTTCTTGTCCTCGCTTATGTCTTCACATGTATCATCTTCCATTTTATCATATTTCACCGCACCCAATCTTTTGATAGACATAGCGCAT
Organism: Diplosoma virens; assembly: GCA_963680785.1. NCBI lineage: Eukaryota > Metazoa > Chordata > Ascidiacea > Aplousobranchia > Didemnidae > Diplosoma > Diplosoma virens. Next base: position 42,400,303 of record OY796888.1, on the reverse strand, counting down.
CCGACTTTGTAAGCCTTTTCTTGTGAACTAGGCTTACTACATGTTAATCGATTTTTTTCCTCGCACTGCATAAAATTATGACCAGTCCCTCAGTACCCGCACCAATAGCAACACTTTCTTCTACCCTTATCTTGCACACGCGAAAAGCACTCTCTTGCCCTGTGTTCTTATTTTCCGCAGTTAAAGCTCTTCATACGTCCTCTCGCAGAAAAAGCATCTTTACTTTTAGTCTTGGAGCATCAGCACTTCACTCTTCATAGCATTAAAAGCACAATCTGCAAGCTTCTTATTGTTTTAGTGGGGTTGTTGTGGGCGGTCAGATGCTGTTCAGCAGTTGCGGCTAACTCCCTGAGACTCTGAGCTTTTCTCTCTATCAGATGAACAGACAGCTCTTTAAAGCAAAAGTTAATAAACTGCTGTTTCAACATGAAATCAACCGCACTTTTTAAACTGCTTTCCATTTTAGATAACTGCAGCCACTGCGTAAAATAATTTTTGAGACGAGCAATAAATTGATCGTTTTTTTCAAAACCTCTGACTTAACCTCTTTAAAATGTTGGCGGTACCCCTGTTCCTCATAATTGCACCGCTGGAGCAGCGTCGTCTTGAAACATCCGTAGTCTAAAGCGTTTTCTTGTGAGAGCTTGGGAATACACATTCAAAGCTGTTCAACCCAGTAGAGCACTCAATTGAGTTGCCCAATTAGCTTGAGCAAGGCCGTAACTTCGTCAGGTGGGGCCCCGGTGCAAACACCAATTATGGGCATAGGCGTACAAGCAAAAAAAAATTGGGGAACAATGAAGTTTTGCCCAAATTTGCCCAAATCATGACTTTCTAATAGTTTACGGATAGGACAAAAAAATTGTGTGAGATTCTCGGACGAATACCAAATTTTGTCCTTAAACTTAATAAAAGAAAGAAAATGTTCTCTTAATAAAAGAAAAAAAGGTCTTTACTTGGAATTAGTCACATAGTTCCCAATTTTCGTCCCAAAATCAAAATGTTCTCTACAAAAAAAATGGTCTTCACCTAAATTTGGTAACTATTTTTTGCAGTTGATCATTTTCACTGCTCTAAAATCCTGACTTTCCCCCTGCCCCCCGACAGGTACGGCTATGATTATGGGGCCCCCATTTTTAATTAAAACTACCGATGAAGTGTGAAATTTAATAGTAATAAGTTTGCTTGAGCTTTTAACAAAAATATTTTACAATAAAATATAGCAATGCGTGGTCCCCTCGTGCTGGACCCCCGGTGCATTGCACCGGCTGCACCGGCAATAGTTATAGCCCGGAGCTTGAGCCCAGTTTGCAACAGTGGCGTAACTTTCAAATTGTAACAGAAAATTGTCTAAATTATTTTTTCTGTGATAAAATGGAGGAGGTAGGGGACCTTGCTCCTCCAAAACAACACGTGCACCTCCTTCTTGATTTTTTCCCTTCCTTTTTTACCAGACCGATCTGTCTCCCACTCAAGCATCAACTTCTCCAGATCAAGCTGCATTTTTCTTTCCTCAAATTTTATTTTTCTCCGTTCCAATTCTCATTTTTCGAGTTCTTCGTCTCAATCCGATTTCTCCCACTCCCCTTCCAATTTTAATTTTCCCTCTCAGCTTGCAGCATTGTTTGCCGATCTTTCCTCTTTCTCACAAAGCCGATTCCATACACTGCAAAAAACAGTTTTCTCTTTTTCCCATATTTTTAAACTTTCTACGCAGCCCTCAGTTAATTAATGGACCAACTATTTACACAGCTAATTGTTTCTACGAGTATAAATTACACATAAAATATTTATACCGGATGCGATATACTATTATTTTTCTTGTAAGTACAAGAATGTTTTTTTAAACAAATTGCTGTTGTTACTGAACCGGAACGTTTTCAATTTCTCATTAAAGTTTTGTTTTTTATTGCTTTTTTTAATATTTAAGTGGGAGCCAGAAATATAAAGCGATTATAAAGCAAAGCTGTTGGTAAATTTAACAAAAACTTTGTTTTGATTGTAATTTAAAAAGCTTTTCTTTTTTTTATATATTTAAGAACTTCGACCTAAATTAATAGTTTCGATAACAAGTGGCGCGGTATCCTCCTAATTTTTATAAAACTCAAAAATAGTTTTTTTGATCTTACAAAATCTACGTTCAACCAATTATCAAACAACGCTCTAAGTTTTTAAGAATCAATGTAACGTTTCAAATTATTATCAGCTTACTAAGACTTTGATGACATACGGAAATCAGACACAAATCCAAGAAAAACACTGTCAAAACCTACTGTAAATCGGATTCTGCTAATGTTTTTCAAAAACACTGCTTAAGCTCTGCTAATTCTTTGAAATACTTTTGCTGACTGCAGGCTGAGCTATCTGTTTAAACCTATTTCAACAATCTGTTTCAAAATTCAGAGATTCTTATGTTACAGAATTCAAAGTGGTCACCGCTTAACCAAGGCAATTCCTCTAAATTTTAACTTAACTTTTTTTGGGAGGGTAACTAGGTAGTAAAATATTCAGTTTCGCTCACACTGTGCATCTGTAGCGGTCTTAGGTAGGAATATGTATATACTGTATATAAGTTTGTATATGCTACTATACTACTACTACCATCACTTTCACTTATTTGAAATGGAGCAAAAGTTCAACGATTGATTTAAATTCTTCGCCACAGTTAATTTGAGTAGCTTCATTTTTATTCAATTGTTTCGCTTTTATTCAACTTTTGACACAAAATATCCGTTTCAGCGGTCACGTTGACAGATATATACATATAAACCCAGCAGAAAGCAACAGCATCAGAATAATAACTTTCTAATTTCTTTGCTGACTTTATTCTTCGTCAGTCACTAACTTATCTTTTTCTTATTTTTACTGAACACGTTTTCCAAGACAAGTTTTATTGTGACGTTGAGTTCAGAGCTAGATTTTTATTCACTATTTCACTTAAACATGCTTTTTTCTCAGACAAAGCTGAATTTTGACGTAGCGCTCAAAGCTACACATCTTTATTAGACTGAAACTTACAGCCTACCTATCCTTTGGGAAAAAAATTTCCTAATATTGCTGTACATTGGCTTGGTTTAAAGACAATTGTTCTGGTTAAAGATGTCAATTCCCGGTTTCTTTGGCTTAAAATATGACGAAGAAAAAAACTTCGTTCCAATTTCATACTATTTGCTTTGATCCATTCTTTGCTGCTTTTATATTTTTTATTTAAGTTTAGTTTAAAAGTTTGATTTTTTTACTTGAGTTTTAATTCAAAGACCAAAAAAAGTCTTCAAAAAGAAAAAAACTAAACAACTTTTGGTGCCGGTTTAGTATGTGGCCTACCTTTCAAAAAGATAGGCCACATACTAAACCGGCACCCAACTTTTTTATGATTATCTAAATGTACCTACTGCAACTGTGCGTATCTTATCAAACTATTGCTTTTAACTTTGGTAGCACGTGTTATAACGTTTTTTGTTTTGTTGCTTCTTTTTTTTTTTTTTTCTTTTCTTAATCTGCTGTGATTGTTATACATTATTTATCATTGCACGGCGGAATAAAAAGATAATGTTACTAACACATAACAGTTGTACCGTGTAAACTTACTGTAGTTATATCATCTGTTTCCAAGAACGAAGTGCGACACATATTCAACTTTTCTTTAATGAAGATATGAATCCCTGCTGGTGTTTTGAGTTAGCCATACTGTTTTGCCTTAATGCAACATTTTGCAATCACTGAGATAACATAAAAACATATACACGAATTTTATAATACAAATTATATTTACCCTCACTTTTATTTAAAATTTTATTTTTTTGTACTTTTTCCAAAATTCTCGTCAGTTTGTCTGAAAAAAAAAAAAATGTTTTTAATAGATTTATTTAGGCTTTATTTTGATAATATCAGATGTAATGAACCAAAGCAGTTTTCAAATCGTGGATTTTTTTACGTATTTATTAATAAAATGTAACTGCACAATAAAAAGCGTTTGCACATCTTTACTTTGTTAATCAATTTTGTTATGTTACAATACGTTTTAATCTATTTTTAAACTGCAAATGAAAACAATAAACACAATTAAAATATGGTTGCTTCTTTTGTGTAATAATTTTGGTGCAAAATAAAAACGAATTTCACTGTCTAAAAATACTTTATTTGTTTACTGCGCAGCCAACAATGCTATGCAGGGCCCGTGCGGGCCTTGCGAGGGCTGCCCGTACGGGAACCGTACAGATTTGGCCGCGGGCGCTGTAGTGAGCCCACACGGGCTAACCGCACGAGTTTAATCTGGTTATCAATTTTAAGCCGTAATCAAAAATTAAAACATGCTAATAAGCTAACATTTTTAATTATTTTTAAAAAGCAATTTTTTGCATAAATAGTTTGAACCACATGAAGCTCGTGTGGTAAACCCATGCGGGGCCACTGCAGCGCCCGCGGCCAAATCGGTACGGGTACCGTACGGGCAGCCCTTGCAGGGCCCGCATAGGCCTGCATAGCATTGTTGGCTGGGTGCATTGTTGCGCAATGCAATACAAAATGCTTTCTAAAATAGAAACACTGTAAAATATATAGAAAAATTTTTGGTGAGATATTTTGGTTAATTAAGTTGCAACTATACCATTTTGTCAAAATAAACCAAACCAAATGGATTTTCATCTAGAAAGATAGACTACGAAATATGAAAAAAATTGATTCTGATACAAAACTTGAAATAATTCAAATCAGTGGCAGACATAGAAAGTTGTCATGAAAGATTTACACGTTAATCGAACGACACGTGATCAAAATGACACTTAATCGAAACGTCATTTGATCAAATAATGAAAAAAAGTTTACAACTTTGAATCTATCCCAATTTTGTCAATTTTTTGTCCCAAAAATATAATATTTTAAATCTGTCCCGGTTTTGTTGATTTTTTGTCCCAAAATCATAAATCTCTAAAAATAAAATCTTTTCTGTGAATCTGCCTCTGATTTCTGCAAGAGGTCTACAAGGGTGGAGCCATGGCACAATACTTCTCTTCTAAATAGCTGACTGCGTAAAAAAAATGCAAAAAAATGATAGCAATAAGCATCTAATGAAACATAGCCATGACAAAAGATGTACTTGTTGCCCCCTAAAACTTATTGCCGCCCTTTGTCCAGAAACCTTGTTAAAAAACCTTGATCTTGACATTGGCAAAAAATTATAAAAAATAAAAACAAATTGTCTTTTTTCTTTTGGCCTCTGCTTTTTATAAATCTAATTTACAGTAACAAAGAGATTGTTTAATTGCAGAAACATACAAAAATAAATCTTTTTTTTTATCAACTGTCATTTCGATCAAATGTCGTTTCGATAAAGTGTTGTTTTGGTCAAATGTCGTTTTGATCAAATGTTGTTTCAATCAAGTGTAGTTTTGATCAACTGTCGTTCGATTAATTGTCGTAGCACCGGTTTAAAAACCAAAAACACAATTAGCATAAAAGTTAAAATAATGTGAAAACCTTTTTTTCTCTACACTTTTTTACTGCTCTATTGTCTTTTAATTGATCTGCATATCCTTCATTTTTCAAAGTGGGAGGAAGGAGTTTAAAAGTTTTTTTAAACTTTTAAACTCCTTCCTCCCATGCATATGATTATGACTAAAATTTTTTTTTACTTGAAAACGTCCTGGACAGACTTGAATTCAGTGATGGGATTCAGGGAATTTGCACCGGTTTGCACTAACACATTCTTATGAATGTCATAACGTTCAGCGAGCGCGTTCTTAATTTAACGTAATTTATGTATTTTTATATCTCTGATAATGAAAGAACGTATTATTCATAACCTCTGTATTTACAGGGAAAAGAACCTATTTATTTTTTAAAATTTTTTAATTTTATCATTGCTTAAACTCGATTTGAGCCTTTTTTACAAAAACAAGGACTCGACCCAAGTCCTCAAATCAATAATGGTTGACTTGGAATTGGTTTTGTGTGCTTAGTAAGCTAGGTAATATGCAATGCATAGAAACGAATTGGGAAAATGGTTTTGAAAATTCGAATTTCATAGACTCAGAATTATGCTTTCATGGACTTATACAAAAATTACATGATTTTTGGTAGTCTTGGACTTGGAATCGGTTTGAGCTTTTTAAAAAGAACTTGAACTTGGTTCGAATTTTTAAGTTGGAAGTTGTTGGACTATTGTTAGCATGCGCACAGTAAGGCAAACGTTAAATTACACAAATTTAACTTTTTTCTGAATTAAACTCTTATTCTTGTAAAGTAGTATATTTTAAAAATTATTTTAAGTTTGTGAGCAATCGTATTAAAAATTTTTTTGTTTTCTATAAATTTTATACAATTAACTTTAAAAAACGATTTGGTTTTGCAATGAGAACTAGTCAATTTAAGGTCGATTAATAATTGTTTTAAATTCTATATAACCAGGGTTGAACCATCTCGCGCTTATTTCTAAGGTGTGTTTTACTTTTATGAGCATTGTCTTATATAATTTAATTGTGCTTATTTTTAAGAAAACGTACTCATTTTAGAGCCAAATGCTTAGTTTTAGCAATTAATGTTAATAATGTTTGGTTTTCAATATCATTTTTTTGAAAACGTGCTTATTTTAATGATAATGTCATAGAAAATCTAAAAGTTTTTTACATTAAAAGTAGTTTTTTGGTCAAACATCAAGTAAATCTTTTTTTGTTCTTTACTTGATGTTGCCAGTAAAAACAGTTTCAAATTAAGTACAGCTTGCAAATTTTGCTCAGGGGTCTAGATCAAGTTTTCAAAGTAAGCCAAATAGACTGCCAAAAGAAGCCAAATGAAACAAAATAAAGCCAATTTTTTTTTTCATCTCAAATTTAAAGAAACTAAGAAAAAGTTTGCCTAGAATATATTTTGCTGATAATTTTCAAGGAAATAATAGTTAGTAAAAATAACGTATACTTCGTAGATAGACTGATTTGTTTTGTTTTTGTTTCAAATAATGAAATAAAACTTTAAATATTGATCTATCAATCATTTAGTTTACTTTTTTAAAAAACCAATGGCTTTAAAAAGTTGCTGAAACACTTAATTTTACTTTTACTCATCGTACGGCTACCAAAGGCTCTTCTTGTATGAAACAATCAGATATATTTTGAATCTAATGACAGCTTTGGTACAAAAATGTGCTTATTTTGATAAGCTGATGGGGAAAAAGGAAAAACTGGTCAAAAAGGAGTTTTGCTAAAAATCAAAGAAAGTGTACTTGTAATTATTGAAAGTGAGTAGGCTACTTTGAACAAATAAAATGTTTTCTTGACCATGACATTGAGCTTTATTACATTTTCGACTTGTTTAATGATATTTTATGTTTGAGTGATAAAATCAAAAAACTATTTACAATAAACTTGTTGATTAATAAAAATTTATTAGTTTTTTGGCTTTTATTGACATAGTAATTGCAAATAGAACGTTTGTGTTTTTACCTTGCGAATAATAAGACCTCTACAGTATAATAACAATGAGATTTCCTCACATATTTGCACCTTTTATACGTTTAAAATAATTTTGTTTGTTATTTTTAGAAGGATATTGATACTTGACAAAAAACAATAAATGATTAGCTTCGATTAAAAATGTATCAACTATATTTATTCCGTAAAACTTTTCGGCAGCGTGGTCAAGTGTTTAAGAGCGCGGTGATTGTGATCGACACGGGTGCGGTTTACCATCTAATCCAACGATTCTGATGTGTTTGGAAAAACACTTTACGGCACTTTCCTCTGCTTGGCGGTCTTGCCAAGCAGTTCTAGATTTTATTCATATTTTTATAAACCTAAAAACCGATATAAAAGAATTTTAATTGGCCAGCAATATCTTGGCATCTTCGGAGGCTGGTTGGAGTAATTGCTTGACAGTTGCATTAAATACGCGCCTCTGACGCTCTCCTGCGAGTCAGAAAGCTAAATACTGTATAAAAATAAAATAAATAAATTAATAAATAACCTTTTTTTTTCTCTTGAAATATACTTTTATTTTCAAAAAGTACAAAACGTGCTGTTCTAGGCGTGTGTTGAACTTATATGTAAATTACCATTCAAACTGAAAACAAGCGCGGATGATTATTCAAGATAAAGTGGCATTAAAACTTATGAGCTGCAGTTGTTGTAAAATTATTTTTACTGGCAACGTTAAGTAAAAACCTAAAAAAATTTCACTTAACGTCTAACCAAAAAACGGCCTTATTTATGCATTCCTTATCAACAGTGGTGGATATTGGGTGAAGCGAGTGAGGCGATCGCCTCGGGTCCCCCCTTTTTTACAGTTATCGAGGAGCCCTTTTTTTGAAAATGCCGTGTGTAGTTTTATTTTTGGTATTTTACATAGTTTCATGAACCTTAAAAACTGTCAAAAGTTTTTAGCAAAGAAGTGAAATTTATGTCTCATATGTCATATAAGGTAATGTTAGCAGAACACTTAAAATTTAAAACAACAATGCACAAAATCTCTTCATTTCTATATATTGCAGAACAACTAAATAATGTAAACTATTCTAAAAATTGTCAAATTGTTATAAAAATTATCGAAAGGTGATTGAAATTTAGCAGTAACAATTCTACAACTAAAAATACGCCTGAGGAAAGGAGAAATCTTGTTTTAAATTTAAATTTTTTTATTGATAAAAACATTACATAAAGTTAGTTGTATTTATGCATACAATATTAATCACTTTCCATAATTGCAATAAAATAATGACGTAGGCCTACAAAACAAAAAATTTACACACACTAGTAATAAAAATGCATTTTTTTTTTTTTTGTAGCAAATGCTTTATGTACAATAGAAACCAATAGAACACTAAATCCAGTCTGCAAATGTTTTACCATTAACCAAATTAATATGGAAATTTTCACTTTTTTTCAAAGTTCTAAATTGATTCATATGCAATGATTTAAACTAATCTTTTTTTTTTTTCTTTCTAATAACTAAGATGCGTTGTCCAATTGACGTGAACGTTCAATCGAGGTTTGGTTTGAGATATATTGAACGCTATTTCTGTAATTCTAAAACAAAGACACAAAAATAAAAAAACACAACAATAAAGAATTTAAAATTACCAACTTACGGAAATTTTCCAACGCACCCAAAATTTGATTAGAACAAATGAATAAATAAATAATGACTATTAACGATTCTGCAACATCAAGAAAAAGATTATCTCCATCGATTCAACCACTAGTATAGATTCAATTACTATTATCTGACTTCAAAATATGCTTTTTTAACTTACAGGGCGTATCTCAGCGAGTCTATGATGGCAATTAGTAAACAGTTTGTCTTTGGGTTGTCGACGCAAGAAAAATTGCACGTTTTAATTGAGCCGGTTGAGAAAAACAACCCGAGAAGACGCGCTCTTGATAGAAACATGCAAACGAAACGCGCGTTCGAATCTTTGCTAAATTATTTAAAATTTGAACCAAATCATGCAATTTATTCATTTACTTGATTTTCAAGGCTTAATTGCAGCTTTTTTTAAGGGTTTGGGCATTTTTCAAAATTGACATTTTAACAACTGGTTTGTGAGGTGATCTGGTAAAAACAATTGCTTGATTAAAGTTAAAATTTTTTATATTGTCATTCTGAAAAAAATTTTTCCCCCCTATATTTTTATTTTTTCTCTATTATTTTTATATTATAGTCTATATTTTTATTTTTTCTCTATTTCGCACTGTTTTAAGTTTGTATACTATTTTTTCACATTTCTTTCTTGTTTCAATTACTGTAATTTATTGTACTGCCATATTCCACCAAACTCAGTCTTTTCTAACCCATATTTTAAGTATTTTATTACGTTGCAAATGTCTTTTTATTACGCTTAAAGCAAGGCTTTCTATAACTTCCAGGCCTGGAATTGAATTCAAAATGGCGGCACTACCAGGCTGATAAATAGAAACTAAAATTTTTCCAAATTTCATTTGAAATTGTTATACTATCTACTAAATTAACTCAACAAAGCCCTATAACATTTTTATTGGAAAATAATGTATTTAAATTAAAATATTATGATAATAATAAACTAATATATTAAATATTAAATAAATATTAACGGAATTTTAAAGTTAAAAAATTAAGCAAAATGCTTTATGATGCAATATTTAAAAAATATATTACTTTAAAATATTACTATTTGAAAATAATTTAAATCTCACTCAAAAAAATTAATATTTAACAACATAATGTACAATACGCCAAAAAAAAATGGTTTGAATTACTTTTAAAATTTTGAAGCTTTTGCCGCAAAAGCAGCAGCGTAAGTTGTTTTGTCATTTTTACTTTTTGAATAGTTATTAAGTAAAATGTTGGAAAATATATTGACACAAATTTTTAAAATATCGGATTGTTCTTTGCCACATGTGCGATTAGAGCACATTGTAGGTAATCAGAGAATTTCCAAAAATTACTGTTTAAATCTAATAATACAGTCTTTTGGTTTTTCAAGTTTGAAAATTTCTCTTCTAAGTTGCTTGAAATACAAGTGTTGAAAATGCTGTACGAAGCCTGGAAGAATGAAGTAAAATTGAAGATGAATAAGTTAGGCCACCTCTATTCAAATTATTAAAATATTCATTCAGTGAAGAATCAATTTCGGCATTAATCACATTTTTTCCTGGTGACAAAATTTTTTTACAGTTACTGCAATTCAACTTGCTCATCACCTTTGAAGCAACAAAGCCAGCCACATACACAAGAACGGGCAAGTTTTCCGTTGCAAAACTTACGGTGATGTATGGAAATTCTTCAACAAAACGTTGATCTAAATTGCAAAGGTTTTTGTCAAGGTCACTTTTTAATGTTTAATGTCAATTTTTAATGCTAATTTTACATTCTGTCTCTCTAATGAGTGTGGATGCAAGGCTTTCCAAGTTAGTTGGGGTGCTTTTTTCAAAATCTTACTCATTTCCAGGTTATGAATTACCTCTAAGTCAACAAATGATGCTTGCAGCATATTTCCCAAATTATCTATTTCAGGAAATGTCAATGTCTTTCCATAGTTTTTGAGATTAATCCAGTTATTTTAAACGCATTTAAAAATACGAACTGAGTCAAATAAAAAAAATATTTTGCGAGTAGAGTCAACAAGATCAGGAATAAATAAAAGCAATTCATTTTGTGTGCTACACCAGAAAATAATTTAATTTTTTGTTGATGCGATTACCATCAGTAATGATGCTTACCACACGGTAATCAGCTTTTCGGACCATTAATAGCATATCCTTTAAGTGCTTGAGCAATTCTTCAGCTGGCATTTATTTTGCAGGAACAAATCTAACAATATCTTTGTTACTTGAGAATAGTGAAGTTATCATAAAACAGTGTATAGTTGTTGCTATATCTCTTTCAGTACTACCAATCAATTTGCCGTTTTGTAGGTGAGCAGTGGTTTTACATATATTTCATCAAATAACAAATTTACAAACAGTTCTTTGTCTTCTAATCTTTGAGCTTTTTTTTTAAACATGAATTAGCATTTGAATCTTCAAAGTGTGACGATATATTCAAGTGTGGCGATAATCTTCAAAGTGTGGCGACATATTACCAGACAATTTTCTTAATAATCTTGCACTTGGAAAAATTAAAAAAGAGTTACGAAGAAATTCATAAACATTAGGTGACTTGAAATGTAGTGAAAAGGCCATAATTAGACTATCAGAAGAAAATCGTCTCTATTTTGGTTTAGTATTTAATAATTCTAACTGCTGTATGAGGAAATACCTAATTTCTTGGTTTTCTTCTGCTGACATTTTTTTCAGTAAAGTTATTGCATTTTTAAGTAATGAATTATCACTAAAAGCAGTATCATGGTTTGTTCTACGTTGAATCAGCAAGTTTTCTAGTTGACTCCAATGATTTAATACCCCACACTGCAAATTTAACCAAGACAACTCTGAAAGAGTAATCATGATTTTGTTTTTCCAGACTAAAATGTGTAGAGAGGAATCAATTTTAACACCAAGAGGAAGGGAGGGGCATATGTTGAAGTTTAAAGAATCAAATTTTAAAATTTCATATAATAAAACATACACACTTTGAACTTGTATGTTTATATCTGAAAACTGTTTAATCCAGTTTGAAACTTTATTTGTAAAATCTTGATATGATTTAATTGAATCTAAATTAATCCACTCGTCTTGTTTAGCATTTTGGTATTCCTTTAAAACATCTTTTTCTTTTTGAAGGACTAGTTCGGGATGCCAATTTTTTAGAGTCAGACAGATAATTTGGTAGATTTGGAAATATTAATGGAACAGCATCTGCTTTTAATTTGATTCTTTTACGCGGAATAACAATATCTGGATCACTATTTTTTCTAGGCAGAATATCATTTCTAATAATGTCCTCTTCTTTAAGATGTTTTACACAAACAACTGTGTGTTTAGAAATTATAAGATTCTCATGAGGAATTTTTCGTATTTACTTTTTCTTAATTCTTCTTTGGAAGGAAAAGTAAAACAAGTAACAAGACCAGCTTCCTTTTTGCTGTTATAGTTAGAAGTACAATTGGGTACACAGCACTTATTAACCATTCTAAACTATTATATATCACCCAATTCTTATTAATCACTATTCACAATCACTGTGTTAATGCAAATTTTAAAAAATGTATTAATTTGATTGCAAACAAAAATAAATATATAAATGTTGCTGCAAAACTCCACACTTTTCAATAATCTAACACAGGGGTGGGGAACCTGCAGCCTCCGCATACCCAAACTGAAGACCTTTTTTTTTAGATATCACTAAGGTTTTGGGACTAAAAGTGAGAAATGTAAGACTGATAACAAGTGAAGATCTTTTTTTTTAAAGATTATCATGTTTTTCGAATTAAAAATTATATCAAACTTGTGGCCTACACCAACTTTTTTTCTTGATCTTACTGTCCCTGAGATTTTATGCTATGCATTTGCGTCAAGTATGCCAACAAGTTTGGGGGGGATAAATAAAACTTTTCTTTTTTAAGAAAGAATTTAACACTTAATTGTAAAAAAAATGGGTCTTTTTAAGAAGTCACCGTAAGCAATTTCTTTCAATGTGAAATCTCCCTTTCACCATCAACATGGAATAAAAAAGAAAACAAGAAAAAATGGATCTCTCAAGAAGTGCTATGGGTATTTGGATTAGTTTGACGAACAAAAATCACTTACAGTGACTTTTTAAAGAGACTCAAAAAAACAAAGTAAATTGTTTTATAGTGTCTTAAGTTTTATAATAAGAAACCACACAGCGGAGTTGGAGTAATTTTAATTTATAATTAAATTGAATATTATCAAGTATATCTTTTTCAGTTATTGCAATTAATTTTTTTTCTGTGTTTAAAACTTTTGACATAAGTAAAAAATTAAATTTATGGGATCTTTATTTTAATTGAGTGCATGTCAAACATACTGAACAAAACTATATAATTTTATAATTTGTAATCAGAATCTGTAGCTAATTAAAAGTTTTAAAATATTTGTAATATATTCATAATTTAAATAAGTTCTTGTTTGCACCAAATTTAAAAATAATAAAATTAGTTATTTTTAAATTCTAATTAGCATTTTTAAACAAAACTACTAGTAATTAACACAAGTTTTGAAGTAGTTGTATTTATAATTACAAATAAAAAGCAATTATATAATTGATTTGATTTTATTATATTACAGTGTGTACAAAATAAACTAACTATAACAATGGTAGTAACAATGTATTGGTTTAAAAATAAAAATTTTCTTAAATTTAAAATGAAAATCAAACGATCATAATTTGAAATAAAAAAATTTTCAATTTAAGAAATTTTTGTTAACAATTTATTTGGTTTGCATTGACTAATGGATTCATATTTTTTATTTGAAACCAAAAAATAAAAATTAATTATTATTTGTTATTTATTGATTTCACATAAAAAATATGAATCCATTAGCCTATGCAAACCAATGATTTATGTTTTAAAGTTAGCTGAAATTTATTTTTTTAAACACCATTATACCATCATTTTTTAAACACTAAAATAATCTTTACACTATTGTAATAAATGCTGAATACAGGTAAATTAAAAAAAATTTGTCATGGGATAAACGACTAAAATATTCTAATTAATTTCTAAATTAATAAAAAAGTTAAGATATTGAGAACAAAGCCAACATTTTGCAGTAATTAGATTTTAATAAAACCATAAAATATTTTTCACTGATAAAAAGAACTTAATCAAAAGTACATTTTCTTCCAATACGCTATTAGTTTAAACACTAAATACCTTAATTCGAAAAAATATAATAATCAAAATAATAATCTTAAAACTCAGCAAGCTCTTTAATGAAAAATTTAATTTTGCTATCTCAAAACTTTTTCCAGCTTTATCAAACTCAGTCAGCCTTATAATGACGTCATCGACGCCATCGTGCGTCGATTCCAGGCCTGGAAGTTATAGAAGGCCTTGCTTAAAGCCGTTGGTGTAAATTTTGTTTTGATTACATTATTATTTTTATTCGTCTGCACCTGACAAAGTGAGCAGTTGCTCACGAAAGCTTGTGCCATCAATAAAAGCTAAGTCATTTTCAGTGCATAATTTTTTGTTCTTTTTGGATTGATTTCAATAGTTGACACGGCTTTTCCAATTTTCATTCCTTCCAATCCTTCTATGATAATATTAATTAGTTAATGCTTCTGTGGTAATTTAAACCAGGAATTTTGTTAACGTTTCTATAATTTGTAATTGCATTTATAATACAACTATACAGTATCTTTGATTCCAAACAAATTTTAAATACTATTTTACCAAATCTTACTAATTAGTGAAATTGCTTAAAATTCTACTTAATTTTTTTACTATTATACAGTCTATTGATCCCGTAGTTTATCTCTCTTGAAATCTAGTTTTTTACTTTTCAAAAACTATTTAACTTGCTGAGTGAAATGTAATGTGTAGTATAATTAAAACTTTAACTTGATTAATTTTAAATCTTTTGCTTTGCTATTGATTTTGGTTTCAACTATTTTTTGATTTTACTTTAAACCAATGTTTTATTGCTTTAAAATCTTCTATATGTCTTTATACCTTTACAGAATTATTAACTAATCTTTGCTTATTTAAAACTGATTGTTTTATACCAACTCGCGGATATAGTAAATCTTCGAAATTGCGCGTTACAAAAGTTACCCTTCTGTTCTTCTGTCTTCGAAAATAAAACTGTGTGGCTCATCAGCTTTATTTTTTTGTAGCTTGAACAGCACTGTGCGTCCACTTTGTTTTGCATGTGATAAGCACACTCCTTCTCCATTCTTCTGGCATCCGTTCACCCATTAATAGTCTGTTGAAAAGTCTGGTTAAAAATTTTATCCCCATCTCTCCCATGCACTTCCAAACTTCTACTGGCAACTCATCTAGCCCAAAAGCTTTACCTTTTATCATCTTTCTCAGTGGATTTTTCACTTTTTCTCTACTGACACAATTTACCTCTTCCTTAACCAATTTTGTTTCCTCTGTCCGAGGTTCTCTGTCATTTTCCTCGTTCAAAGTAGTCTGCTATACGTTAATTAAAATTGAGTAAATATTAATTAAATTAACCTAAAAAATTTTTTTTGTAAAAATACGAAAACATTTTTGATTTTAATCAATTCGAAATAGTTCAGACAAGTTTAGACATTAAAAAAAACTTTATAAAATTCTTTAGCTGAACTGAAAAACGAGATAAAAATGATAAAAAAATTTTCTATTTCACTTTGCTTTGTAACAAAAAATTATTATTTTGTTTTAAAAATTAGTTATCGAAATGCTGTTATTAGCTTTTATTTTGGTAAGTCAGCTTTAAAAATATTTTTCCCCATCGAATTGTTCCAATCAAACTTTGTGATCTTTTTGATTTAAGTCTCTCGTTTGGTCAATTTTTACTCAATCGAATGAAAACGAAATGTTTTTCAATTTACATAAGATCCAATATTCAATTTTTTATTTGTATAAAATAAACCAATATTTTTAATGTACAAATTGATATATGTTATTTGATAATTATAGGCGATGTATTGATGTAAAGCTTTCAAAAATTGGCAGTAGCGAGTTACTTTCGTACTAGCGGTAACGATATTTGGCAGTAGCGAGCTATTTTTCCAAGGAGCGACGGAATCAATAACTATCTTTACATCTACTTTCTTAAAATCCGTAATTCCAATTTTTTTGCATTTCAACTATTAAGTAAAATTTACCAAATGACAAGACTGTTTAATTGATTAAAAGCAAATGTTGAAAATGCTATCACGTGATAAAACAAAAAGAATGTAAATGTCTAAATTTTAAATGGTTTCGATCAATTGTGACAGCAAAACGTTTTGACTTTTGCCCAAAATAGACAAGTGAGTGTACTTTGTGCTTATTATTCACATCACATTATACAATAGGGAAGACCGAATCTGGTTGTCACACTTAATTCTTGAGTATTTCGCAACCTTGGGCAATAAGCAGTTTAATGTTAAATCACGTGTCTTTACCTCTTTGTTTGCCCGATGTAATTTGACTTTGATTGAGTAAGTACAGTTCGAATAAAGTTTAAAAGACTAAATTTTGCTTAGAATTGAAAAATTTTATTTTTATTAAAGAAAAAATAAAAGTAATTAAGGTAAACGTATTATCAACCTCAATATGTCGTTGTAGGCGTAAACGCATTGACATTTTTGTAAAACAACTCTTTATTTAGCTGGTAGTAGGCCTACTGTTTCTGAAATAAGTTTAATAGAATTTAAGATGGTAAATATGTACAGGTTGTCACAAGAGAATCAATGAAAGTTGTCACACTGTGACAACCAACCCCATGCTAAACAAACTGTTTAATTACCTTATTTTAGTGTGTTTTTAAAAACATAGCTCATCATATTATGTCGAAATGTTCAATTTATATAAGCCTAACATGCCTAACAGCTGTTTTGTTCATATAAAGATTAAAAACAGAAATTAGACACCAATTTATCACAATAAGTAAAGGCCTACTTTGAAATCCCCACTTTTTAACGTTGGCAGCAAAAAAAATTGTTAAATTCTTCCGCTCCCTCTTTGCTATTAAAATATTGTTTGCTTCATTGCGAAAAGTTGAAGCATATTTACAGCTTGGGAGATTTGAGACATCAAATGAAGTCTTGTTAAAAAATAAATGATTGTTCTTGCTGGTTTGCTTTTGAGATATAGGCTAACCAAGAGTAACTCGAAAATTTAACACTCGCAAAACCGATAATTGTAAACATATTTTTAATTTCTAGTGAGAATATCATCTTTTCTTTTTACTATTTAGGAAAGTTATGTTCCCTGCTCTTGCAGGTTGAGCTCTTTGGCTGGGAAGACAGTGATGCTGCTGCACTATGCAAAGCTCATCATTTCATATGATTTGAGCTCTCTTGGCATCACTGGGCTTTAATTTTACTGTGGCTTGAAAACCACAAGTAAAAGATTAACTACAATGTTCAAATTGGTGAGCTTTGTTCTTCACGGCACTGACAAAAACCAATATGTCAAAACAGTATCGTCTGCAGTATACATATATATATATATAATAATAAAAGTGGCAAGACTGTCAGTAAAGAGCTCAATGAAAACTCAGAGCATTAAATTAAATTACAAAGGCCACAAAAGAGATTTTATTAAAACCTCAACAGTCTGTTTCGCCTTTACGGCTCATCAGGAGGTGATTCTTATTCAAATAGAATTCTATTTGAATAAGAATCACCTCCTGATGAGCCGTAAAGGCGAAACAGACTGTTGAGGTTTTAATAAAATCTCTTTTGTGGCCTTTGTAATTTAATATATATATATATATATATATATACAAAATTTATTTAATCACTGTTTAAAAACCACAACGGTCCGTTTCATCCTAAGATTCGTCAGGTGGTTACTAGAAAAATAAAAAAATAAAAAATATAGTTATTAGTGGTAAGAAAATGCGTATGGAATAAATGATATGTAGTTAAATTAAGCAAACAATACGGTTCCTATGACGTCATACAAGAAAAAACAACTCAAAATATAGTAAATGCAAATATAGAGGTTTGCATTCATTTGAAGGTGAGGGAAGGCGAGTTGGGTATGCAGTGAAAGATATAAAAGGAAAGAAAATAATCTACAAAGAAATAAAAAATAAAGTGAGTAAAAAATGGCGTGAACGACAGTGGAAAATACAAGCGGATTTAATGACGGACAAGAAAGCACACATGCAAAAAAATAATGGCAATTTAAGCACACGAAATCAATTTAAGCACACGAAATAATACTTTCTACAATCATCCCTAAAGACCTTACTGGCTTATACAGAGACGACGGCTTAGCGATTCTCCGAAATTCTAGTGGTCCCAATACTGACCGAATCAAAAAAAAAATTATAAAACTTTTCCAAAAACATAATTTAAAAATAACAATTGAAGCAAACATTATACAAACAGATTTTTTAGATGTCACCCTTAACCTCAATACAGAAAAGCACTGGCCATTCAGAAAACCCAATGATGAACAATTATATATAAATATTAATTCAAACCACCCACCATCGATAAAAAAAGCCCTACCAAACATGATATCCAACAGACTATCGGAACTTTCTTGTGATTTGGACAATTTTAAAAAAGCTATTCCACCGTACAAAAACGCAATAAAAAAAAGTGGCTACAAAGACAATTTAATATTTAGTGAAACCCAACCGAAAAACAAATCAAGAAAACGAAAAATCATATGGTTCAACCCGCCTTTTAACAACTATGTTGCCAACAATATCGGAAAAGAATTTCTAAAACTAATAAGCAAGCACTTCCCACCACAACACAGGCTTCATAAAATTCTAAACAGAAATAGTATAAAAATTAGCTATAGCTGCATGCCTAACATGCAAACAATTATAACCGGTCACAACAAGAAACTATTGGAAAAGAAAAGCTCTCAACAATCAAAACCATGCAACTGTAAAAATAAAGATATCTGCCCACTAAAAGGATCTTGCCGACAGAAATCTATCATTTATCAAGCAGACATATCACATGGAAATGTAACAGAAAGCTACATAGGTTGCAGCGAAACAGAATTCAAATCACGATACTATAATCATATACAATCATTTAAAAATATAAAGAAAAGAAACGCCACAGAACTTTCCAAAACATTCTGGAATGCGAAAGAATCAGGTCTCAATCCCACAATTAACTGGAAAATAATCAATCAAGTCATCCCATATAAACCAGGACAAAAATGCTGCAACCTATGCTTAACCGAAAAACTACAAATACTACAAGCAAAACAAACAACAATCCTCAACAAACGATCGGAACTTACAGGAAAATGTCGTCACAAAAACAAATTTAAATTAAATAAATTACCTACTTGATTTCGTGTGCTTAAATTGCCATTATTTTTTTGCATGTGTGCTTTCTTGTCCGTCATTAAATCCGCTTGTATTTTCCACTGTCGTTCACGCCATTTTTTACTCACTTTATTTTTTTATTTCTTTGTAGATTATTTTCTTTCCTTTTATATCTTTCACTGCATACCCAACTCGCCTTCCCTCACCTTCAAATGAATGCAAACCTCTATATTTGCATTTACTATATTTTGAGTTGTTTTTTCTTGTATGACGTCATAGGAACCGTATTGTTTGCTTAATTTAACTACATATCATTTATTCCATACGCATTTTCTTACCACTAATAACTATATTTTTTATTTTTTTATTTTTCTAGTAACCACCTGACGAATCTTAGGATGAAACGGACCGTTGTGGTTTTTAAACAGTGATTAAATAAATTTTGTATTAAATTGCTCTGATTTTTTTCATTGAGCACTCTGTGGGGAAGATCGATTCACTCCTGCAATATATATATATATGTATACTGCAGATATATTCGTATGTCCAGTAGTTATATATATTCGTATGTCCGTCGTATATACAGTATATATATATTCGTATGTCCAGTAGTTTTCACAATGCCTGGTAATTATACAAGGA
Source organism: Diplosoma virens (assembly GCA_963680785.1). Taxonomy (NCBI): domain Eukaryota; kingdom Metazoa; phylum Chordata; class Ascidiacea; order Aplousobranchia; family Didemnidae; genus Diplosoma; species Diplosoma virens. The sequence continues at coordinate 42,380,342 of OY796888.1, read as the reverse complement.
AAAGTGAATGAGGCAATGCTAAACCTGATGAAATATTGAGTGCAGTTCGACACATTAAAAGTACTGGAGAGAATATTCAAAAAACTGCTGAGAGTTTTGGTATCAATTGCAAAACACTTTCACGTTATATAAAAAAAATTTTCTGACAAAAAAACTAAAGGAGAAGTTTCATTTCCATCAACAAACGTGGGGTACATCAGAAACAGGCAAGTGTTTACAGATCCACAAGAAATAATGATTGTCGAACATCTTTTAAAAGCATCGGATGTCTATTTAAGATTACCACCAAAGGAATGCCGAAAACTTGCTTACAGATTTGCTAAAGCTAACCGCATAGAAACACCAAAAAATTGGTATGACAAACAACAAGCTGGTCCTGATTGGCTTACATCTTTTTCAAAGAGTCACCCCCAGTTGTCACTCCGCACTTCAGAAAATACAAGTTTAGCAAGAGCAAGTAGCTTCAAGAAAAACAATGTTAATTCTTTTTTTCAAAATTTGAAATTAATTTTACATAGGTATAACTTTCAGCCTTTGGACATTTGGAACATGGACGAAACAGGGTAACTGCAATACGTAAGCTTGATAAAATTATTGGAAGACGTGGAACGAAGCAAATAAGCACTATAACATCGGTTGAGCGAGGCACACTTATTACTGTATTAGGCACCATATCAGCAAGTGGAAATTTTATTCCTCCTTACTTTGTTTTCCAACGAGTAAAATTTCAAAGGCATTTCCTCAATGGAGCGCCACCTGAAGCAAAGGAGGTGCGAATCCATCTGGATGGATGACAGAAGAGCACATTTTGGACTTTTTAAAGCATTTATTGAGCATGTTTGCTGCACCCACGAAAAACCTTGCCTTCTTTTACTAGATAATCATGAATTGCATTTATGCATTGAAGAATTAGACTTTGCTACAGAAAATAGCATTGTAATGCCCTCATTTCCGCGGCATTGCAGACAACATGTGCAACCACTTAATCAATCTATACGGACCATTTTAAAAATATCTTAATACACAGGCTGATGAATGGCATCTTAATAACCCCGTTAGGAGAATGACCATCCATGATTTACCAGCTGTGGTTGCAATTGCATATACAAATGCTGTAACGCCATCAAATATTCAAGCAGGCTTTAAATCGACCGGGACATATTCTTTTGCAACCAAATATTTTCTGACTCGGAATTTTTTCCAGAATATGTAACTGATCATGACCTTTTATTGCCAGCACCTGGAGAAGTAGTAATGACTTTCAACAAGACTCAGCAAAACTTAATAGAAGATTAATTTTTTGGAAATGACGATAGTCAAGAAAATAACGAAATTGCAAATAGCACTGCTGCTGATATAGAACAACAATCTTCTACATCATCAGATGCAGCTGTAAATCATTCCAAGCAAGAATTGGCAGCACTGAGCAGTCGGTTGTTTAGTAGATTAGAAAGTATATCGCCAGTTCAAGTTTGTCCGTTTTCAAAAGCTCAACCGTGCAACAATAACAAAAGAAAAAGGTCGCAAAAACGAAAGTCAGAAATCCTGACTGACACCCCAGCTAAAACAACGATCGCACAAGCAAAATCCAGTAAAAAGGTGCTATTGCCTAAGAATATACAATACAGTTTGTTTTATAAAAGTCGCTTGCTCACAAGACAAAAAAAGAAGAGAAAACCAACTGCCCTAATTGCTAAACAAGAATAGTGTTGCCTGGTATGTATGGACTCCTATACTAATAACAAGTCAAGAGAGATTTGGGTGCAGTGTTTTCTATGCAAAAACTGGGCACATGACAAATGCATTTCTTTTTCTCAAAATTATGTATGTCATAACTGTGATACTGATGAAGAACCAAAAAGAAATTAATACCTCTGTGTAACTTGTTCAAGATGAACGTAAAAACATTTGATTTTTTCATTATAAAAAATAATCAAGCTGTTTCGTGCAACTAAATGTACAGATTGCATGCCTATCTTGGTTACTTGTCCTTTCTTAAACACAACTACTGTAACTCTAATCTTATCTAATTATATCCGGCGCTCAACCGTGAAACAAAAATAAAACATCGTTGTAAACAGCTAGCTGAATGAAAAATACGCCGCTATTTTTACTTGACGTATATATGAAATTTTTGTATTGTTTTTTTATAAATAAATTGTTCGTTTAATCTTGGCGTATAGCAAAATTTAGAAGCAACTGAGTGAGTGTCAACTTTCAAATAGCTGTGACAACATATCACAATGCTTGTGACAACCAGGACAAATTTGTCCAAGCTGTCACACTTTTTTTGACTGTTTTTGAGACGTCCAGAAACATGTTTATTGTTGCTGAAGAACCAAAAAATACTCTAAATCTAAAGTTATAGCTGAAGACTTTAACTAAAGAAAAAAAAAAAAATTTGAAAATTGACCAACTATTTGCTATCATAAAGTAAACCGTAAACTAGGCTTTTATTCACAAAACTATGACTAAATCTGAAAATAAAGCAACAATAATTACAATCTAAATAGAACTAAACGTTTGAAAATAAATTAGCTAAAATCCATTAAACAAAACCAGAGTGCTATTTAAAGTTAAAAAAGTTCGCGTAATTAGGCAGCAAGTTGCATAGGAAGATGACAACGAGAGAAATAAATAAACTTATGAATAAGGCAAGTGTTAAGGTGGTTTGAGTCCAGGTTAAATCATGATATTTGCTAGATTATAATCTTTGAAATTTGTGACAACCAGACCCGGTCTCCCCTACCAGTAAATGCTTTACAATAAAATTTTGCTCTAACTGGAAATGGAAAATTTGGAAAACAATTTTTATAAAACTGTTTGAAGAAGAAAATTTTGTCTCCTTAAGAACTGACCGTAAGTCGTCAAAAAGTAGCCGTAATAGTAGGAAAGAAATCACAATTGATTGTTAACAAGACCAAAAACTTTTAAACTGAAGTAATTAATAATTGCTGTATTTCTTAGTTTAATTTTAAGCGTAATGATTTTATGTTTGCCTTCCGAGTGCACTAAGTTTTTGAATTTTGTTCGTAACTATAATTTTTTTTTGTTAAGATATACTGTTTAGTCATATTTTGCGTTGATTTGAGTTTGTAAAATACTGATGTGTTTTTATCATTGTACCTATGTTTGTTACATTTAACTTAAACCTAAAATCAGATTTATAAAAAAATTAATTTTTCTTCTGTTTTTCTTATTCTATATTAATTAAGTACATATGCTTGTTACACTCCGTTCATAATATAAATCTTAACCGTGTAACGTTATAGTTCGTTTTTAGTTTTTTACAATAACTTTAAGTTTTTATTTTGTAAAATCTTTTTCATTGTCTAGTGGTAATTGAGTAATCGGTACGCCACCACCTACTTAACTTAATTTTGTCTGTAAGTTGTTCTTGAGAGAGTATAGTAAAGATTTGTTTTATTGTTTTATCCATAGCATTGATTGTTAAGTAACTATAGCATCGTAGACTTAAAACAGTTCTATGATTTTTTCTCTTTCTCTTTTTTCTTTTTTTTTTATCTCGGACGCTCATAAATGCTGAAGGAATCTTTTAGAATTTTATAGCTGATTCAACATTAAGTAACTGTTTACTACCATGTGTTTTGATTGGTTGTATTGTATTTGATTGGCGTTGTCAATTGCTTTTGAAATTTAGTGGAACTTAGGAGCCAAATTTTAAAAGAATTCTTTAAGTTATTTTAATTTACTTTTAATATACTTTTTATAGACACAAAATGTGGTTTTATTCTATTTATAGAGAGTTGTTTTCTAAAAAATCCATCTGTACTTAGCCAGAATCTACAATAATAAGAACTTCAGCCTCGTTGAAAATTAATTCTAGAGCCGGCATAAATGAAAATAAGCACAGCTTTACTTCAACGCAGGTATTTGGCTTGCCTAGTTCAACCGATCTTTTTGGATTCCCGAGTAAAGTCGTTAAAATGTTCAAAAACTTTTTTTTACGTTTTTATTTTACATATATTTTCAGATCAATTAAAAGCAATAATGAAATAGGCTTGCCACAATAATTCAATTACAATTGGCTTACATTTATCCACCGCCCAAAAAATGACAGTTTTCTTAACCCTTTATATCCTAAATTATTAACAATTTGTAAAAATCAAAACGCAATTTTTTTCTAATGTATTTTAGTATTCATAACCAATTAGCCTAAATGAAAAAAAAGTTTTACTGAATTTTTATTGATCAAAAAAAATGGACGTATAAGTATCATCAGGACACAGGTTAGTTATCAAAGTGAAATTTCATTATCATGATTTAAATTAGTTATGCATTAATTAAAAAACAAAATTGAAATACCTATGCTCAATTTGCCTGCTAATACTAATAGTCTTATATACAATAATGGAGTAAAAAATAGGTGTAAAAATAATAAACATATTTCGAATCTCTTCAAGAAATCTGAGTAAGCAGTTGCTTTTCTTTAAACTAACCCGGAACGCCACCCAAAACAGCAGGATGGAATAAAAAATAACCAGAAGAAAAGGATCTCTTCAAGAAGCAAGATTAACCAACGGGGAAATCCGTGTTAGTTTCACAAAAAAAATCACTAACGGTGATTTCTTGAAAAGAGTTGAAAAGAATCCATTTGTTAACTTGTGAAATCATATAGATTAGTAAAAGAAATTTCAGATAGAGTTTGGTGGCTCAACCTCACCAATAGGATCTTGTTTATTAAAGTTAAACTTAATCTGGTGAACTTAATTACAATTGTAGATTGTCGCGGCACCTATGGACAAGCTAAAAGGGCATTATATTTTGTTACTTGAAATTACTAATAGGATTGCTTCTCATACATTTCAATAATAACAAAAATTTTAACATGGTACTTGTATTAATAAGTATCGCTAAGATATAAAGTAAAAAGAAAATGGAAATACTCATACTCAATTTGCCTATTGATATTTTAGAGTTCATCTTTAAATTTTGTCAAAGTTAAAATTATTTAATTAATGTATATGGTTTCAAATATTCTAAAATCAAGTTAATAGTCTTATGTAGGTGTAAAAATATAATATTGTGATTTGAACCTTAATGGACAATGCTGTTTGGTGATAATACTGTGATTTGCAAAGTGACCAGGGAAGAAGTAGAGCGGAGAGTAGAATGCTGGAGGCATGCGTTGGAAAGAAGAGGGATGAACGTACGCAGGTCAAAGACCGAACACCTGTGCGTAAATGGAGGAAATGACAAAAAAACAGTGAAAATGGAGGACACAAAAATGACAAGAGTAAAAGAATTTAAGTATTTGGGATCAACGGTGCAAGAATATGGTAGTTGTGAGAGGGAGGTAAAGAGGAGAGTGCAGGCAGGATGGAACGGATGGAGAAAAGTATCAGGAGTAATCTGTGACAGAAGGTAATCAGCTAGAGTAAAAGGAAAAGTTTACAGTTTAGTGATGAGACCAACAATTGTGTATAGATTTGAGACGGTGGCGGTCACAAAAAAACAAGTAGAAGAGATGAAAGTTGCAGAGGTAAAAATGTTGAGGTTTGCTATGAGAGAAACGAGAAAAGATAAGATTAAAAATGAGTACATCAGGGGTACATTTCAGGCAGAACGATTAAGAATGAAGATGAGGGAGGGTAGGCTGAGGTGGTATGGACATGTCATGAGGAGAAACCAGGAGTATGTAGGAAGAAGGGTGATGGAAATAGAGTTACCGGGAAAGAGGAAAAAAGGGAAACCAAAAAGAAAAGTTTTAGATGTAGTGAAGGAAGATATGGGAAAGTTGGTGCGAGGGAGAAAAACATTGAAAACAGGAGGCTGCGGCGGAGCATCATACGCTGTGACAACCCCTGATTAAAGGGAAAGGCCAAAAGAAGAAGGCGTAAAAAATAATAAACATTTTTTACCTTGAAAAACTACATGTATAAGTAAAAAAATTTCAGTCACAATTTAGTAATTCAGCCTCGTCAAAAGGAGCTTGTTTATTGAAGTTAAGCTTAATGCGGCCGACTTTATTACAGCTGTAGATTGTCGGGACTCGTATTGGAACCTAAAATGACCATATATTTCGGTACTAGGAAGTGTCAAGAGGATCGCATCTCATACATTTCCATAAAAACAAAATTTTTAACATGGTACTTATAAGTACTGCTAGGATAAAAAGGGTTAAAAAAACATTTTTAAAACATTTTTCAAAATAGTTTTACAACAGTTCAATTTTTGATTAGAAATGGAGCAGGACATTCGGAGCAGAATGTTTTTTCAAGTTAGTTCAACTTGATCGCAATTGCCTCCCTTGAATCCACGATTGCATTGACATTGCGGCTTGAATCCAGAAACAAATCCGTTGTTCTGGCATTCTCCCCATTCAAACTATTTACAGAAAGATAAATTTCAAATTACTGCTAATAATAATGAGGAATAATTTATTGGTATAGTTAAATTATAACTACTGCAATTATGGCTTCACCTTTTAAATTGTTCAAATGTTTTAGTTACCATGCTCCAAAACAACATGAATTAAATACATCAATTTAAGACCAAAACAAAAGCACTTGTAAAGCCGGTTTCATCCTGATCAAGTAACCATCAAAGAGTCTTATTCAAATAAAATTGACTAATCTCACACGGCAATCACACATTGAGCACTTCACAAAAACACGTTGATTAATTTTTCCAAACTCAATTTTTTTAATATATTTAAAAACGCTTGCAAATGTAAAAAGTAGCAAAGGTTTAAGAAAGCGACATATTTTCCTAAATAATATCTTTTTTAATAAAAATAAATGCTAAGATTCGAACGTCATTCCGTTCTGAAACAACCAAAATTATTTAAAACGAAATTTTGAAATCCTAAAGTTAAAAAGTAGACATTTTAGCCAAATGCTTTATAGTAGTTTGGATATTTTACGTATAATATGTACTTAATTTTAGTACAATTTACGTGTCAATCCCCAAAATCCCAACTGATTTTATAGATTCTTTGCTTTTCTTTGCTATCAAAGTTGTATTATATCGTATTATCACAAATCAGCAAGAAATGATAATAAAGAAAAAAGGCAGAAATTTTAATTATGAAAAAGAGAAAAGTGGCTTTTGCGAGTCAAATCTTCAGTCACTTTACTCTTTAAACCAGTGGTTCTCAACCTTTTTTATATGGCGGCACACTATTAAGCTATTTAAATTTTCGCGGTTAATAATAAAAAGGTGTTCACTGAAAATTTGTCCATGATTTCCCAATTTTTGTCCCTAAATCATGATAATCTAAAAAAAAAGTTTCCGCCTGAACTCATGCTCTTTCTTTCCCTCCAAATCTCACGTGCAAAAACCGCAAAATTCTACGCCCCTAAATAATTTTTTTCAAAATCTTTCGCGACACATCTGTTGGGAACCATTGCTTTAAATAAACAATTTTTTCGAATTTTTTTTATTTGCTCTTTCAGAAACTTTTTTTACTTTCAAAACAGTAAAAATGTTTTTTTAATTGACCAAAAATGGAAAACATTTAATCAATTTAAACACAACATTGACTTATTGATTTATTTTCATGAGTTACATAGACTTGTTGAAGTTTAAGTCAGTGATGGCACACTGGTGGCAAAGCATTAAATTAGATAATATTTTTATGCTATTAATTTCATTAATTCGTTTTTAAATCTGGACCATGTTGGAAGGAACGTTTGAATATTTTTAGAATTAAAAAAAAAGCAATATTATGGTTATCATTTTTTTTACTCTTTAAGTTTGTATTGCTTTGCTCATTGTCAAAAAAATAATAATAAAATGCTTAACTTCATATTTTCTTAAAATTTTAATGTAAAAGGTAGAAATTAATGAAAAACGTTTTAATAAGTAATAAACAATTTATAATCATGTATATAAAATAATTTAAAGTAAAAGTATGAATTAAAAGCAATCGAAAAGTGGAATCTGAATAATCTGCTTTGGAAGAAAATTTTTTATTTAGAAAGATCAAAACGTTTTTGTCTAATAAAAGAAATACGATAGCATAACATTGTTGTTGTTACAAAAATAAAATGCACGAAACAAATAAATATTTTATTAAGTTTTATATGCATCTTAAAGGTACATAGCTGTCTCACAGATTGCGTCATACACATTAATACATTTTTTAGTAGTTTATGCGTTTTACATTAAAATTTTAAGAAATTCATTTTATAATTATTTTTTGGACTATAAGCATTGTACTCAAAACGTTAAAATTAAAAAATTATGATAACCGTAATATTGGCGCTTTCTTTTATTCTAAAAAAGTTTTTAACCCATATCCTCCTAAATCAAAGTTTTTTGTTCATTTCTCTATTGTAGATTTGGAATGATGTGACTTGAAGGGAAAAAACGCTCTTTTTGTGAAAAACTTTTTTTTCGTGAGATATGAATGATTTCACTTCCGTCAGTTTAAACTGACGCTAGGAGCAGGAGGGTACATGTAAAACAAAACGCAAGATCGCTTTTCTATAATTTTTTTTATTTTTGAACCAAATTAATTTTTGATAACAAGCAAGCCTACAAACAAATAACATCGTTAATAAAGAAAAAAACTTTAGTTCACAATCTTTCGTTCACATGTCGAACTACATAACATTGTCTATTGGACATGGTATTTTTTAAAACAATCAGGATGTAGATAAACATTGCAGGCTTTGCAGGAGTACCGGGAGGTTCTGAGCATTCTGGTATGGCACATCGTCGTGCGTCTCCTTAACAATTCAGTGATAGGTAACACTGAAACATACATGCTTACACTGCTGTGACCTTGATTCAGGAAATAGAACAAGTGACATATCTTTACTGTATTACGAGTGTCTTTACTAACGGACGGAATTGAGCACAGTATCGCGACAGCTTTGCCTGTACCCACAGCTTAGGTAGCCAAACATAATTGGTTTCCATGAATACGATATAATTGTTTGGCTCTGTGCTTTTCGCAGTATGGTACCATGGATTTGTCAACGCTTAGATGTGGCTCAGGTTTGTAGTAAGCCACATACTGCTTGTTTACCGCATCAAACTGGTCTAAACAGGTTTAACTTTGGCAAATCTGTCAATTTTGTCCAAGCTTTTATTATCAGCAAGTTTAGGTCAGGAGAGGAAGGAGACCATATTTCTTTGTCCCAAAATGAGGGGAAGTTTTATTTGCACCATGATTGAGTTATTTTTGAGGTGTGCGAGGGTGCACCATCGTGTTGAAAGGTAAACACTTCGTTTTTTCATTTCGATTTCATTTCGATCAGTGCCGGAGATAGAATTTCCAAGATATTTATTGGGTCTTTTTTGACTATGGAAAGCATAGAATATGGAGATATTTCTAGGCTTTCTGCCATCCCCTTTATTGTTCTTCGTTGGTTTCTTCTAATCCTCTCCGGAACGGCTTTAATTTTCTTTGAAGTACGCGCCGTTCTTGGTCGACCAGTTCTGGTATGGTCTTGTGTTATTTCCCAGTTCTTTGTATCTTTTAATTGTATCATAGACCGCCGATTTAGCAACTTTAAGTTGTCTTTTACAGTAATAAGAAGGGCTGATATTCCCGCGAGGTGCAATTCAATGACTGCATTTCTTTTCTCCATTTTTAATGATTAATTTTTAAAAATCTGTGAATTTTAATGCGTAAAATACAAACAATTGTCTAAAACATTAATTTCATGGTTTAATAAAAAAAAATATTATTTTTTTATTTATTTATTAAATCAATAAAAAGTAGTCCAGGAACTTTTTGCACACCCTGTATATCATAGTATAGCAAGATCTATAAATTCATTGTTGAAATATGTATATATGCTACTTTTTTGTTGCTGGTGGAACACCACTAGTTTGTTCTGACAGGGAAACATTTTTTGGTTGAAAGTCATCCGCAGGCAACGTAGTATTGTAGAAACAGGAGAAAATACAGAATTTTACCTGACCGCTTGCTAAAGCTTGCGATTTATCTGTAATCAGTTTTGTACCTCCTGTTCCTTGCAAATCCTATTCAGCATCTGATGGAAGTTGCCTTCCACAAAGGTTGTCCGGAATACAATTAACATCATTTCCATCATCTTCGTCGGTGTCTATACCATCATTCTTTGGGAGTAAAATGATAACATTTGCGGCAGACACAAATTCATCAGCAACAAAGCTGTATTAGCTTCAAGTACTTCTAATGCTTCAAAAACGGTCATCTTTTTGTTTTCGTGCAACAGGTTAGCCATAGCGGCCTAATGGATAAAGCCTAGGAATGCTAGGATTAGCAGTTGTAAATATTACTTTTGTCGCTTATAAAAAACAACTCAAGCTACTCAATACTTTCGGTCAACTGCTTCGTTTATTTTATAGTGATTTTCAGTGTCAATGAACAGACACAAGTAAACAATTACTTCCAAGGTTATTTAGCTCTAATTAACAACTTTAAAGTTAACACGATTCAACTGGATTTAAACTTGTTAGGCTACCTGTTAAAACAATAATTCCAATAAAGTGTATCCGACCAAAATAAAAAAACTTTATATATATTACCTACCTCCTGGTAAGAGTTGCTCCCAGCGTGCTTTCTGTCCATATAAGCAAATAACAAGAAACATGGCTTATCAACTAGTTATCGACTAGTCCTGTATCAGTTCTCAATTAACAATTAATTAACAAAGTATTTGCAAATACTCGAAAACCACAACCATTCTGTGCCATCACAATGAAACGATATAATTCTATCAGGTTTTCGCATTCGATAAAAGAAATCGTGTTTAACGTCTGACTGTACCCTCCTACTCCTAGCGTCAGTTTAAACTGACGGAAGTAAATGAATCGCAAAACTTTTACAAGCCTGTTTTTGATTCTTTTTTTGCTTATTACCACTTCAATAATATATGTTTTAGCTATCTTTAGTAATTTTTCAATTAATTTTTATTTCACAACCATTTGATAACAGTTACTACTTTTTGCAATACAAAAAATGTTTTTTTTAATTAGGCTGTTGTAAATATCCCGATAGCTTTTTATTTATAATTTAAAACGGTTAGACAATTAGCTTAATTCCTCATTGTCAATTTAATTTACAAACTGGAGTCCTACAAGTATCAATGTGCTTAAAATCCTTCTTTTTGCGTCTTCAGTTTAAACTGACGCTAGGAGGATATGGGTTAAATTGTTTCTTTTTTAAATGTAATAAATTGTACCCATACTTTGTCATTACAAATTCCAAACGTTTATCATTGTATAGTGCTTAGTTAATTTGCCTTGTAACAGAATATTTTTATTTATAATATTAATACAATGTTGGTTTGAATTTTAATATTACATTGGTGAAAAGGATTGGACCGAGCTAATTTTAAGGCATCTTTTGAATGCTAATATTTTTAAATTTTTAATAAAAAATTGTTTGGTCGCTGAGCTTATGTTAAATCTACATGTATTTTCTGTAATCAATTTCATATTACAAAAAACTATAGCTCAGCTTTTTGCATCTGACCACAATAGTTTTCTTAGAATCTATAATGGTATATAGTGTCAAATAAACAATCACTTCAAGTTATAGAAGCTAGAACTGTATTTTATTACTTTAGAGATAGTTTTTTTGTGTGTATGTGTGTCTGTGCTGATGCAACGCTGTAATCACAATTTGTTAAATCAATTCATTAAATTGTTCATAAAAGTTTTTTCAACAATTAATTATTACCAAATAGCAATTCTTAATGCATAAAAATTTGGCATTTTTTGTTTTGGCTAATGCTTTTTTTTTTATCTTTATTTTCAATAGGCCCATAATTAGAATTTACTTTCTAGGGTTAACTGACGAGTATAATCACGTTATGTTTATAAAAAATTATCACAATTATATTTTTACTAAAATATTGTAATTGTTAGATCATTATTGATCGTTCTTGTTGATTTGAAAAGAAATTTCTCAAAGTTGAAGAGCCGAAAATTGTTTCCTGGTTTAGAAAAAAATTAAGAGGTTAACGGTAAGCTATAAAAAAAATTGCTTTGGTTTTGAGATGCTTTTAAATTTTCAAGAAACAACTTTGTAGTGGTATTTTTGTTGATGATATCAACTTAGAGTAACTTTACTTCACTTGATATTCACTTTAATTCAAAAAATATTTTGATTTTTTGAGAATGCATTTGTAATTTGGTGATCACTAGTTTAACCTAATTTAGATTGCGAGGAATTCTGTTTGTGTTAAAAAAATTGTGCTGCTTTTAATTTATTTACGCAATGGTCTTTATTTTACAATTTTTCGGCATTTTTATTCATTTAAAAGTGTATGCCATTTTTACAAAAACCGTTGCGTCATTTTAAAGTTATCACTTGTTTTCAAAAAATTAGTCGCTATTTTTTTATTAAATTTGAAAGGAACTTAGATTGTGATTTGTTTTGAAACTTTAGTTGAAAGTTTCCCAGGTAACTTAGAAGGGGCAAACTTTCTGTTTAAGTAAAGCTTTTTGACATAAAAACAACCTTACTAACCGCACAAAAAAAATTATACCAGTTTTAAGATGGCCCAAACTGAATTTGAAAATGTAAAGACGTATTTGACTGAATCTAAAATTTATTTAAAAACCATAAGGCCTAAAAAGTAAATCATCAAAAAAATTAATTGAGTGAGCAAGAAGGCTAAAAATGAAAGCCAATATTATCATTTCAATACTGGCTTATACATCTTACTTCCACATTTGTGATGCTATTTTTCTTGCGTAAATATATAGGTAATAAATTTCAATAGACTTACCGTTTCAGAAAAACCGATTTTACACCATGGTGTACAAGATAGATAAACTCCATTTATCCCAAACTCATCATTTTGATCGGGTGGAGGTCCGTAAACACTTAGCGTCGTTGGTCCACCGCAAATTAAGTTGGAATTACCAGAACATCTGCTTGAGCAGTTTCTAAAATATTTTTAATTCTTTTTTTTATACAAAAATATATATTGCATTGTAATATGAATGAAACGAAAAGTATTAAACTGGTATTCGGACAATTAAATTTAACACAACTGTTCAAAAACATTTTTTTGAAAATAGCTTCAGATTATCCCAGAAGATTAATCAGCAAAGCTTGGATATTTCTGCATGTCAAGTCTAAGTCATTCCAATTATGTATTTGTAGGAAAAACGTCTTGCAACAGCTTGCAGACGGTGCTATATGCCAAGCAGTGCCATACGCTTGCCACTAAAACTTATTATTAATTTTATGATTGTAACTTCGAAAAAGTCATTGATTTTTTTTAAGTAAAGTAGCTTAGCCTAAATCTTCGTCTCCCAAGTTGCAGCTCAGCTGCGTTTTCAAAGATTAATAAAACAACGACCAAAGAAACGCAAGGGTAGGTTTATGTAAGTGATAGAAAATAAAGAAATTCGAGAATCACATTTGAAATCTTCTTGTTTTGAAAAATCTGGAATTTGCATTTTTTTTTTTTTTGTTTTCTCAAATTCATCAATTTTAATTAAAGAAAAAAACAAAGGAAGCCGCGAAATGAATTATTTTGAAAACCTTAATTTTTAATTAAGCTATCTCATTGAGTATCTTGTTACTTTGGAAAATATATTCAAAATCATGGCTAGCAATGTTAATTAAAACTACAGGTATACAAAACGAATGATGTTAATACAAAAAAATGGCTAACACAATTTGATATAATATTTCAATATCCTTTGTTTTTAAATAGTATTATTTTGCGTATTATTAATATTTGACAAAGTACACTCTTTTTGTCATTCAGATATTAGTAAATATTAGAAACGATACCAAAAAATGTAGGCGTCAATTACTAAAAGTTAAAGTTAAACATCCTTTAACTAACATCATAAAAAAATTACATACAACTGGATAAGTAACGTGCATCAAAACTTGTGTTTATCAGAAGACAAATAATACTGTTTCGACCTTTTGGCCTTCATCAGTACTGCAATAACCAGATCTTGTTTAAAGTTGTTTAAAATAGCTGAAACAGCACTGAAAAAGCCATAAATACCAGAAGACAATTAAACCTTAATATCATCTTCAAAAGAATGAATAAAATATTTTTATAACTTACAGTTTTTTAAATAAAAAGAATTAAATCTCACATATGGTGGTAATCTGGCAATCGAGAGTATTTGCTGATTTCACTTCCACAAAAACACTGACTTGAGTTTTTTGTTCCTGCATATTTGAATCCGACCATGCGACATTTCTTTGAGCAAAATTCTGGAGTTATTTTGTTGGAATCACTAAGTGAAACATTTATCTAAATAAGGATTAAATGACATTCAGTTATTATATTTAAGAATTTATACATCAAATTGCATTCAGTTACTGGCTAAAGTATGAAATTTTATTGATTTGAATAAAAATTTATCTTCTACTTGTTACAAAAGCTATGCTTTATAACAATAAACCAACAAAAAAAGTAAATTTCTCAAAGTTTGCGGGCTGTCTGAAGATTGAGAAATGACTCAATCAAATAGTCAAGTCACCCCATACATTTAAACACAAAACAAATTTTTTATAAGCAAACCTTACTTCGAAAATACAAAGTCCGCGCAATAGCTTAAAATGCTATTACTCTCATTTGCGAACAAAACGACACGAGTGCAATACTCACTCAAACTAAAATATTTCCCTTATGTCCTTAGAAAAAGAATGTTTGAAATAAAGTTATTTAATGAGGTTATGCAACCTATCTGCAATAACGACTTCGCTCAATGCAAAAATTACAAAACAAGCTCATACGGCCATTCGAAGAAGAAGTACATGAATAATTTTGTTTGATTTTGACAGGATAAATTAATCTGTGAGTAATTTATAAAATATATTGTAAAAAATAACTTGTGTTGAAAAATGTTGTTTCTTTTCTTCATCTTTAAAGCAACCTAAATAGACTTCTTTTCCAGAAACGTTGTAAGTAACTTGTTGTTGTAGAGGAATCCTCACCTAAAATTGCATTGCTATATTTAAATGATTTAGTGGTAAAAATTTTAAAGCCATATTGCTTTCGACCATTCATACAATAAAACTATAAAAGCCCATTTGTTTAACAGGCATATTTTCTAAGTTTTAAGTATTTTAGATTTAAGGGTTTATTCCAACGCTTTCTTTTAAGCAATCAACACTAGATATTAATAGCATTTACCCCTCCCTGTCTTTTATGTTGTTTATTCCTAAGTCATCTTTCAAAACTTTTCCTTTAATCATAACTATCAATTTCTTACAATCTTTTTTTTCTTTATTTTTTCAGCTGCTCGATTTCAATATCCTTCAATCAATATACTCATTCTTTTTTGAGTCTAATTATATTTACATTGTTTCCGACAATAAAATGAAAAAAATTATTCCTTAATATCTATAGAATACCGTAATTTTTTTTACCAGACAGCAATATCTTGTCGTCCCTGAAAGCATGTAGGAATAATGGCCGCGCGGACGACTTAAAGTACATACCTCTGACATTTTCCAAGCAGTCCAAAGAATGAATAACGATGACGAAAAACACCACTTTCTCAAAAGTTTTTTTTCTGGATCTAAAGTCTGAGTTTTTTTTGATATGTTGTTCCAAATCAATCTTAATTTTATCCAAAACAAACCCTAATATTTTTAGTCTTTAGTTAGTTCTGTACCTATCTTATCAGCCTCTCGTTTCCTCCTTAAAGCCATTACTTTCATTACCTTAAGCACTAGTAGTCTTTATTAATCTATCGAGAGTATTTTTTTTACCCTTTTATAATTTTGTCAAACATTGTTTAATTTTATATTTTTGCTATTTTTATTTTTCTGAACCAATAATTTCAAGTAATTATATACATATATATTGTATCTTAGTCTTTTCTTTACAGCTTTCTGTCATTAGACACTTTAAGTTGGTTTCTTTTCATTCAAAAACATATTTTATGTGATAGTGCGGTTGAATTTTGCTCATATACTTCCTTAAGATGTTTTTTAATCATTTTTTTCCCATGTTCTATTATTCCTACAATCTTCAAAACCATTGACAAAAAATAATAGTGATAAGAGATTTTTTTCAATTTTTTATGAACCTCATTGGTCATTCTCTATTGAATTGCTCTATGAAAAATAACTTAAGCGAATCAGCCAATGCGATGTGGAACTACTAGCAAAGATGAGTCATACCCAGAAAAACAGCATATAACCACTAAACAAATTTTAAAATTCATTTTGAATTTTGTAGAATTTGACAGTGTCGCTGGTTTATCGTCAAAGCATGAAAAAAATACTTTGGGTTTAAAACGAAGCAAAGAGGTTTGTAAAAAATTTGAATTTGAAAAGAAATTTGGGGTTAAAATGAAGCAAGGAGGCTGGCAAAGATGGTGCAAACATATTTTAACAAATGCTCCGACCAGTCACAGATGTGTGAAGATTGCTTCAATATGCATCAGAAGTGTTGCTGCTTGAAACAAGCATTAATTACTGAGATATTTTTGGTTGTTTCGTCAGTTTTATTCAATAAAACAGTTTTAATAATTAAAATATTTTTCAGCGTCTTTTTTTTGATTTGCCCAAACCAAGGACACAGTGATTATTGTTGGAGGCTGCGGTTTCACATTGCCATTTGAAATGACTTTCCTATCTGTAAGACAGAAGCTTAAAATAAAACCCTAACCCTAATCCTAACCCTAACCCTAATGTAAAAGTAGTGGCTAATATATTTGCAAGCCATAGCAGTCAAGTGTTAATGCAAATTTAACAAACTTTATGCCAGCTTAAGTGGCTTGTAAGAAAGTAAATAATAACACAGTTAAAAAATACCAACCTTTGTATGCAGACAATATAAAGTAAATATATTATTATATTTATATAAACAAAATTAAGAGATATAGTTCATTAAACAAATATACCAAAATAACTCCTGCTTCTGACTGAGTAAAACAAGCCATGAAAAAAAACTATACTTAAAAATATTTCCAATCATACATTAAAATTCTTCAAATTTTTAAACTTTTGCTGTTAAACGTTTTACATTGCTAATGCAGCATTGCTGATTCATTATCAAATCCGTCTTTTAAAAGATTTCTTAAAGGTACATTTTATTTTGATATATGATTTTTAAAAATGAAAGAAAAAGCCTCGGGTACTCCTCTATAGCATGGTTGCTAAGTTTCTCTTTTACGTTTCTATCTATACTTGAGTCATGTAAACTATCAAAAAAATTTTCTGATTTAAAATAAAGTGAAGGAGTGTTTAGAGGGTGTACAATTTTTTCTCGCTATTTTTTTGACCTCTACTACTAAGCACTTTATCGTTTGAAATTAATAAAATGTAATGGTTAATTCTTTCTTTTCTAAAGTAGTGTTTGTGCATTTGTAAACTACTTCAAAAATACAGTTTTTGCTTTGATCAAAAATAGATAATATGAAAGTTATTTTAAAGCAAACACTTTAATATGTAAAGTACGAAAATGCTATAACTTTAGAATCAATTAAGCTCGATTTTCACATTAAATTACAATAACTAAAAAAATATTATGTGTTTCAATAGCACTTAATTTATCTCCATTCAATAGTAACAATCTTTCAGCAATTTCAATCCAATTAAAAACTAATAATTAGTTACAGCATGTTAAAGGTAACATAAAGGTATTATTATTATTTCTCATTTATCCCAGTATTTGCTGGTGTTCTTTTTTGTGCGTTAGCCGGGTGCAAACCATGCATTTAAAGCGTCAGTCACTTAAGTCAATCATTCTGTTCATACACTAAGCACCTTTCTGAGAATTCGCGCAGACCCCAGCATGCACATCTTTTGAATCTTTATCATAGTAGCTTTCGATACTTTCTTGATGTTTTCTACTGTGCCCTTCTTCACTGTACAAGTGCACCAACAACTACAGAGATGTCTGCGGTCTTCATGTGCCTCATTCTCTGTATTTCTAGATGTAGCTCTTTTTACTCGCTTTTTTTCAGTTTTTTTTTCGTGCATTGTTTCTATGTAATGAAACAGTCATATCAATCAGTTTGCAGGCGGAATTTATTGAATTTTTAATGATAACCGTATATATTAATACTTGCTTATTAACCGCAGTTTTTTTAGCTGGAATATAGTCTGTATTTTGCTTGCGGCTTATACACGCAACATACCCGGAAGGACAATGTTTTCTCATAAGCTAACACCAAATTTGAGTCATCCAGTCAAGCCGCAAATGCTATTTGGTAATGGCCCAAAATAGGCGTATCATGTCTCTGTCAAAATTCGATATAAACTCGATCTTCAACACTGATCTTGCTGTAATCTCCGGTGGTGTGACATCTGTTCTGCAGCCACTTGACGTGTCCCTCAACCACCCCTTTAAATGCAGAGTTCGTGACCAGTGGACCAGATGGATGTCGTCAGGAGCTGCTGAACCATGGACTCCTAAATAATAGAACCTGGACTGGAAACGGAATTGAAAATCGCAGAGCGCGTGTACAAAGGTAGGCCAGTTGTAAAAAGCTAAAAAATTAGTTCGATTTTTTAGAAACTATTCACTGTTAAGTTATTAAACTTAGAAGTATGGCTTGCAAAATATAATGAACAATAGATTTATGATAAATGTGAAAAGAATGCTGGAAAAAAATCAGTGTAGGTTTATTAGAAAAAGATTAATGACTAAGGAAAATATGTAAGAATCACAAATATTGCACACATTAATTTACAAATACTAGCAAAATTTATATTCTACTTCTGGTATTCAGGTAAAATTTTTTATCAGTTAATAATGTAGGCAACTTACGAATGAACAGCTATTTTCTATTTGTTGTGTATTTTTTCACAGAATCAAGCTTGATCATTGCATAGTTTAACAATGGCATTATAATTTATTCACTATTATTTTTGTGACATTAGTAAAAACAATAAAAGAAGTAATACATTTTTTTATTTTTTAATTTATATGCAACAACATTTATGTCTTATCTATCTGCTACTTCAATTGAATGTTACTACTGAATAAAATATTGAATTTAATACAATTAGTATATTTATTATTGAAGCACATAATTGCATTTTAAAGTTTAGTGTTTTTCTACTTTATTTTTTGATTATCTTATTTTAAAAGTGTATTTAAAGGTTATTATTTTTTGGTTATCTTATTTAAATTTAAGGAAAAGGCATTTTTTTAACCTTTTAATTACCTTTTTTTGCATAGAAAAATATTTATTTAAAAAATGGTTTATAAATGTGCTGCCATTGATTGCAAATCTGGATACTCTTCAGAAGAAAAAAAGTTAAATGTTACATATCATCCATTCCCTTTAAAAAATGAAGAACTTTTATGTAATTGGTTAAAAAACATAGCTAGGAAAAATTTTAAACCCTCAAAATACTCAAAGTTGTGCTCACTCCATTTTAAAGCAGATGATTTTATTAAAGTTTCTCATGATTCAAACCAAAGACGCAAAAGAAAAAGAGATAGTGAGCACTTATGTTATAAAAGACTAAAACCTGGTGCTGTTCCTTCAATTTTCAAAAATATTCCTTTGTACGTATTATACAAATAAAGATATACCTTTAAGAAGCGGTAATGCTCTTTCAAAAACTAGGCATGATAATGAATCAGCAATACTGCAAAAACAGTGTGAAAATTTTTTGCAGTCTGACAATTTAAAAAATTTTGATGATTTGTTAGAAAAACTTTCATGCACAGTTTTGTCTCCACAGTTTGTTTTATATAAATCAGAAGCAGGAATTTCTTTAATATATTTGTCTATTGAACAACCATTCTCAATTTTGTTTTCCATAAACATTGATAAAGATCTGCATGTGCAAATCTATCATGAAAAAAAACTTATTCCTCCTTCTTGTTACCATCACATTTTGTCTTCTGAGAAAGTAACACTATTTTCTGAAGTAGAAAATTTAATAGCCTTTGCAAAAAATTTAGACCAAAACATCACAACATTAATGGAAACAATTAAAGCAAAATTATTAAATCTAATAGAAAAATACATTGATTTGTGCCAGGATGACTATAAAAAAAAACCATTGAATTTTATATTGGAGCAATTGAAATTACTTTTTATTACTAAAAAACAACGTCGCTATTCAGTAGAAATGTTGGTCATGTCTTACATAATGCATGCAACCAGTTCTAAGGCATATGAAAGGCTATGTCAAGAGCAAATTATTATATTACCTTCAGTGAAAACGTTGAGAAAAATAACAATGAATCTAGACCAAAGAACTGGACTTGATGATTCTGATTATCTTAATATAAGATTTTCAAAGTTAAACTTTTTTGACAGAAATGTTCTCTTGATGATTGATGAAATATATCTTTCAAAACGTGTCGAATCAAGTGGAGTACAGGTTTTTGGCTTGACCGAAAGTTGTGCTGTAGCTGCCACAGCTTTGTGTTTCATGATTAAGTCTTTATCTAGTGGCTATCAAGATATGGTAGGAATTTACCCAATTAAAAATTTAAAAGCTGAAACACAAAAAGCTTGTTTTGATAACGTTATGCTACTTGTTCATGAAATTGGATTTAATGTTATTGGAATCTGTGTTGACAATGCTTCTGCAAATAGAAAGTTTTTCAAAGATTTTCTTTGTAATGGTGCATGGAAAGCATCCATTCCAAACAAGTATACAGATGGAAAAATCTTTTTAATATTTGACCCTACTCACATAATTAAGAATATATATAATAACTTAGTGAACAGAAGAGTGTTTGAAATGCCTTGTATGACTCCCATACTTGATACTCCACTTACAGCCAGTTTTGCAGATATAGAGAAAGTTTACAATCTTGAATGCCAAAAACCTTTAAGGATTGCCCATCGTCTAACAGAAACAGTTTTAAAACCCAATAGTATAGAAAAAGTTAATGTTAAACTTGCTCTGGCTGTGTTTCATGAGTCAACTGTGATTGGATTAAAGGAATATGGATTTCATGAAACAGCTTCTGCTATTGATTTGTTTTTGAAGCTGTGGAATATTTTAAATGTTTCAACATCAGAAATTGGAAAGCATAAACGGGATATTTCTCGTGACCCAGTTCGATCCACTGCTGATTGGAAGTTGAAATTTTTGACGGACTTTGGCCATTATGTTAGTTTTTGGAAAAATTTAAATGTAAGTATGTTTTGCAAACTTTTTTTGTTTAAAAATATAAAACAGATTTCATACCTATATCTGATATGTTAATTTTTAAGAGTAGTGTCATAACGTAAATTTTTAATTGAAACAAAATTATTAGATCAGCTGCTTGCAATTTATTGTATTCACATCCGACTGGCTGTTTGCAAAATCTTTGTATTACTTAATGATCTTTCTGTGATTTTCTTTGTTACAATGTTTTCATTGTTATGTTTATATGGGTATTTTCTTAATATCTTTTTTTTTTTCTATTCAGCAACCTGGATTAACTGAACACACTTCCCGTGCTTTGCATCAAACATGTGAAGCAATAACGCAGATGTCAAAATACTTGTTGGAAAACTGTGGCTTCAATTATGTGCTGTTGGGAAAAATTCAATCAGATATGATTGAACGAAGATTCAGCCAAATTCGTCAACTCAGTGGAGCAAATTATTATATTTCTATGAGACAAATTCAAGAAAGTGACAAGAAAATCCGCTCAATCTCGTTGTTGAAATATTCGCAAATATCTATCGCTGAGATTGATATCATAGTCAAAACAAAATGCACTAGTAACAATAAATTAATGGCCACAGCAGAAGCCTTGCAAGCTGAGCTACTATTTAATATATTGCCGACAGAAAATGATGCAGCTGTTATATTTTATGTTACCGGATACTGTTGCAAATCACTGGTTAAATCAACAAGATGCGTTGAATGCAAAACAGCTACTGTTGCAACCATAGTTGAATATGTTCCTCCTTTAACAACAACTATGCATGAGTATGCAAACAAATTTTTTGATGGCATAAATCGTGGGGGTCTTTGGAAACCAACAACCGAGTTATATGAAATTGGTTGTCTTTGTTGGCAGGTTTTTGCTGAACTTTGCAATAGTGACTTGAAAAAGTCATTTTTAAGTGCCGAAAATCAGCAGGAAATTTTTAAAGAAATTGTAAACATTTCTTATTTTAATGATGATGTTGCTTTTCGGTCGCTTCCAGTATTGTGTAGCAACGGGCACAATATTGTAGAAGGAGTGTCAATACGTTTCTACAATTGCATGTGCAAAAATTTAATTCGCCAATTAACGGAAAAGGGGCGTAGAGGTACTAGTGCCAAAATTAGAAAACTTAATAGTAATTAAACTGTAAATACTCCCAGTTAAAATTATTGATTTTTGCAAATATTATTACTAGTTTTTTTTAGATAACGTCTAGCTATGCGTAAAAATAATAATTCGTTTGTTGTTGTCCGGATTTAAACATTTAGTAATGTTACTGTTTTTTATAAACCATTTAAACTCGTCAAGCTTCTAAAATTTGCCGAAATTTATTAATGTTTTGCTTTTTTTAAGTTTAGGTTTGTGTTACTTTGTATCACATCCTGAAGTATATTTTTGTTAAAGCTACTGTTACATAAACCACCTTAAAACGTTGCAAATGAACTGTAAATTGCAGTCCAGTTACTTATAAAATATTGTTACGTAGTTTTTTCATTCTTCTGTTTTGGTCTTTCATTTTGTAGTACTTGTGTACATATCAAACGTACTTTATGATTGATCTTAGTTACCTACAAGCTTTCTACAAGCTTCTCCCGAAACCAAGCTTGTCACAACGTTTATGCGTTCGATAATAGTTTTTACTTTACTCATGTATGCATTTTATTTTTTCATATATATTTTTATCTAATTGTTTATTACATATTTTTGTTATTCTATTTTAGAAGTTGATGTTATTCTACTGTTTGTTTTTCAATATAGCCTTTTAGTTTGATTGTAGCTTTTTAAATCATGCTTATACCAAATCAGAGAAATAGTCGCTAGACTAAGATGATGTTTATCATAGAATCTCATTCGTACTAAATTCAAGTCGACTAAAAAAGAACATTTTTGGTTCAACTAGGCTGTGGGCCGACCCAAACGTTTCCGCTGCAAATATCAATCAAGTAAAGCTTTAATTTAACCAATTTATGCTTTTAAAAAAAGCATCAATATTTTTTTTCTAAAAAGACAATTTTACTGCAATGGCCTACTTTTGTACACTCGTAATTTCTCGTTTCCAGTCCAGGTTCTATTATTTAGGAGTCCATGGCTGAACTCACTGCTGCAGGTAACTTCAAACGTCCTTTACTTTCCACCATTGCTACTTGGGTCACAACTGCGTGGGAGTCCTTTGAAGACTGTATGATTCAAAAATCTTTCAAGAAATGTTCTATCAGCAACAACCTTGACGGAACAGAAGATGACATTCTCTGGACAGTGTTCGCGACGACAATCATGACACAGATAAAGAAGATGAAGATGATGCCTACGACGATCTACTTATAGAAGAACAAGCCAAGAAACTACTCGAAGATTCTTTCGACCAAAAAGATTTTTTAGGCTTTGAACAATAAATTTGACTTTCATTACATGTCCCCATAAAAATCAATATTTTGTGGTTGATCGCGCAGGGTCTTCACCGGTGAAAAGGTCAATTAACCTGCGGCTTATTTGTGAATTGCCCTTGATTCTCAATATTTGGCTGAAATTTCTGCTGCAGCTTATCTGCGGGTGCGGCTATTAAGCGAGTATACAGTATATGGTATATCTGGTCTGTTTGTTGTTATAGTTCTATCAGTACTGACTGGTATGTCCCACATGATGGTGATGTTATTCTCTTTATTGTGCATCACGGTCTCTAGCTTGTGTTCGTACCAATTATTAGTAATTTCTATATTATGATCTTTACAGATGCTCCAATGGAGATATTTTGCAGCATTATTGTTTCTGGAGATGTACTCTGTTTTGGATAATACCTCACGTCCAGATACAATATGGTCCACTATCTCTTTATGTCGCAAACACATTCTGAATTTGCTCTCCACTTGCTGGCCACATATTACCTTCTTGTTTCTGGTCTTTATTGCCTGGTCTTGAGTTGCTACAAGTAGTCCCTCTGTTTTTCCTTTCAAATTACTTGACAACCATTTATTAGTGGTGACTGTGTCCACAAGAGGCGTCTTCAGGATCTTTGGATACTGGCCATGCAATATTTTTCCATTTTTCTTTTCTCATTGACTTTATCTTGGACCAAAACACGTGTTTAAGCGCTTTAAAATTTTCAGAAGTAGATATATCTTTTTTGTTCTCAACCTCTGGCATTGTTACTTCCATTTTGAATTTAGTAGCATTCTTTGATAGTGCATTTTTGGATTTAGCTCTTTTATTTTCAAGCACCTGCTTTTAATCTTCTTTGTGATCAATTTCTGAATATTAATCTTCTTTGTCCTTGTGATAGTGATCAAACCCTATTGTTGCTGTTTTGAATGCTGTTTCTACATTAATCAGGCCCCTATCTTTATCTTTTTTTGGTATGTACAGCTTTTACATATGTTTTTTAAAATAAAACTTTTTGTGCACATTCAATAATTTGCGTGTTTTTGTGTCAATCGTCTTCAGTTGTGAGATTTTTCATTTAGTGATGCCAAAGCTATATCGCACAACTGGAAATTCAAGACTATTGATGGTTTTTATTTTGTTTCTTCCATGGAGCTCCGTTCTTAGGATTAATCTTACTCTTCTAATATATTATTTTCTCATCTTCTTTTTCATTTTGCTGTACTGGATACCACCATTTTCAGCTACATCCAGGTATTTCTACACTCTTTCCTCGTCCAACTCTTGTATTTTTGTGTCATTTCCAGTTGAGACCAGTTTACCTTTCTTAAAACTGGCTTTGGCACATATTTCAAATCCAAATTCCATACCAATATCATCACTGAAATGTTTTACTATTTTCAATTTTCCAACTTGTTCTTACTCGTTCCTGCCATACAATTTCAGATCATCCATAAACAACAGATTGCTGATTAGAGCACTAGTGTTTAAGAACTTGCAACTATAACCAGATGTAGCCAGCTCTGATGCTAAAGGCACAAAGGCTAGACAAAATAGCAGAAGTAAGAATGAAGATCCTCAAAAGATATCTCTTTTGATCTTGATCTCATCCGTTACAATACATCCATCAGTGCAAGATAATTTCATCGTAATTTTCCAGTTGCTCATTAAGGTTCTTTTAAACTTGATTGTCGTCGTCGTCGTTTGGAAAGATATCCACTCCAGGTCAGACACATACAGGACTGGGGCCGAGGGTTTATCCTTTTACTACCCCAGACTGTTGCACTGCCTGAATCAGATGCTAGCAGTAGTGTTATTAAGCCAGTATCGAGTTTCGTCATTCAAAACCGTCAGACCTCGTGCTCCATGTGGTGCCCGATGTATAGGGCACGCTGTTAGAACATGGTCTGCGGTTTTCTCAGAGGCGCCGCACTCGCGATTCGGTGAAGGAGCGAAACCCCATTTGTGCATGGACGAATGGAATCGCCCAACATCAGTCCGCAGGCGGTTGAGCTCAACTCAAGCTGCTCGGGGTAAGCCCATCCCAACATGCCTGGAACCGGTCTCGGGCACAAAAACACGGAGGCTGGAAGCATTTTTACAGTACTCCGCGTTTCATTCGTGGTTTGTCCATTCAGAAGCGCGAATGCCAAGTCTGGCAAGGTTGTCCAA
This sequence comes from Diplosoma virens, assembly GCA_963680785.1. NCBI lineage: Eukaryota > Metazoa > Chordata > Ascidiacea > Aplousobranchia > Didemnidae > Diplosoma > Diplosoma virens. The sequence continues at coordinate 42,354,771 of OY796888.1, read as the reverse complement.
ACGATTCCGCGCAACTGGCACATCTGAAATCCCGGCTGACTTTTAATTAATGAGAAGAAATTTTTAAAAAAATAGAAAGATATTTAAAAAAATTTTTTTAAAGCCTCGGTGATAATAAATATAACTGCCGAGCAGTTATTCGGGGTTACTGCTGTTCTGCAGCTTCTATGAACAAGCCGCCGCCGCTTATTGCTGTTCGCAGATAATAACCTTATCTATAAAATTACTACATCACGCTATCAAATTTTTCTTGTATATTTCTTTAATTTATAAACTCATTATGGCAATTATTAATTAATTAGTTTTAAAACACAGTAAGAAACAATATCCTCAAAAAAATTTTATCTATTAACATCATTTAAGAGAACAAAATTGCTTTAGTTGCCTATCAAAAGTTACTGCAAGTTGCCAAAATTTTATTTTATTGTATAAACTTAATGTTAGTTGCAAAAAAGCTGTATTTACCATTCTTGTATGCTTGGGATAAGTACCATGCAGTACGCCATAATCAATTCGTATTCTACCTCTTCCACCGCTCCCCCCAGAACCAGTGTGCCCCCCATATCCTCCACGACCTCCGTTGACTGATAAATGATCTGATTCTGTAGAAAAATAAAATATATTCAACGAAATTACCTTTTTTATTTGAAAAAGTACTAAAGATGGAATACTAATCAGAATTAAAAATAAAGTAAAATCATTATAGCAAAAATTTTATAACAGAATTGAATCATTGCTTTAAAAAGCGTCCAATAACAACATCAGAGCTAGAGAGCTTGAATTAAAAAATCAAAATAAAATCAACAATTTGTTCATAAAAATAATCGAGGGTTATGCAGATAGCAATAAAAAGCAAAATCTGCGGCGTTATGCAACGCCGAGCCAGAGCTCACTCCTTGACCATAGTTACTGTGGTCCAGCAGTGAGCTCTGAATTGGCATGCATGATGCACAATGCCGCAGATTTTATTGTTTAGCGCTGTCTGCTGACAACTCCAATGGATTTCAAAGTAGCTGGACAATGCCGTGCTTAAGACATAATGCCCTCCTGTCGGTACAACAATATACTTGATAAAAGTACACAAACCTAAACTTTTTGTATAAAGCTGAACAGACTGTTTCACTCACAAATAGAATCATAAGTTGTCATGTTCAAATAAAAAATGTTATATAAAAAACAGTAATGGCTAGAAACAAATAGAAAAATAAAAAAGTTAATAACTTAAACAAATCGAAATACAGATTAAATTTATACAAAAGTTAACATTAAAATAATATTTGTTAACCGAAACAACATATTACAAAAAATATCATATCGGCGTTGAGAAACTCAAGTAATTTTTGTCTTTACTTAAATTGCTGACCAAACATTTTACTTTATTTTGCAATTTAGAATTACTAGAGTTTTTTTATCAAACTATAATTAATTCAGTGTTATAGGTTACAGTTTAAAATTTTTATTTTAACTTAAAAAATAATTTTTTAATTGTTATCAAAAGTGGTAAAAAGGGATAACCCTAACTTTAAAACCTTTTTTATACTTGGTTTTTATAAACGGCCAATGAAACTTCAAAAGTGTTTAACTTGGTACCATACCTTTGGCTTTTAAGTTAAAATTTTAATAATCCTCATAAATTACGCTACAAATTGAATCTATTTACCAACTTGTACAGATTGTCCTCTAATGTGAAGACTACCTCCACTTCCACCTCCTCCAGGTCCAGAATAATCATAGCAACTTGTTGTTGAACTGCTGCTGCATGATTGCTTACGAGTACACGCTGATGGACAACCAGATGAACTAAGAAAATATTTGTGACTAGAAATTTTAAAATTCTAACGTCATCTAAGCCTTAAAGTTTGACCTCTGCATAGAAAGAATGAGGTTTAATTTTGCATCAAAACTAAAAGAAGTAATTTGATTCATACAACTTCAATTGAGAATTGTCAGTTACTCTAAAAATCGATCGTAAACACCTAGACACTAACAGAAGAGGTAGACCAAAAACTGAGATTCAATTCTAACACAAAACAAGAAGCACACTAAACTAAAGAATGTTTAAGTTTTAAATTCAAGACTTTCATTAAAATCTTCTAAAAGTATATCTACTTTATAATATGATATTTTTCTGAGAATATTTTAATTATTTTTATTCTTAAACTTAAAAAAATTTTAATTATATCTTTCGGTCTTGTTGTTGTTAATCTTATTTTTTTATTGTTTGATTTTAATATCAAGCATATTTTTTTGAATATTTTTTAAGTTTATATAGTTTGAAAAAAACATCAAAATAATAAAAGAATGATATATAAGTTAATAAAATAATTTAAATTAATTAATTATTGATTCTTTAAAAACTTTTCTAATGATTTATTTTAAGTTAAACTTTATTTTTAGTAAATAATTTTTTTGCATTTTGCGGATATTCAAAAAATTTTGTCTATATACAGGTATATATGTATCTATATATGTGCTGAATGTTAACGCCAAGTGTAGACTCATTTAAACCATATATCTGGTGAATTATAGAAACAATCGTTTAAAGTAAGAGCTTAAAATAAAGGTACACAAATACACTTTTAGATTTAACAACATTTATTTGAAATAGCCCCCTTTTGCACAAATCATACATCGAAATCTTTCAATAACGTGAAAACATGTTGCATGCAGAGTTTCTGAAGATATTTCATTCCAGCTTTTCTCCAATGAGTGCTTCAGAGCAGTGTGGTCCAACTACGGGACCGCGGGCGGAACCATTTTACAGAATTCAAGTCTTGTCGATCGTTAGCGGCGGCAACCTTCTATAACAAGGCATGGCAAGCTTATGGGCAGAGTCTAGGGTTGAGACCGAATTCAAGTGCAGACTTTTTTTTTAGAGAACACCATGATGTTGGGAGGAAAATAAGAAAATCGGTGACCGAATTCAAGTGCAGACTTTTTTTTTAGAGAACACTATGATTTTGGGACAAAAATAGGAAAATCGGAGGCCGATTCCAAGTGAAAACCTTTTTTTTTAGAGAACACCATGTTTGGAACAATTTCTAGCCGGCTGAAGTCCACAAGCTCGAACAATTTTGAAACGTGGCCCGCAGGAGTGAAGAAGTTGGACCACCTTGCTTCAGAGCATCAATATTATTATGAGAAGTTGCACAGGCTTTGTGCTCCAACTTAGACCAGACTCCAAAGTCCATCGGGTTTAAATCTGGTGAGGAAGGGGGCCAAAACTCCTTTGACCAAAAAACCGTAAAATTCTCCTTCACCAGTTCTGAGCCATTTTGGCAGTATGGGATGTTCCTCCATTTTGCTACAATGTCACACCACTATTTTCCATAGTTTTTTTAACCCACGGAAGCACTTCATCTTTCAACATGGCCAGATAAACGTGCTGATTAATTTTTACACCCTCTTTAATAAAGATAAGGGATGTTTTTTGAAATCCCGGCTGACTTTTAATTAATGAGAAACACCATAATTGAAGCATAATTGAAGCAGGTTTTTGACGTCTAAATGATATCTGTTGTTCTACAGAAGTGTTTTCAACATTCTTAGTCCAAGTCTGGTCATTCTGTGTATTATGGACTGCTTCAATCGTAAACAACTTTTCATCAGTCCACAAAACAGGGGACTGCGTGCAGTCTTTCAAACACTTGAGAAGGATTTTTCCTCTGGCCAATCTTTTGCTCGTGTAGAGCCTGACAAGAGTTGTCGCTTCACTTTTTTGTAAGGACGAAGTCTGAGATCATTCTTAAACACATTCTGGATGTGTAAAAATTAATCAGCACGTTTATCTGGCCATGTTGAAAGATGAAGTGCTTCCGTGGGTTAAAAAAATTATGGGAAATAGTGGTGTGACATTGCAGCAAGATGGGGCAACATCCCATACTGCCAAAATGGCTCAGAGATGGTGAAGGAGAATTTTACTGAGCAGAAAAGCTGAGGAGAAAGGCTGGAATGAAATATCTCCAGAAACTTTGCATGCAACATGTTCTCACGTTATTGACAGACTTCGATGTATGATTCGTGAAAAAGGGGGTTATTTCAAATAAATGTTGATAAATCTGAAAGAGTATTTGTGTACCTTTATTTTAAGCCCTTTTTTTAAACAATTGCTTCTGTAATTCATAAGATATATGGTTTAAATGAGTCTACACTTGGCGTTTACACCTTGTATATATATATATATACATATATATATATATATATACAGTACACTGTATATATACCTACCCGCCGTCTTTATCGCCTTGACCAATTTCGCCATCAGCTGTGACATACCCTGTAATTCGAACACTGTTTGTAGCATACAGTCTAATTGCACCACCTCCACTGCCCCCCCTAAACAATAGAACAAATTTTTCAAACATTTGTTGCAATGGTTTTAAAATTGATTTTGAAAAAACTTAAGAAAATGAAAAATTCTAACAATTTGAACGTAATTTATTTTATGTCCGTATAAACTTAATACATAGAAAAAATTAACTTTACAAAATAACATTTTGCATACAGAAAATGAAGTTATAATTTGTATTAAAATATTTTTCAGAAATGCCGATCACCTTCAAACAAAAATTGTTTTAGAAAACTACTCATAGAAAATTAAGCAATACCTAGTTTAGAAACGTATTTTTTTTTAATTATAAGAGGTGTGACCAAAAAAAAACGGACTGTGTCAACCACGCTGTTGGCACAATGCCAATCGGCAAGCCACAAGCTCACCGTGAAAAACAACTTCTTCGCTCTATTCTGTTGCAATTTTTTCAATGTAAGACATTCCGTTTTTGTGTTTTCAGTTTTTATGTAACATATTGTTGGTAGCCCTTGTCACAATTTTGTTACTTTGTGTCGCGTTTGTTTGTACTCCGTGCTGTCGGTTGTTACGAAACTGTTAATATTAATAGCTCAAGAATGGAACAACGAATCAACTTAAAGTTTTTGGTAAAACTGAGGAAGGCCCCAAATGAGTTTTTAAACTTCTTAAGGAGGTTTATGGTGAAGATGTGATGTCGAGGATGCAAATCTTCGAATGGCACAAACGTTTTGAGAAGGGTCGCGAGAAAGTGGAGGATGATCCCAAGACGGGACGACCTTCTACAACGAGGACAGATGAAAACATCACTAGAGTAAAGCAGCTGGTGCGAAGTGATTGAAGGTTGACAGTACGAATGACATCAGATGAACTGAGCCTAAACAGAAAATCAGTGCGGACGATCTTGCTGCATGATCTGGAGATGCGAAAAGTGTGTGTAAAAATGGTGCCCAAGATTTTGTTGAAAGACCAGAAGCAGAACCAAATCAAATAATTTGTGAAGACATGGTGGAGAAAATTAAAGATTATCCGGATATTCTTAGGCAGATCATCACAGTCGATGAAACTTGAATTTTTTAATACGATCCTGAAGCAATGAGGCAAAGCATGCAGTGGAAGACTGCAGAATCACCCAAATCTAAGACGGCGCGCGACACAAAGTAACAAAATTGTGACAAAGACTACCAGCACTATGTTACATAAAAGCCGGAAACACAAAAACGGAATGCCGTGCGTTAAAGAAATTGCAACAGAATAGAGCTAAGAAGTTGTGTTTCACGGTGAGCAAGTGGCTTGCCGGTTGGCATTGTGGCAACAGCGTGGTTGATACAGTCCGGTTTCTTATTTATCACACCTTGTACCTATACAGACAATTTTTCTATAATTATTTTTCTCATTTAACTTGGTTTATGCCATACAATTGCTATTGAAAGCAGCCATATTGAATAAAGCATTTTTTAATTGATTTATTTACATTATTAAAGCACGACAGAAACAAAAAACAAAAATTAAAAAATTTTTACCTAACTTAAGCCATCATCAAATTGGTTTATTTCCCATGCAAACCTTTTTTATTTGGTTTTTGTTATACAAGTATATGCAGTATTGTTCGCAATTGGGAAAAAAGTTTAAAATAATTATATTACATGATTTAAACACAACTGATAAGATTTATCAACAAAAAGAACACAAAAAAACAGTGGTGGATATTCCAATTTAGGGGCCCGAGGCAAGAATTTTCAAACATTGATGTTGTCTCAGAAAAAAAGCAGGTCTGATCTGGGCTTGCATATTTTTCTCCCAAAATCAAGGTGTTCTCCAAAAAAAAAAAAAAGGTTTCTCTGAACAAACATCTGCAGAAAATTCAAAACTGTATATGCTATTTTCGAGGAGAGGCCCTTAAAATCGAGGGGGGGCCTGAGGCGACTGCCTCATTCGCCTCACCCAATATCCACTACTGCAACAATATCATCCATTTAAAAACTAGATCAAAAACCTACTTGAAAAATACGAGGTTGTATTCAGAATCACCATTTAAAGCTTATTTCTAAAATTTGTACTTTCTTTTATAACCATTCTTCTAGTGAACTTTAATTTGCTTATTTAAAGTAAAGTGCCTGATTTTCTTTAGTATAGTTACAAAACATTTCGGTTTTTAACACTATTTCTTGAAAACATTTGCATATTTTACTTGCACTGTCAAACGTACACAAGAAAACTTCTTTTATTAAAGGCGCTTTTATGGTCAGACCTCAAGTAAAAACATTTTTTTCGTCTTCACATCACATTTCCAAAAAAAAAAAAACAGTTTTGAAACAACTAACTCGAACAATTTGGCGCCCCCTCGTTTGGATTACTACCTGCATTTAATTTTTGGTTAAATCGGATAGTAACCCTGAATATAAGAGCAAGAATAGGAAATTTTTTGATTGAACTACATGTATATTGTTGTGAAATACGGTTGTACATTATTATAAGCGCAAGTGGTTGTTCGGTTAATGTTTTCTTTGATTACCTCAATTATGTTTTGTTCCAAATTTAGGCAAACTCAAATAAAATCCAAAACCTCAAACAAATAAATATTTTTAACATTATTTTATCTTGTAGCCTACCAAAATTTTTATTGAGAAATATTTTCACAACTCGACTGTGTAAATGAAACACAAAAATAATAACTTTAATTTTAAATCATAACTTTATAACATTACAAAGCAAATTTTTTTCTTTAGTTAGATTATATCGTATTTTTCTCAATAAACTCACTTTTCAAATAAAATCTGTTTTTTACGTTGGATAAAATGAAAACAAACCGTACTAAGTTTTTTTTTTGATTTCAATATCTATAGTGTATAGATTGCTGCCACTTGCCACAAACTACAAGTATAGTTTGACCATTAATAAGCTAAACATACAGGGTGTCCATAAAGTCCTGCACACATTTAAAATTTTAATATCTCAAAAACCGCATAAGGTAGGAACTTTAAATTTTCGACAGTGAATTTTACCACCATAAAGTTTTTTGTTATTTTTTATAGGTTATTTTATTGTTAAAATAAACAAGAATAAGTTATTTTTAATAAAGACGTAAGTTTGCAACAAAGTATGAAACATGTCGACCATTCAACAAAAAGCACAATGTGTTCTTGATAAAGCGTAAAAAGTTTTAATACTTTCAAATAAAAGTTAAATATCTGATGTCGTCTTACTTATTAAATACGAAGCGTGCTCATCCCATTCACGACAACTTACTTATGCGAGTCTGGATTTAGTCCCCTTCTCTCAATCAAGGCAAAATCTAGAAATCGCTTGAGTGCATAGGCAGACATGTGGGTTGCTATCAGTAACAAAGTGCCACATTTTGAAAAACTCTTAAGTAATAAACAGGAACAAAAGAGTCATTAAATTTGAAGTGGCTTTTAAATTTGAATTCTTTAGATTTTTTTTTAAATCATAAATGAATGAAAATTTAAATTTCTGTAAAGTTCATGCAACGTTCAGTTTATTAAATTTTTTTTCCATATATTTTATTTTTATTCATCCAGTACATTATTAAAAATTGGTTATACAAATTTTCTCGCTTTCAGCTTTATTCTTGAATAAATCATTACTTGTACTGTAAGGGGTGCGAGAAAATATCAAAATATTTTAGGGGTTCTGGGCTTTAAAAAGGTTGGAAACCATTGCATTAGAGGTAAAGCTAGCCAAAGAGAGAAAAATTTAAGGTTGGTAAAAAATATTATAAATTTTATATTGCATTAGTCAAAATAAGGTGTAACTCTCTTTTCGAGAATAGGCGAAAGTAAATCGTTCATTCCTTGCACGTAACCGAGATTAGAGTTGTACATGACGTATGTGAGGAGGATGTCGCGAAGGGTCTGAAGATTCGGATTTTCCGCCCCTTGAAAAAAGGTCCGGGTCCGGTCTGTTCGAGCAACGTCCTTGTCAATCAACGATTTATGGATTCAAAAAAACGATCTTCTTGGTCTTGGCTGATCGACTTCCACTGCAGTTTCATGCGGTAATAATCCTCTTCTTTTTTTTTTCTTCAATTGCTTTATTTCATCTCTGGTCATATTCCAAAAAAAATAATTTAACAAATATTTCCAAACTTCTTTGCGCAGTTCTGGAGCAACAACCCCCATGAAAATCGCTTTTTTAACTTGGTCTGCATTGTTGATTCTGCCCTTGTCATCTTTGTGCTTGTTCCAGAAATCCACACCCATGGGTTGGGATCGTGGTGGATCTATTCTAGGACCAAGATCAGCGCAAGTGATAACTTCGAACCCGTTGCTTCCTTCTCCTCCCCGTTTGATGCGGATGCGACTGGAGCCGACTGCCTTCATTTCATCTCCGTCGAGGATGCCGTCGAGGATGTCGGCTATCCGGTATCTTGTGAGGGATTTCTTGAGGATTGATGATGTTCTGAATGAAGTGGCTCATCTTGGAAAACCCGCTCAGAGCAGTCACCATTGGACTCTGAACAACTCTCTTTGGAAAGCTTCTAGAAGACTCTTTAAACAAACGATTGTCGAACGAACGCATCATTGCGCTTTCGTCATGAGCGGACACATTTATCAAATATGGATTCTTTAAGGATGGCGTCGTAACAAGATAGATTTCTAAAGCTTTAAGGAACTTATCTTTTCCTCCTTGATGAAAGTGAAGAGGAGGAAGAGTAGCTCCATCAGCTAATTTAATAACCACGTACTTCCATCGAACATTCTTTTTGAATTTTTTAATAACTATCAGTTCGTTTAATGGCATGAAAAAATCAAAAAAAGGTTTATCATCATTGCTTTTATCAGGTATAACATCTAATGTTTCTCTTTCAATGTTTAAACTTATATTGCTTTCAGAAACCATCGTCCAGTCTCGTTCATCAGTTTCGTTTTTCTCTGGACTAGACTTTGCCACAGTTATTACAGGCTTCTCGTCATCAGTAGCAACAACGGCACTAGATGAACCACTTAGAACTTGAGTTTCATTTTCTGGAACAATGAGAGATAAATCTCTTTTTCTATAGGAAGACCAATGAAGAAATTGTTTTGCTTCCGCTTCTACAATTTTTTGGCCCAGATGGTAGGTGCTTTCACGCAGCCTGGGCCGTGAGTAAGTCTGCTCATTGATTTTAAAATGACAGACCAAAACCGAACCTACCAAAACGGAAGGGTATCCACCCATTCCGATGTTCAGTGTGATCTGCTAATCGGCAAACGTCCTTTTCTGGACGGGACAATGCCAGGATAAAACTTCCCTTTTCAAGGCACATTGCCAACAAGTTCCGAAGACCTACTATTCTTCAGCTGAACATCGAAGGCCTCACTGCAAGCAAGATGAACGTTCTTCATCACCTCGCTATGCAGTCTGAGGCACTCGTCATCCTACTGCAGGAGATCCACTGCACTGATGCAGAGAAGTTGGTGCTACCACACTACCAACTAGCTGGGTCTTCTTTAAGCAGGAAGCATGGTCTTGCCACGTATATCCACGAGCGACTGAGATACACGCTTTTGGACCAATCTCCACCGACATCGGAGATCGAGTGGCTGTGTGTGGACGTTGATGGCTATAAAATAGTCAACGTCTACAAACCACCGACAATGCGATTGCGAACCCTGGATCTCCCAGTGTTTCCTCACCCCTGTCTTTACGCTGGCGATTTTAACTGTCGTCATGCTGACTGGGGTTATGACGACAACAGTCCGGATGGTGAGTGCCTGGCTGGCTGGGCAAGCATTAATTGTCTTGCCCTGCTATATAATGCCAAGGACGCTGCCAGTTTTTATTTCGGCCTCTGGAACACTGGCACCAATCCAGATCTAGCTTTCGCTAGCGTAGGTCCAAACAGTCGCTTACCGGATAGACGTGTCCTTGAGCAGTTCCCCAGGTCACAACATCGACCTTCGCTTATTACACCACCAAGGTTTGCTATGGCAGTGCCAAGCATGCCTGTTAAGCGATGGAACTTCCGCAAGGCCAAATGGAGTCACTACATTGCTTTGACGAATAAATTCGCAAAGACTTTGTTGCCGCCTGATTCACTTGATGTGGATACGGCTTACCAGGACTTTTGTAACACCATTAAGAAAGCAGCCAAAAAGACTATCCCACGCGGGTATCGAAATAACTACGTATATTCCGTGTTGGGATGCAGAGTGTGAATCCCTCTATAAAACCTTTCTGCAGTCTCCTCAGGGAGACGACTCAAATTTGGCTGCTACAGCTCTGCTTTGCAAGCTTGACAGAAAGCGGAGGGATCGATGGTCCGAGGCAGTTCGGAGCATTGACTTCTCACACTCTAGTCGAAAAGCGTTGAGTATTTTGAACAACCTTACTGGTAGGTTACGACACTCTCCTCGTCACTGTCCCGTTTCAGCCGATGCTATTGCATCTCAGCTGGTTAGAAATGGGAAATACAAGGCTGTTGATCGCAAGTCATCTCGACTTGTCTTTCAAGAAGTGTCTGACCTTTGGAGGGTTACAACACCAGACGCAGTAAATATCTCTGACAAATTTTTCACAGAGAGAATTTGCTGCTGCTTTTCAACACTTAAAACCAGGTAAAGCTCCGGGACCTGATTCCATCTGCCCCGAGCTTATACTCCATGCCGGAGCTGCTTTGAAGTCCTGGTTACGTGACTTCATTTCTTCCTGTTTGCGCCGACTCAAAATCTCCAAGATCTGGAGAAGAGCGCTTGTGATCGCGATCCCAAAACCAGGAAAGCCCGTGGGGAACCCAAAGAGTTATCGACCGATATCTCTGCTCTGTGTCCCCTACAAGATCCTCGAGAGGCTTATCTACGCCCGCGTTGAACCATTAATCGATCCACTGCTCCCTAAAGGGCAGGCTGGGTTCCGACGCGGGAAGTCAACCGTAGATCAAGTTGTTCTGCTAACCCAGAACATCGAGGATTCTTTCGAGGCTAAAAAGAAGGCCGGTGCCGTATTTATCGATCTGACAGCTGCTTATGACACTGTCTGGCACCGTGGCCTTACCTGCTGGCTGCTAAGACTACTTCCGGATAAGCACATGGTCACAATGATCATGGAGCTTGTCCGAAATAAAAGTTTCACCCTTACCACCGGTGACAGCAAGCAAAGCAGGCTACGCCGTCTTAAAAACGGCGTTCCTCAAAATCGGTCTTGGCTCCCCTCCTATTTAACATCTATACGTACGATCTTCCTTCCATGATTTCCAGAAAGTTTGCTTATGCTGATGATTTAGCATTGTTGCACTCTTCTGGAAACTGGAAGGACTTGGAGGGGACATTAAGCCAAGACATGTCCACACTGTCAGCGTATCTCCAGACTTGGAGGTTGAAGCTCAGTCACACTAAGACAATGACGGCAGCCTTTCACTTAAATGACCGAGAGGCATAACGTGAGCTAAAGGTCTACAACAACGGTAGAATTTTACCGTTCTGTCCAAACTCTATTTATCTTGGGGTAAAACTGGACAGATTGCTCACGTCTCGTACCATTTAGTGGCATTACGCAAAAAACTATCATCGCGCGTCACACTGCTGAGGCGACTCGTGGGCTCGGGATGGGGTGCTGGTGCTAAAACACTACGCATAGCCACCTTATCTCTAGTCTACTCAACAACTGAGTACTGTGCGACAGTCTGGTGTCGCAGTGCTCACACTCGCCTCATTGACAGTGTCTTGAATGATGCCTTGCGCATAGTTACTGGATGCCTGCGTCCCACTCCAACGGACCACCTACCTGTACTCTCAGGCATCCAGCCAGCTGAGCTTCGCCGACTGGGAGCGACACTCTCCTTGGCTTACCATGGATCTCTGAACCCCGATCATATTTTGCATGGTCTATTAAGTGGGTCCTCAGATACTGGCCAAGTGAGACTAAGATCTAGATGCCCGTTTGTGCCAGGTGCGCGGAATCTCTTGGACAATCTTGCCAGACTTGGCATCCGCGCTTCTGAATGGACAAATCACAAATGGAAAACGGAGTACCGTAAAAATGCTTCCAGGCTCCGTGCTTGTGCCCGAGACCGGTGCCAGGCTTGTTAGGATGGGCTTACCCCGAACAGCTTGGGTTAAGCTCAACCGCCTGCGGACTGGTGTTGGGCGATTCCATTCGTCCATGCACAAATGGGGTCTCGCTCCTTCACCGAATTGCGAGTGTGGCGCCTCTGAGCATACCGCAGACCATGTTCTAACAGCGTGCCCTATACATCGGGCACCACATGGAGCACGAGGTCTGACGGTTTTGGATGACGAAACTCGATGCTGGCTTAATGACATCATTGCCAGCATCTGATTCAGGCAGTACAGCAGTCTGGGGTAATAAAAGGATAAACCCTCGGCCCCAGTCCTGTTTGTGTCTGACCTGGAGTGGATACCCTTCAAACGACGGCGACGACGACGACTCTCTTTTCTCCACGTCTAACTAATATTGATGAAACAGTATAAAAATAGGCCATTACCAACTGACTATTTGTAGACCGAAACGGTCCAACAACAGCGGATAAAGCACTTCGGCATTTAAAAGTATTAACAAGGATTAAATTAAAAATAGTAAGAGTAATTTTTGAAAGTTTTGGTAAGATTTTGATAAAGTTAATAAATATTCTCGAAACACCGAAAAAAACACTATCAAGATAATCAATATTTTAATCTTTTCTTTCCTGGAAAAACAGTACTTTATTGTTGGCTTAATGTCTGGACGGGCACCCACTCTGAATCAATCACAAACATTATTGGGGAAAAGGATTTATTCTTTTACTAACCAAGGCGGCTGTACTGCCCGAATCACATGCTGGCAGTAATTTTGTTAAGCAAGGATCGGGTTTTGTCATCTAAAATTGTCAGATCTCGTGCTCCATGTAATGCTTGATGTATGAGGCAAGCTATCAGAACGTGGTTTGCGGTTTGTTCAACAGCAGTCCGCTGGTAATGGAACTTAACTCAAGCTTTTCACGGCAAGTCCATTCCAACAGGCCTCGGTACTGGTCATGAGTGTGAACACATGGAGCCTGGATGTATTTTCACCGTAATCCGTGTTTCATCTATAATTTGTCCACTAAAAAGCGGGATGCCACATCCGGCAAGGTTGTCTAACAGACTCCGCACATCTGGCAAAAACAAGCATTTACTGTAGATCTTAGTCTCTCTTGATGAGCATCTAAGGACCCACTTAAAAAACCATACAAGATATAATCAGGGTCCAGAGCACGGTAAACCAAGAAGAGTGTTGCTTCCAGTTTGTGAAGCTCAGCTTGCGGGATGCCTGAAAGTATGGGCAAGTGTTTCGTTGTAGTGGGACGCAGGCATTTAGTAACTATGCTCAACACGTTAATCAAAACATTGTCTTTGAGGCGAGTGTAAGCGCTGCGACACCAGACTGGTGCGCAGTATTCAGCTGTCGAGTAAAACAAAGATAAGGCAGCTGTGCACATTGTTTTGTCACAAGCACCCCATCTCCAGCCTAGCAGTGGCCTTAGCAATGTGACGCGCGAGGATGGTTTTTCACAATGCCACTAAATGGTGACAGAACGTAAGCCATCAGTCCAGTTTTACCCAAGATAAGTAGGGATTAGACAGAACCGTAAAATTCTGTTGCTGTTGTCGACTTTTGTCTCACGGTTGGCCTTTCAGTTTTTGAAATGAAAATTGTCATCATCGTCTTAGTGTGATTGAGCTTCAATCTCCAAGTCTGGACATACGCCAGATCGTCTACATAAGCAAACTTTCTGGAAATCGTGAAGGGCAAGTCGTACGCATAGATGTTAAAATGAGGGGACCCAAAGCCGATCCATGAGGAAAGCTGTTTTTAGAAGGAGTAGCCTGCTTTGCTTGCTGTCACCAGTAGAAAAAGTGAATATTAGATTTTGATCAAGTCCATGATTGTTCTGACCATGTGCTCATCCGGCCGAGGCCTCAGCAGATTGGACTTCTCGTTATCGATTGTTTTCCCGCATCGAAACCCAACCTGCTCTTTAAGGAGAAGTGGATGAATAATTGACTCAACACGGGCGTGGATAAGCATCTTAAAGATCTTGTAGCAGACATAGAGCAGAAATATTGGTTGATAACTTTTTGGGTATCCCTCGGATTTTATCGGCTTTGAGATCGCGACAAGAAGCGCTTCTCTCCAGATCTTGAGAGTTTGGAGTCGGCCCAAGCAGAAAAAAGAAAGTCACGTAACCAAGACTTCAAAGCAGCTCCAGCATGGATTAAAAGCTCTGGGCAAAGGGAATCAGGGTCCGAAGCTTTACCTGGTTTTAAGTGTTGAGGGGAAGCAGTGAATAGAGATATTTATTGGATCTGGTTTTGCGGCTCTACTAAGTTAGACACTACTTAAAAAACAAGTCGATATAACTTGCAATCAACAGTCTCGTCTCTACCGTTTCTGATTATCTGAAATGCATCAGCATCCGCTAAAACAGAAATGGACACGGAAAGTGTCGTGACCTATTAGTAAGGTTGTTCAAAATGCTTTGTGTTTTATTTTTTATTTTTTATTTTATCTCTATATTTATCCTCTTGACTTGCAGGAAATCGATGGAGGCGCTATACATGGGACAAGCAATTACTCCGAACTCCTTCCAGAGATGGCAAAGTATTGCCGTCCGCTTGAAATTTTTTTACTTTGGTTTTTTCCTTTTATAAAGATATGAAGAGAATTTAAAACTGTTTGCCAAGACCTGCAAGCAGGGAAAAGTGCCGTAAAGTGTCTTTCTCAATAACACGATCAAATGGTGCGAGAAGATTTTGAACCGTGGCCATGGTGACCAACAGCACGACACTCTAACTACTTGACAAGGCTGCCGACAAAGAGTGCGAAGTTTACGACTCGAGTTTGAAAATTGATGCTCACCATTGATCCCTCGGCTTAATGTCAAGTTTGGCAAGTAAAGCTGTAGCAACCAAATTTGAGTAGTCTTTTTGAGGAGACTACATAAACTTTGTATAGGGGAATTCACACTCCGCATTCAATAAGGATTATAGTTGTTTCGGTAACCGCGTAGGATAGTCTTTTGGCTGCTTTCCCGATAATATTACAAAAGCCACATCAAGTAAATAAGGCGGCAACAAATTCTTTCCTTATTTGTCCGTTAAAGCAATGTAGTGACAGCAAGCAAAGCAGGCTACGCCGTCTTGAAAACGGCGTTCCTTAGGGATCGGTCTTGGCTCCCCTCCTATTTAACATCTATACGTACGATCTTCCTTCCATGATTTCCAGAAAGTTTGCTTATGCTGATGATTTAGCATTGTTGCATTCTTCTGGAAATTGGAAGGACTTGGAGGGGACATTAAGCCAAGACATGTCCACACTGTCAGCGTATCTCCAGACTTGGAGGTTGAAGCTTAGTCACACTAAGACGGTGACGGCAGCCTTTCACTTAAATGACCGAGAGGCATAACGTGAGCTAAAGGTCTACAACAACGGTAGAATTTTACCGTTCTGTCCAAACTCTATTTATCTTGGGGTAAAACTGGACAGATTGCTCACGTCTCGTACCATTTAGTGGCATTACGCAAAAAACTATCATCGCGCGTCACACTGCTGAGGCGACTCGTGGGCTCGGGATGGGGTGCTGGTGCTAAAACACTACGCATAGCCACCTTATCTCTAGTCTACTCAACAACTGAGTACTGTGCGACAGTCTGGTGTCGCAGTGCTCACACTCGCCTCATTGACAGTGTCTTGAATGATGCCTTGCGCATAGTTACTGGATGCCTGCGTCCCACTCCAACGGACCACCTACCTGTACTCTCAGGCATCCAGCCAGCTGAGCTTCGCCGACTGGGAGCGACACTCTCCTTGGCTTACCGTGGATCTCTGAACCCCGATCATATTTTGCATGGTCTATTAAGTGGGTCCTTAGATACTCACCAAGTGAGACTAAGATCTAGATGCCCGTTTGTGCCAGGTGCGCGGAGCTTTTGGACAACCTTGCCAGATTTGGCATCCGCGCTTCTGAATGGACAAATCACAAATGGAAAACGGAGTACTGTGAAAATGCTTCCAGGCTCCGTGCTTTTGTGCCCGAGACCGGTGCCAGGCTTGTTAGGATGGGCTTACCCCGAGCAGCTTGGGTTAAGCTCAACCGCCTGCGGACTGGTGTTGGGCAATTCCATTCGTTAATGCACAAATGGGGTCTCGCTCCTTCATCGAATTGCGAGTGTGGCGCCTCTGAGCATACCGCAGACCATGTTCTAACAGCGTGCCCTATACATCGGGCACCACATGGAGCACGAGGTCTGACGGTTTTGGAGGACAAAACTCGATGCTGGCTTAATGACATCACTGCCAGCATCTGATTCAGGCATTGCAACAGTCTGGGGTAATAAAAGGATAAACCCTCGGCCCCAGTCCTGTTTGTGTCTGACCTGGAGTGGATACCCTTCAAACGACGACGACGAGCAATGTAGTGACTCTCATTTTTAGCTTAGCGGAAGTTCCACCGCTTAATAGGCATGCTTGGCACTGACAAACCAAAACTTGGTGGTGTGATAGGCAAAGGTCGATGTTGTGATTAAAAAAACGTTTCAAAAACATGTCTATCAGTTAAACGACTATAAGGACTGTAATCCAAAACTAGCTTTTCTAGATTAGTACCAGTGTTCCAGTCTCCAGTGTAAAGCCTGGAGGCATCTTTGGAATTTTATAAAAGGGCAAGACTATTAACACTTCCCCATCCAGCCAAGCACTCACCGTCTGCACTGTTATTATCGTAACCTCAATCAACATGGCGACAGTTGAAGTCGCCAGCATAAAAACAGAAGTGAGGAAACATAGGGAAATCTAAGGATTGCAGTAGCATAAATGAAGATTTGTTGACGTTGACCATTTTATAACCATCAACGTACACGTAGACCACTCAATCTTCGGTGTCGGTCGAAGATTACGAAAAAAGCGTATACTTTAGTCGCTCGTGGGCACACGTGGCAGGCCATGTTCACTATTTAAAGAAGACTTAGCTAGTTGGAAGCTTGGAAGTAATAGCTTTTCAGCATTAGTGCAGTGGGTTTTCTGTAGTAGGATGAAGAGTGCCTCAAACTTTAGAGCAAGATAATGAAGAACGTTCATCTTGCTTGCAGTGAAGCCTTCGGTGTTCAACTAAAGAATAGTAGGTCATCGGAATTTGTTAAAATATGTTCCCTGAAAAGCGCATCTTTTTAAAGCATTGCCCTGTTCTGAAAAAAACCTTAGCTGATTAGCAGACCTTCACTAAACATCGAGATGGATATACACCTTTCCATTCGGTATTTTTAATTTCGATTTGTCATGTATGGTACAAGAGCAGACGTACTCACGGCCCAGGCTGCGAAAAAGAAAATGCGAAAATGCCAACTATCAGGTTGGGCTGTGTTTTGCTTTTGCCTTTTTTTATTACCACAACCTTTGTATCACAACGCCATAATTTGTGTCTGGTTTCTCGTTTATACCTTCTAAGTTAGAGTAGCACGTATACAATAATACAACTACTCAAGCTAAAGTTTTGTGTTTTCTATGCTGCTCATTATTCCTTGTGATAGTTTGCAAATTATTATATAGCTAACAGTAGCTAGTGTTTAATAACGTATTGATAACTTTAAGAAATAAGGAAATGTGAAACTTCCTAACGTAAATATGCTTCAAAAGGTACAATTTCATAAATATAAAAAATTGATTAATTTATAAACTAAACCACGTAGGAAAAATTGGCAACATTTTTTAAATTACCAGTTTAAAACTATTTTAAAAACGCTTTTAAACTCCAATCCCTATTGAAGTATTTCTTTGTAGAGCTGTGTTGTTTAAAAACAGCTCTAAATATATTAAAAATGCGATTCTTACTTTCCACCTTTAGGATTATCGTGCAAGATATTATCATTCCCTCCACTCCCTCCTCCTGATCCGAGATGCAGAAAATTCAACATCTCGTCTCCATATTCAGTTCCCGGTTGTCCACATGTTGAAATTTGTGTTGTGCAACTTTTTCTAAAAAAAATAACAAAAAAGATAGAAATGCTGTATAAAATGAGTTGAAAATACACATAAAGTTTTTTTACAATAACGAAAAAAATACAAATTTATTAAATTACGAGTGTAACAAATAGGCGACAAAATTAGCGTCTAAGGATAAAAAGTGTCAACGAATATTATTCTATTGAGTCAGATGCTTCTTAACCCAACACTCAACAAAATCTATATTTAAAATCATGTACAATAAATAAAACACATAAGAAATTCCTACAAAAATTTAAATTGTAGCGACTAATTGACAACCTAAATATAATTTCATATTTTCACACAAAATACAACTTTACTTATTATCTTAGTTTAAAGTTTCGGTAAAGAGGTTGTTTTTTTCAACCAGACAGCAATTGAGAAAAGCAGCCATAATGGATTCAGCATTTTTCATTTTATTACACAAACATTAAAAAATTATTAATAAAGATAAACGTTTTCTGCTTACTTCAGCCCTTATCAGGTTTCTAAAATTTTAGCAATATTAATTAACTTTAAATTTACACACACACATAAAAACAACAACAGCAAAAAACAATGCATATTTTTTAAAAAAACACAGGCTCTACTTTTGACTAACAGCCTAGATTTTAAATCAAAACGAGTAAGAGACTAAATTGATACAAATTAAATTCCAGATTATGATGTCATCGAAGAAAAAAAAAAGGAAAAAATATTACAATCAAAATAATTTCAATAAATATGAAGCGCCGTTTGTGAACATTTGTCGATTTAATTTTGGACTTAACTTTTTTATGAATAGAGCTTCGTGAATCTTAGAACAAAATTCTGATTTGCATTTACGTATTATTACAAAATTGTTTTCATTAAACCGATTATTAGAACATTTTCTACGCGATAAAATATGATCTTTAATTGCACTATCTTATAGACTTTTGAAATTCAGATGCTTCAGGACTCTAGTGATCAAATGTCTGGAAGACATACCGATGTATGTCTTGTTTGTATCGCACGAATACAAGAATTTACGAGATAGACAACATTTGAGCAAAGAGCCACAGGAGTTTTAAATTTTAACTGAAAATAATTTACCACTTTAAAAGTTTTATAGATGGGAGATATCTTTAAATTGTACTTGTTTTTCATTAATGCAAAAAGACGATTTGCAAAGTGATGTGCTTCCTTACCCAAATAAGGTATACAAAACAATTTTTGAAGCTAATGTTTGAGAGAATCTGTTAAAAGATTGAAAGCTCGCAAGAATTTTATCAAAAAAGGATGAAGGATAACCATTATTCAAAAACATCTTTTTTAACTTGCTAACTGCTTTATCAAACAAAAAATCGGAAGAACAAATACGCTTGGCTCGAATTAAAAAAAACATAGAATTAATCCAGACTTCCATTGAATGGAAGTCTCACTGAATGGAAAGTCTGAATTACATGTTAGAGAGCTAACAAAAAACTAATCCAGTTTTTTGTCCGACCTGGTCAGGAGATAAACGTCGAAAGAGAAAGAAAAATTTAATTGATTTTGTAATAAAGCTGAACGAAGATGATTGGATGTTTGAGAGAAGCGTCACAACACGTGATCAACGAAAGAGTTTCAAGTAGTAAACAACTTTTTCGGGGGCATAAATATGGCTTGCATGATTGGATGTAAACGGCTTTTTGTAGGAGAACCCATTCATGTTTATTGAATCTGTAATTGGTCAACAGCTTTTAGATAACCCTATGTGCGCCAAAAATTACGAGATAAAAAATTTACTATTTTTTCATTTGGCCGTTCGTCTTTTCATTTATCTGCTTAGAAGCCGTTTACATTATGATCAGTGTGTGAAAATTTAGTGACATTGATTTAGGTCCCAGTCAAGTGTAAAATAGAGTAAGCGAAAAAAATTTTTTTTTTATTTTTGTAATGCACCTTGGACTTTATAATTTTCTTTTTTAAAAACAATTTCTATAAGGAAATTTTATTTCATTTCAAGCTTAACCAAAAATTTGGTGCAAGATTTCGAAACACTGACTTAATCTGAGCTGCTAGTTCAACTGCCATTAAAGTTTAATACCAGTTTATGTGAAAAGTTTTACATTTTTTAAAGATTAAAACTTTTTTTAGTTTTTCTAACAAAATTCATCATAAAACAAAACGTTTTAATGCATTTATTGATTTTCTTAACAAATTTTTTTTTAAATTAGCATTTCTTAAAAACTTTTAGTCAATTAAGGCTAGCGTAAGTTGCCAAAAGAAATTTTTTGTATGAGTAAGATCAGTTCCAAAAAAAGTTCGCTGTTTTTTAAAAATGTTGCAATGAAATTTATTCTATCAGGTCCTATCACAGTTAGTTGTCATATCCAAATGCAATGGAGAATATGAAGACAAACCGAACTAAAACCCTTTAACACTGTGAAGCTTTCTATTTTTGAGACTAGCTTAAAATCTAAAAACAAACCTTTAAAATAACACGATTTAAAAATAGCTAAAAATTAAAAAAACACACTTTTACGACACGCTTTTGCTTGGAGTGACAAACACAAGTAAAGTAAAAAACTAATAAATCAGTCTTTTACTTTCAATGTTTCTAACTTCTAAGAACAAACCTTATACCTTTGTCACAAACTTTGTTCGGGAATCCCAAAGGACCAGTTGAGCTAGGTAACCCGAATACCTGCGCTGAAACAAAGCTGTGTCTAAATTTTATTTTATTCCGGCTCAAAAAGTAGTTTTGCTATGAGCCTGACGGTTTATACAGTTGGTTAACGAAAGCTCGGATTGATTTTGTTAAAGACTCTTTTTTTCACAACAAACAGAGACCCTTGTCTCTAATAAAAACAGATGTATTACAAAAATATCACGTCCGACGAAACTTCTATTCCACGCTTTGCCAAACTGCAAAGCGAAATCAACACTATAACTCGACTCAATCAACACAAATAATTCTACCTCTGTAGAACAAAACTGCCAACCACTGGCACAAAATAAATTCAACAATTGTCCACCAACACAAAATCTAACGGTCCACCTCCTGTGGCCAAACAAAATCACCTTCGCTCGAGCCGCCACTCGAGTCGCTTCAAATTACCTCACAACGATAATAATCATCATCATAATTTCTCGCTACGCATCGGCTTTATATAGAAAACAAAATCACGTGACGTAAACTTTCTCGTAAATTCAAGATTCAGCCAGAAACCCCTGGAGAGTTCGTTACGCGAATCAAGTGGAATATACGCGAATTTTCCAGTACAATGACTTTAGTCAAAAACATATTACGTCAATACAAAGAGAAAAAAAAAGGAGAAAAAGATACATGTATCGAGCCATATAACAAATTGGACGTATATCGCAGACAGCGCTCAAAGAACCGCATTTATTCTCTTATAATAAAACTACGAACCGCCTTTAACGGGGATACACTACATCGTTATGATTAAAATTATGAATGAAGTGTGACAACCTTTAAAAAAAAGTTTTGGACAGTGACCTTGTAAAATAAACCATCTAGAAAGTTAAAATTAGTCTAATAGATTTTTTAACTTCATTTTTCATAACAACGTTTTGTGTTGAAGTTTTAAATTACTCTATAAAAACTTTCAATGTTTTTGAAAATTCTCCCCAAAATCTCAAAAGTTTTTGCAAAACACTAGTTTTAAAATATCCAAAAAAGCGTAAGACTTCTTACAGAGTGACTAAATTTTAGCTACACTCGATTTTCAGTCAGGAGCAACACAATATGAATTTCATTATTTTACATTTTAAAATAAAATTCAGCGTAATAATAATTTTAAAACAATATTTTTAATTCATTTTTCTTAAAAAATAAAACTTTTTATTTAATTTAAATTTAATTTATGCCAACCCAACATCGTTCGACTTGTTAAAAAGTTCCTAAAAAAGTAATTTTATGCAGAAACTTATTAGTCACCTTCACGAAAAAATTTTAAAAACATTGCAATTAGAATTGTACAAACAATACTTTAAGATCAAAGGCATTTTCTAAATCAAACAGTCATCATTAGAACAAACTGAGTGAAAATCATTAAGTAAAATTGTAAACTTTCTGCGGTGCCGGTTTAGTACTATGTGGCCTACCTTTCGAATGTAGCCTAAGAAATTCGTTTGGTATGTGGAGTTAGTCCACATACTAAACCGGCACCCTTTCTGTCTTTGCTACTTGCTTGAAGGGGTGTAACCAAGAAAAAAGGACCAAAATGTTATGCAAAGATACCTCAAGAAAAACGAAAATTGACAGGTAGCAATCATAATTTGACCTTAATAATGCAAACGTTTTCGTTGACGATTAAAATGTTCGTATTGAGTTATTAGAAGTTAAAGAATAAAAGCAGTAACCCTGTAGAATAAAACAGCTACGGATACTGAAAGTGGGTTTATGAATATATATTTGTAAATTTTTTTCATATTGAAGTTTGGTGGACAGATTTTTAAAATTACTGTGTATGAACTTTAAGCCGATTTGTCATTATTTAAAAATTCTCTCAAGAGTCTTACATTTTAAAGTTTTTAATATGAAAACACTAGATTCCTTTTACTTCAAACATTTTAAAAAAATTAACTTTTTTTTGAAAAATTTACCTTCCATCCAAGTATCATTCATTTAAAAATTTTTAATATGGAAATACTAGCTTGCTTGACAACTCCAAAAATTTTTTCCTAAATATTGTACATTTTTTCCATGTGTCGCAAAATTTCTTAAATGATGTTAGTTTTTAAAGCAAAAAATGAATAAATAAAACGGCAGAAAACTAAAAAATCTCATTCTGGATTTTTACACAGAGGCAAATATTTGACTTTTGCACAGTTATTTTACTCAATTTTTTTAAAAAAAGTTTTATAGGGTTAGAATACTATAGTTTAAGGAAATATTGCTTGAACTGTTTACAAGCTATCACTTAACTTTACCCATAAAACAAGAAAAACTTTTAAAGATTATTTTAGAAAATTATCTTTAGCTGCCGAAAAAAGATAAAGCTTTTTTTAAGTTTACTTCATAGAAGCAATGGCTTTTGTCAAAAATTTTTCAGATAAGTTCGACATTGGACATACGATTTTTTCTTACTGTTGATTAAAACACATTTTTCAATTTTCCATGTCTTTTTGCATAGATGAGAGTAAAAATCAAAAAATTTTTTTAATTAAAAAAAGTGTGCATCAAGACAGGTGTAAATATTTGGTGAATATTTACAAGTTTTGTAAACTCTTGATTTTATGGAATTTAAAAAAAAATATATATATATAAACATAACAGAACTAAAGCAACAAATTTTTAGAAATTCGACTTACCTCTTACAAAAAATATTTTTTTGTTTTAACACGTGAGCGACGTGACTTCGCGTGATCACACACAATGTTTCTCAAAGCTTCGTGACGTGAAGTTTTTTGTAACGAAAAAAGTAACAAAGAAAAACAAACACAAATTTTTTATTTTTACTCTCATTTATGAATTAAATTCAGGATCACCAATTTTTTTAGGATTAGGGTTAGGGTTCTCCACACCTCCACCCTCCACACTCTCCACCCTCCTGCGTGGTATTCACTTCCTCCCGCATCAAAAACGCATTCCCTACAACCTATAACATTACAGCAGGTGTATTGTACTTTTAGTTATAACCCTTAAAATACGATTTAGTCAAATTTTTTTATTAACAAATGAAAACCTGTGCTTCATGCTAAGGTAAGTTATTGAATATGGAATAGAAAATACCATCATAAAGCAGACAGAAGATTTCTTTCCAAACGTATCTACGCAGTCCAGAGAGCCATATAAAGCACGTTGTTAACTGACGACTTAAAAAACTTACATGCTCTAACGAATTTTATTCATTATCAATAAAAACTCCTAAATGTGTAATTAACAAATTTCCATTGTGACTAAAAAGGTTAAAGTGTGAGATTAAGTGGTAAGGTCAAGCGTCATTGTAGAAAACCTAGCAAACAAGTTGTATTAATATCAAGTTTAGTTTTTAGAGCTTGCTATTTCACCAGGTTACAGCAATTTGCTCAAGAGAATTTTTAATACTTACAATTTCTACACATAATAGTCACAACATTCAACCAAAAATTTTTTGTCGTCTTAGAGTGGTATCAACAATTAAGGTTTGGCTCGTTGAAGTGGCACTTCGAGACAAGATTCATATACTTTATTTCACGCAAATGTTCAATAATACGCTTTTAGTATCGCTCTTGTAACAAACTAAAACTGCTTTTTTTGGTTTGGTTTGCATTTATAACGATAGTAGTATGTTTCATTGTTAACGGATGCTTTTAAAAACAGCTCACCGTCCATTTAACTACTGGCGGGCAAAACAGCCTATGCAAAAATGTGACTTTTTTCCAACTTAAACTAAATTTTACTATTCACCCATTTTCACCATATCCAGCTCCCCCCCTGGTTGTCCATGCATGCCTTCATTTTTAGGATCTCCCATTCCTCCACCCCCTCCTCCAATGTTTCTATTCTTAGATTGATGAAATGCTCCGTCGTAGCTCTCACCTTGAAAACCAGATTCGTGCTTATTTAAAGGAGATTCTCCTCCTTTGTATCCTTTGCCGGTGGCAGTTAAGATTCCATTTATATAAATATTCTGAAATATTAAATCTTGAATTATGTTTTAAAAATTTAAACCTTAAAAAATTTCTGTTATGTTTTCTCAGCTTGGTTGATATATTGAAGCAGTTTACTTATTTATATTTTTTGATGTGTTTACCGAGTTAAAAAATGCAAATAAAACGGTTTGTAAGCGTAAAAGCCATTAAAACGCTTCACAAACAACTGATTGCTTCATCAGTTCTTATTCAAATAAAATATATACCGTTTATGTAAGTACAACCTGATAGCGCTACCAGTTAATAAAAAAATATTTAGTCGTTTTTTTTTCCAATAGGTCTTGGTCTTATATTTTCATTAAAATCATTTAGAAAACCTTTTCCTTTTAATGCAATATTTTAGCATAGAACCAGAACTTCTTTGTTTTATATGTTTTCCAAAGTGGAAATCTACCAAGGTTTTTTAACAAAATAATACTTTAAAAGTAAAAAAATTAACAAAAATTTAAATGGCAAAGATTTTGATTAGTAAAATATAAAAGTCATTTAAAATTTCTTATTACATTGTATTAGCATTTAAACCTTTGGCATTGCATGCCACGTGATTTTTGAATAGACTGCTTTACATTATATAAATATTTTAAAAGTTACCAAAACGTTTTTGGATATAACACAACGTTTCTCTATCAGAATAACATTTTATACTATTTTTAAACAAAATGATCAATGTTTTGTTTATTTTCCATAGAAAAAATATTTTTATTGTCTTCAACGACGGGCTACAGTCACTTAACATTATTTCCACCGTAACAAATTACCTAAAAAAGCATTTTAAAAGAAACAAAACATATCAAACCTTTGCGTAAACCTCAACTTTTCCACTTTCAGTACTTTTGTTCCAGGCTGAAACACTAACAGTGGAATTAATGGGAATGAAGAATTGAGAAATATTACAGTGCACCCCAGAAATCTCATCTCCATCGATTAGTTTCCAATTAGACCCCATGTGATCAAAACCCTTACAAGAGGGTTTTTCTCCAAAATCCCAATATCCCAGCAAATCATGCCAAAATCCTTGATCCTAAGTTTTTATACACACTGTGTAATAGAAATTGTCTTATAATAAATTTAACAATTTTTCACTAATTAAAAAATGTTATTTTTTGTTTCACTTAATATGATTTTAATAATATTTTAGCGAAAAACTTATTTTTAAGCTTTTTGTTAAAAGCAAAAAATTTTAACAGGGACAAAAACATTTTTTAAAAATGTTGCTTTTAACTTAATTTTTATTAAAGTAACCCATAAAAAACCTTTTTAGTGTTTGATACGTAACAGTAAATCACCTTAGTTTTAATATAAAAGTTGGTTTCCAAGTTCAAATTATTTGTAATTTGACTTTGGTTCAATACTTTTGACCAGATCCTAAAGCTTTTTATTGTTCCATTGAAATAATTCATATTAGAAACAGATTTTCCAAGATAAAATCCATTTGTTGTTCCATAACTATGTTTTCTAACCTTGAAACCAAGTAAATTATTGCAATACTGTTGTAAGCTCTTTGTTTTTAATTTTAAGTAAATTCTAGGTTTTGTATCATTAATGTATTAAGTTATGTAAAAATCTTATTAAAAACGTAAACAAACATCTCCTACTATACAGTTATTGTCTTATTGTATTGATATAAACTACCGTAGTACTGATAGCTATAAAATTTGAAAACTTTATTGGTAAAGCTTACATTCCGGCAAAATACAAGCTTTTTGTAAATTAACTTATGGCAAGCCAATTTGGCTTAAAATCGATCTTCAAATTTTTACTTAAAAAAAGTAAATGAAAAAAACTGTAATTTAAGAGTTAATAAAAAAAAACATATTCATAAATATATCTATGATTGAAACTAGGGATGCTAAAGTGGTGGAACCAGTGCTTTTCAAATGGAAACGGAAGCGGAAGTAAAAAAAAATACCCTTTCTGCTTCCAACTAAACGAGTTTGATATAAGAGCTAATTAAATAGGTTTATTTTTTGTTTTCTATATTTTTTATACCTGTTTCTATATATCTATTGATAATAAGTCTCTAAATCTAATGATTATTTGGAACAGAGTCCAAGCGGCCCCTCTCTCACTCCTAATGCTTTCGATCAAGAGATATTGATGTTGTCTGAAATATTTAAAGTTAATTTTTTTTAATTGAAACTAAACAGATTTCCAAGTTTTTTATATTTTTTTCGGATTTTATCAAGTCCACTCTACAAAAAGACAAGAAGAGCCATGCCCTTAAATTTTTTTGGTCCCCCAATTTTTTTGTTTTTTTTCAATTTTTTTCTTTTTTTCTGGGATGTAAGTAAATTTTTAATAATTTATACTACTTGACAGGTCCTGCGAGAGCATAACCAAAAGTTCAAAACTAAAATGGGCGTGAGGAAGACAAAGGTCTTCACTTATTAAAAAAAGAAACAATGTATAGCTTTCAAACAAGGAAGTCTTTTTTGGCTCCGATTCCAATTTACTCTTATGTGCCTCCCACCTGTCGCGTTTTGGGGACAGGCTTGGATTTTTGTTGAGTTGTTAACTTTTAATCTTTTTTTATGCCATGGCTTATTTCACTTTTCTAAAAAATATAAGCTATTGTAGAAGCGAAAGCAGTAGGGCTGGAAGCGAAAACGGATTGGAAGCTGTTATTGAATCAATCGCTTCCTCATCACTATTGGAACACCAAAAAAAAATTAGGCAAAAAAATTTTTAATGTTCAGTTTCTTGCTTAATTCTTAACTAAAATAAGTTATCAGAAATTAATCAGATCCAAATATTTAATTTAATTCTTTATTAAAGATATGTTTCCAACATTACCCGCCAAATGATAACTTAAAAAATTTTCCATAAAAAAATCAATAACACTAAAATTACCTTCAAAATTTTTTCAAAATTGCTAACAGTATTCGTAAAATAGTT
Source organism: Diplosoma virens (assembly GCA_963680785.1). Taxonomy (NCBI): domain Eukaryota; kingdom Metazoa; phylum Chordata; class Ascidiacea; order Aplousobranchia; family Didemnidae; genus Diplosoma; species Diplosoma virens. The sequence goes on along the minus strand of OY796888.1, from coordinate 42,327,005 downwards.
GCAATTATTACAATTAAATTTTTTAATTTTTTTTAGGTATTTATCTCAATGTCAATTTTAAAAACAAAAGTTCAACATTAACTAGAACAAAATAAATATTGTTTCTAAATACTTTTGCTGTTCCTTGAATATTTCCATCAACATATAATTTAATAGTTTTTCCATCACTTGTCACTACTACGTAATACCACGTGTTTAGTTGAAATGTTTGGTTTGACAGCAAGGTCGATGTACATCCATCCGGCGGGGCAAGTAGAGCCCCAAAAGAGAAACCGCTAATAACGACTCCCCAATCCTGACAGTCACCTTCGCTTCCGGAAATAATCTGGTGCAATATAAAATTTACTCTCCAGTTTTTTTCATATAAATAAATCGATCAATTTAAATGCAATTTGATATAACACTTAATTTTTTTTCAAGGAGCCAGTGTTACTATAACTGCAGCAGCAAACAAATATTTTTATTTGATTGCGATATTCAAAACATAAAAAAATCAAAATAATCCAAACATTTTTTACTTACCGCGAATATAAAAAAACTGCTACAAAAATAAACAAAATATTTTTTTTTATAACTCGCTGATCTTAGTTGCTAAGTTGTTCCGAAATTCGCCATTTTTTAACAGTTAAAATTAAAATTATTAAAATCTAAAGTTCTCTTTCTGACTTGCCCAAACATGTAGGTTGCGTTATACTTGGAGCAAATGTGAAGTGATTTCCCGACCTGCTTTTGGGTATGGAAAGATAATGGTGTTCTGCTAACATTTTTTTAGTTAATTTTTTAATTTTTATTTTAACACATGACTGAAGTTCAAAACTTCTTGCTAAGACGCTCATGAAGAAAAAAATGCCCTGAAGCCTCTTTCCCAAAGAAAACAATAGAATGTCCGAGTAGATTGTGAACAGCGACCTCCATTGTTCTGCATCAATAAGAAGCTCCTGACTAAGTGCGAACAGCATATAAATTTCGTAATTTAGCATGCTTTAAAAAATCGCAATTTTGGAAATAATAAAAACGATTTTAACTTCAACTATTTGTATTAAAAAGTTGTATTATAATAAAATACAAAGTTTATTCACTGTTTAAAAAACCATAACTGTCTGTTTCACTGTGTAAAAGTCAAAAGTCATTTGGTAGTCGTCGTCGTTTGGAAGGGCATCTACTCCTCGTCAGACACAAATAGGACCGGGACTGATAATTTATCTTTTTACCACCCCAGACTGCTGTACTACCCGGATCAGATGCTGGCAGTATGTTGTTAAGCCAGCATCGAGTTTCGTCATTGAAAGCCGTCAGAACTCGTGCTCCATGTGGTGCCTGATGAATGGGGCACGCTATTAGAACATGGTCTGCGGTTTGTTCAGCGGCGCCGCACTCGCAATTCTGTAAAGAAGCGAGACCCCATTTGTGGATGGAAAAGTGAAATCTCCCAACACCAGCCCGCAGACGGTTGAGCTTAACCCAAGCTGTTTGGGGCAAGCTCATCTTAACATATTTTGATATTCTTATTCGAAAATATTATTTAATATTCGGCAGCGTGGTCGAGTGGTTAAAGCGCTGTGCTTATGATCAATATGGCCCCGGTTCGAAACCCATTCGTGTCATTCTGTTGCGTCCGTGGGAAAGACACTTTAAGGCACTTTCCCCTGCTTGGTGGTCTTGGCAAGCAGTTCTAAATTACAGTTATATCTCTATTAAATTACAAGCGGACAGCAATGTATTACATCTCCGGAAGCAAGTTGGGGTAATTGCTTACCCTATGTATAGCGCTTCCGTCGCTTTCCTGCGAGTCAGGAGGATAAATATAGAGATAAAAAAAATAAAAAAATAAAATAAAATATTGTTAATTTCAAATATTACAAAATATCGTTTGATATTTATAATTCAAACAGAAACCGTTGGTTACTTATTCTATTTGTATAAGTTATAGTAAATAAAACAGGCTGTTTTGGTTTTTTAAACAGTGAATAAATTGCGTATTAAATTTATCTGATCTTTTCATTGAGAACTCTGTAAGAAAGATTGATTCACTTTTGCAATTTTATAATTGCGATGAGCGCCTTTAATTAAAGCACCAAAAGCCATTTATTAATTCATTCAATCGATACAAAAGCAAACATAGATAGAAATTAGAAGAATCGAATTAATTGAATCAGTTGTATAATGAATAAAGCCATTGTTAGTGCCAAAATGGCCCTGCCTAGTTTCGAACTCAATTTAATTTAAAACACGGACTAATTTATTTTCTCGCATTACGTCATCTTTAAAATCAGCGCTTTTTTGTTAGTTTCTGTGAGACGATTTCTTTTAATAGTAGCAACTAGGTCTTTTTCTTTCTTTTCAACTAATGTAACGTTCTTGTTTTGGAATACTCTGAAGTGGATTTAGTTAGTAAGTCATTTTTTGTTTAATTGTTTTATTTATTGTATTAATTAATTTTTATGTTTAATAGAAAACTGTATCCATACAAGGAACGCGTGGTTAACGTCCACTAGATATACTACGCTAAGAATCTAGCCGTAATAGCCATGTTATTGCCAAAATGGCCCTGCCTAGTTGCGAGCTTAATTTAATTTAAAACACGGACTAATTTCTTTTCTCGTATTACGTCATTTTAAAATCGGCGCTTTTTTGTTAGTTTCTGCGAGACAATTTTCTTTTAATAGTAGCAACTAGGTCTTTTTTCTTTCTCTTCTTTCGCTGCTTTTCAATTAATGTAACGTTCTTGTTTGGAAAACTCAGAAGTGGATTTAGTTAGTAAGTCATTTTTTGTGTAATTGTTTTATTTGTTGTATTAATTAATTTTTATGTTTAATAGAAAACCGTATCAATACAAGGAACGCGTGGTTAACTTCTACTATATTACGCTAAGAATCTAGCCGTAATAAGCCATTATAACTCAATTACACCAAGTAAATGACCAAGTAGAGGATTTGATTAGACCATAAAATTAGAAATTAGATTAGTTTTTAATAAATAAATATTTGTTAAACAAGCTCAGAAACTTCCGCAAAAGCAGTATAGACTTCAACAAAAAGTGATACGAATTTTGGTTAAAAAGCTACACAGAATTTGTCGGTCAATTCAAGACTCTCCCTATCGTACAGAACGTCATTTAGAATTGTCACACTTTGTTCGTAATTCTAATCTTAACCTTGTAACTCTATAGTTGATTTTTAGTCTTTTGAAGTAACTTTTAAGCTTTCGATTATGACGTCATGCTTTCCATTGTTCCCTAGTGATTGTGTAATCAGTACACCGCCCCTTTACTTAATATTTTGCTTGCAAGGTTCTTTTATAATTAATTATATAGAATCGTTTTACTGTTTTGTACTAAGCACATTGATTGACTAAAGTTTTAAGCTATTGCAAAGTTCCACGCGGCAATGATGGAGCAATTTTTGTATGATATAATCTACTACTGTGAACCAAATTCTATTTTATAGAAGAATTTCGCAGAACGAGTGCCTCGTTGTACGAGAAATTCGCTTTGCGAGCCGCTATTCGTAAGAATTTTGTCTCATACGACAAGTAAAAATTCGTAGTACGAGCAATCGTAGGCCCTCAACGTCCAGGGGCCTCGAAATTCGATTTCAAAGTTTCTAATTCTATTAAAAACTTGACTAACTTAAAACCTACCTAAAGCATATACAGTACATATCAAGCTTTTCAGACGAAAACAGTCTATGCACAACTGGTTTCAACACGTTATAAGCAGCTATTGTTAACGTCGTTTGCATCATAATAAAAGCAATTATTGTGCGTATTCTGCTGGAAGCTTAAAGATTACTAAGTAGTCTACTCTACAAAAAACTGTAGTTGACATGTTGCTGAAATAACTTATAGACATAGAGTTGCTTATTTTTAATGTAAGTATTGTTTACTTTTTTCTGATTGCACCTTTTCCGTTTAAAAACTAAACATAAAAACAGACATTTTGGGGGTGGAACAGATTATTTATTTTCATATTAAATTTAATGCAAAAAATTGCTTCGTAATACGAGTAAATCGCAATACGAGCTCAGCCTGGTAACGATTTAAACTCGTACTGCGAGTTTCAAGTGTTAAGTTACATAACCCGTTTTGCACTTTATCAGACGATTGTGTTTCTGACGTCATAATCTACTTTGTCCGATTGCAAGACCTATATAATAATTTATTTAACAATTCTTTTTAGTTCCAGTGTCTTCAGTTTTTGGTAATCTGGTAGCTTCGACTAATTTATAAACATAGCTTGCAGTCTACTTTTCATTCATTCCAGTTGTCATTCTAGCTGAGTAGATCAAGTTGAAATGTTTGGAATCGTTTGTGTTATTGTCGCCTATGTCAGCATTTTTTAAATGTTTGAGTAGTAGATGGTCAGTGGTTACGCTTTGGAGATTACTTCTCCTGTGAGATAGAAATAGTTAGACTAGCATTTAATTTTAATATCAGCCATCGTGGGGCTAATTATTCTTAAAGTTAGTTAGTGCCAAGATGTTGAGTAATTTGCAGTTATTGGCGCTTTGGTTAAAAATTTATGAAACTAGAGTGTAAAGTTTTACGAGGGTAGTTCAAGTTCATTTAATTATGTATATAATCCATCTTTCATAGTTTGAAAATTAAAACAATCAGGACTATCGCCATAAATAAGATGGAACATCGTACACCACACAAATCCATATCAGCGTGGTTGAAAAACATGCAATTTATGTATGATTATCGGAAAAATTGCAAATATTTCAAGACTGATCGCAAATCGTTAATAAATAAGCACTCTGGGTTGGTCACAAAATGTCGATATCGAAGTAAATTTAAATTACGAAGTCTTAATCACGCTGGCAGTTAATAAATATATTTACTAATTGGCACATTCGGTTTACCTGACTTTTACATCTCGCCTTTACCCACTTTCTTGATCAGCAAATAAAACTACCCAGCATTACATTGCATATTATTGAGGCAACAATAATTTTAAATTATACCCTGTAAAAAATTTTCATTGTTTAAATTCGTACCCTGATAATTGTTATTTTTAAACGCATTTTTAAGCATCTTTTTACAGTATTTTCAGTGAAGTCAATTTATCAAAATTTTAACGCATTTTTTAATGCAAACGTTTTCAATTTATTCATTATTTTCAAACAATAGAGCAAGCTACATAAAAAGACTTGGTTTATGACAATAAAATTTATTCGTCAATTAATACTAGAGTAAACTGCAGTTCTCTTGTTGTTTTACGTTTTTCACCGGCATTCAATCGTTTTGCTTAAACTGTATTTTTATTTGTTTGTTTTGTTTTTTCAGATTTCTAACTGCCATCTGACTAGTCAGGCAAACGAAATAGTCTTTTGGGGCAAATAAAACTAATGTTGAATTAATTTTTGTGGTATGAAATTTAATTAATTTAACCGTTCTAACTTGAAGTCCATGAGCACTTTTCTGATAAACAACGACCAAAAATTTTGAAAAACTTTCAGTGAGGACGTAAAGACCAATATTGGAAAAAATTTTTTCTCCTAATTAAAAATCACCTTCCCTATCGTCATTGCCTTCAAAAATTTGAAACAAAACTAATGTAAATATCAGCTACAGCTGCATGTTGTAGCTGATATTTACATTATTTTTGTTATGCATGTTGAATATGATGTACCGACGACGACGACAACGACAACAATAATATAAACTTATATAAAAAATAAACAACAATAATTACTTGAATTTTAGTAGAAATTCTCAAAACTTTCACCCAAACTTCTAAGGTGTACACTGATCCAGGACTCCATTGACCCAAGTTAATAAATGAACTTCCGTTGAACTCAGCACCACAGGCAAATGGTGGTCCAACCTACAATATATTAACAGTCGCCAGTGGTCTATGTTGACATATTTATGCGTTTTAAATTCATCAACTTTACTCAATAATTAGACTCTCAATTGTTTTTTTTTGCATTGATGATAAATTTTATGGATTCTGTAGTGACCAGGACGTCGAACCAAACCCGCACTGGATCCGTAAACTGTATTAACCGTTATGAATATTATTATTATTATTTTTTTTTGAATTTGAACCGAAATCCGTAAAAATAAACTTGATAAACCTAAATCGAACTGATTGAGGCCAAACCTGAACCTGAACCGGGTCTTAATTTTAAATGGTTCCCCTTCGACGCTTTCATTTTACTTTTCATTTATTTATATAGGTTTAAATAACTCACAATTCTGTATTTAAGGTCGCCACAATTAGTTTTGCCACTTACATATTGCGTGGCGAAACAGAGACGTCATAAGTGATTTTTTAGGAGATTAGTTAAAGCAGTGGTTCTCAACCTTTTTCCGCCTGCGGCACATTTCGGAACTTTTTAAAAATTTGCAGCGCACTTGGACCAGATTTCCTAATTTTCGTCTTTAAAAAGTAGTGTTCTCAAAAAAATAATAATTTTCACTTCGAATCTGTCTCGAATTTTTAGATTTTTATCCCTAAAAAGTAGTCTTCTTCTTTTTTGTTTGGGGGAGATGGATGGCAGCTGGATAGTCCACTAAATGACCAGAAAAGTTTCCTTTAGCCAGGTCATCAGGCTCTTGCTGACATCTGAGAGAGCACGGGCTCCATTTGGGTGGTAGTAAATGAGGTAAGATGTTATTACGTGCTCAGCTATCTGTTCCTTTGCGCAACACTCACAGGCCGCCGTAGAATTTATACCTCATTTTTGCGTTTTTAAACGGAACTGATTAACGCCTGTTCTGAGACGGTTAAGCTTAACCCATGCAGGTCTGGGAATCTGGGCTAAAATTTTCAATAAATGTATGGAGTCGAGAGTTATTTTCCCGCCACTTCATGCTACATCTATATTCCGCGCATTGTGCTACACTGATGCCTGACTAAGAGGGGTAGTTCACCAGTTCCAGTGAAATAAGCACAAATTGGTGTCTTAATTCAAGTTGCCACAGCTGTCCGCAAAATGGAGACAAGAGCCCTTCATGGAGGTGATATTCTGGCTCCTGAGGGCAGCCAGCTAAAGACAATACGGCTTTTGGTGGCGAAGCTCAGTTGGTTGGATGCCTAATAAGATAAAAAGATTGTTCGTTGGTCAAGGACGCAAGCATCCGGTCACTATGCGCAGGGCATTGTTAATGGACTTGTTAATAAGGTGAATATGAGCACTGCCACAAAAAGTAATGTTCATCAAAAAAAAGAAGCGAAAAAGACTCGATAAGTTCTAAGAAGTAGTGTTTTCAAAAAAAAGGTTGCGGAACAATGGACTAAGGCAGGGGTGTCCAAACTTTTTTCCAGGAGGGCCAGATTGATAATGTGAAAATGACCGAGGGCCAGCAACGATCTCTAAAAAAAAGGTCTTCACTTCGATTTGATCCCCAATTTCACTATGTTCCTCCCAGAATCGTTTTGATCTGATCTCTAAAAAAAAAAGGCCTTCACTTCGATTTGATCTCTAATTTTATTATTTTTCTCCCAAAATTATAGTGATCTCTAAAAAGAAGTAATTAACATGGCAAATCGGTTATTTCGGACATAATTCTATCCAACTATGGTTCAAAGTAAGTGCATATCGCCACATTTACTCCGCGGACCGTATAAAAACTCATAGCGGGTCGCAATTGGCCCGCAGGCCGGACTTTGAACACCCCTGGACTAAGGTTTTTAAATGGACTTTAAAATGTTTTTTAAAAAGCTTTGTGGCATACTTGGAAATCACTTGCGGCACACTACTGGGCCGCGGCACACAGGTTGAGAAATACTATGTTAAAGTATATAATTGGTCAACTGCAGTTTCAAATAGATAGTATGCTAAAGCAGTAAAGAGAAAGAATTAAAAATTAATATGCACTAAAGATAGACAGACTCACAGACAAAAATCAGAATTTAAGACTACAGTGTTTTTTTTTAACTTGATTAAATAACTTAGTGCAGGGATGCACAACTTATTTGTTGTAGCCCGATGCATAACTGAATGGTTTTAAGTAATGGCCACTAGTGACTTATGGTAAGTACTTGAAATAATGTATTAGGCGTGTAAAGTAAGTAGTTTCGTAGATAATATGCTTTTTACTCCTAACAATTGTAATGGACAAAATGTCACCATTTTTTAATTCAGAACAGCTTCTATTGTCCTGTTAAAGCTGCAAACTAAATTGTGTAGTCAGCACTTGGTGAACCAATGCAGTATGGTTAGAATCACTAGGAAAAAGGAAGAAAATTAAATTAAACTTGTTATAGAATGACGCAAGTAAATTTGGAACCAGGATGTCAATCACATTTGGCATCAATACGGCGCTCTTTAACTACTCGGTCACGTGGTCGACTTTTTATAATAAACATTTACTGACATGGAAATAATACTTTATTTTTACCCAGTTTTAAACTGTTAAATACTTTTGCCAGATAAATCAAAGATTTTTTAAACAAAAATTGCGCACTCCGAAGTGGAGGGTGCTAAAGATTTTTAGAAAAAGTTTAAAGTTGGAGAAATATTTTAAAATTTATATTGCTGATACGGAAATTGTAAAAAAAGGAAAAACTATTGATGCTAATGAGGCCGCAGCGCCAAACGTTTTGTAATACCTGCTATAAAATGCAAAAAAAAATATTAAAACTATTCAGAGCTGCTCGAAAATTTGTAAAAATACGCAAAAAAAGTTTTTATATACTACATTTAATAAAATTAAAGTTTGACTTAATTCAAAATTTTGACTTTGTTTTGACTTATGAAATTCAATTAAAAGACTCCAAAACAACCGACGTTAAAAGGGTGTGTAAGCTAACTGAGGTAGTCCCAACCCCTGAAAAAAATGACTTGATTGACTTTAGTGAGCCCAAGTTATAACGTTATAGCCTGCCGACAAAGATAAAAACGTGACGGTTGCCATGGCTACACTTTATTTGTCCTATATTTACGTGTAAAATTGCCATTTTAAAAGAGATCTAATAAATGCATATGTACAGACACCAGTATAAAAAAGTTTTAAGATCTTGTCACTTACCCAATATAGCCCAAAAAACTTACTATCAAAAATAAAATTACAAAAATCCGTTTACACTTTGGGGGATAACAAAATCAGTATTATACATTCATTCAACTATGTTAAAATATGCATAGTGAGTTTGACAATTCACTGCTAAATAGCTTGCCTGTGAAAAACTTATAGGCCTACCAGAAATACCTAAACTTTAAAAAATTTTGCTATGCAACTGTTCACCATGGTGCTTTAAGAAACATTCCAATTGACCCCATGAGGTATCATTTGGCTACAAACATGTCTGTACGAATTGAGGGATAATAGGGACATTGTCACCATTTCAACCTGTCCACTAGAAAAAAGTTCAAGAAAAATTAAATTTTTTAGTCTCAGTGTTATGAGTTTGAAACTTGGAAATCGTTAAGATCAATTCAATCTATTATTCGTTTAAGCGCGCTTTTCAATTCACACTAATTCTTGTCATCATTGTTATTTAAATGGGTTTTCAGAAAGACGTTTTCAGTTCTAACCAAGATGTAGTATTATTTTGTGTGTTGTAATGTTTTTTTATTTATAATGTGTTATACAGGGTGTCCATGAAGTTTGCTTGAAGTAAAAGATTTTTCTTCCCAAAGCTTTTCATCTGACACTCTTCAGGGGAAATCGTCAGAATGAAGCAGAATTGAAACCGAACTAATTTATAAAGGAAGAAAGTAGAGTTCTCATTGGCTGAAAGAGTCAACCAATGAGAGAAAAGATTAAGAAATTTTCAAAGAGTATACGAATTCTTTTTGCTTACACAGAAGGGGATTGAGAGATTTAATGAAAGTCGCTTCAAGAGCAGAAAGGTGAAAGGAAGAGCGACCTCGAGCGAGAATAGAAAATTTTCTATGGTTTTATTATTGTGCAGACTACAATAGAAAATTTTCTATTCTCGCTCGAGGTCGCTCTTCCTTTCACCTTTCTGCTCTTGAAGCGACTTTCATTAAATCTCTCAATCCCCTTCTGTGTAAGCAAAAAGAATTCGTATACTCTTTGAAAATTTCTTAATCTTTTCTCTCATTGGTTGACTCTTTCAGCCAATGAGAACTCTACTTTCTTCCTTTATAAATTAGTTCGGTTTCAATTCTGCTTCATTCTGACGATTTCCCCTGAAGAGTGTCAGATGAAAAGCTTTGGGAAGAAAAATCTTTTACTTCAAGCAATCTTCAAATTCTGTACCACCAAATGTTTGTCCATGAAGTCTTTAGACAATTTAAAAAATTTATTGCAAAGGCAGTTGATAAGATATCTTTCTCTATTTTATTTTGTCGGCCCTCTAAAACATTTTGTGGCTGGTACACCTATGTCTGCCCGGAATTCCGCCTATTCAGATATGGCAGCCTTAGTCTATACGAGTTGTTGGCTTGCTCGTATATAACGTATTTATTTGCAAGGTCAGCTCAAAACCTCCTTTTCATTCTCACACTTTTGGTTTTGAAATGTAATTACAATTGCTACGCAAAAACAAATGATTTATTATTTCATTGTTCAATTTAAAATTTCTTATAACTTGAAGGAAAATCTGTGATCATAGCAAACGAGTTACTGTACATACACCTGTTTACTTTGAAGCATACAAACTTTTGAGTAGTTTAATTCAGTAAAAAAGAGTTACAGATATATATTTAGGAAACTTTGTTACAAATCAAAGCGCGTTTACAGCCGTTTATAGTACTTTTTTTCAGCGTGATCTTGTTTTGTTTTATCGACGCTCAAATTCACTAATTTTTTTGAACAAAATCAAACCAAGATCACACTGAAAAAAAAAGATACTGTAAACGGCTGTAAACGCGCCTTCGCTCACTACAAAAAATGGCTATTATGCAGAATATTATGATTTTTTCGAAAATAAATTGAATCTCTTTCTTAAATCACTTTTTGGTTCAACATATGTTGAATATAATCGTAAAATGAAATCATGAATTTAATGAAGTAGTCCGTGTAATGAATAAAATATTAGTTGCAAGTTGTATCGGGTTTCCAATCTTTTTGCTCGAACCGATATTTTCATTTTATACTTATGGCGACGCCACATTTAGAACACCTTGACACCTTAGGAACTTTATTTAAGAAACTTACATTTAAGTAATTTATAGACAAATAACTAAAACCATTTTTTGTGTGTTATTATTCGATCTCTGTGAAATGAAATTATTTTCTTCCGCAAAATTAATCGTATCTACATAAAAATTGAAAATTTGTCCTTGTACTTTAAGCTACAATTTGATTTTTTTTGATTTAATTTTGTGTGAAGTACAGGTATATATAAAAAGAAATAAAACAATTTGCCTTTTTTGAAATAAGCATTTTGCCATAATGACTAAGCCATGATATGTTCGTTTTACAATTGTGATAAAAACAAATAAAAGTTAATGTATAAAACTACAATATTATGTTCTTTTTTATGAATACAAAAGCTACTTAGAGAGACGACAATTTAAAATAGGCTTCATACTTTTTGGTTGCAACACGTTCTGTAGTTTAGGTTATTAAACTAGAAAGCGTAAAAGTTTTTTAAAGTAGAACTGAGTGGAAACTGAATAGATCGGTGGTTGCCAACCTTTTTAGTGTCATGGACCCTTTTCGTGATTTGGCTGAAACTAGTGGACCCCTTTAATAAAACCAGTTAATATTGTTACGTTCATGTGGTCTTCACTGGAAAAGGAAACAAAATTTCAAATATGAATGAAAAGCATACGAAATACCTCATGGAAAAGTTTAGTAATCTATGCTTCCAATGAAATAATAACAGTTTGAGCAGAGTATACCATGCAACGAATTAGATAGAAAGAAACATTGCAAAAACAGCATTGCTACGCCATTTTAATCTTAAACTAAGTTTTGCAATTTTTGGCTAAAATAAATAACACATCTTAGGTGTGCTCGGTGTCCTGAACCAGTAAGTTGAGCGAAAGCTAACGGTATTTTCTTTATATTTTGTATAAACTGATAGGTATAGGTTACTTGGGAAAAGGAAAATATGGAAAACTACAGTAGTGTTTGTGTGTTAAATAATGTTTTGTGAAAGCGTAGTTTGTAGTAGATGGAGACGACTCTAAAAGATTTTAAAAACTGATTAGAATCGTCACAGTTACAACAGGAAAGATTATAATACTGAAAATAAAAGTAGCTCTTATTGCTATAGTTCAAATAAATTGTAGAAAGTGAAGTAAGCTAACATCGTCTCTGTTGATTGATTGAATTTGACAGATTGAACAAAGCTTTCAATAAACACATTTGGGCATCTTTATTTAATTTAAGAATATGCTACAAGAAGAAGCAGAAGTAAAATAACTCATAGGCTATATTGAGTACCTGTCGGGGGCTTAGATCTCTAAATAGTGTTAATGAAAAAAAACCTCAATGTGTCCTTTGTTTTTAAATTCTCTCTAATTGCTTATAAAGCTCTCAAAATTACAACTGGATTTCTCATTACTCAAAATTCTTGCAAAACGACCAAACATTTTAAAACAGACACAGGAATTTCTCCAAAAGTACTCTAAAATTAATAAATCTCAAAAATTTTGATAGAAGTCTAAATGTAACCAATGCAAACTTTATGCAATTTTCATCTCTTGCTACAGCGGAAGAAAATAAACCTGTAAAGAAGCTGAAAAAGCCGTGTGGGAAAAAATTCCCGAAATCGTTATTGGAAAGGAAGCTATTAGAAAAAGAGTCTTCAGCATGGTCGATTGGTTAAAAGCACTATGATTTAATGGCGAACATTATCGAGACGGTCACTGTTCAAAACCTATTCACGCCGTTCTGTTATGTTCTTGGGAAAGATACTGAATGGCACTTCCTCTGCTTGGCCGTCCTAGCAAGCAGCTTTAAAATTTCACTCATACCTTTAATAAAATCAAAAAGAAAAATATAAAATTTTGACCGGACAATAATATCTTGGCTTTTCAGAAGCAGATGAAATTAATCGCTTCGCAGTTCCATCGATGCTTTCCTGTGAGTTAAGAAGATAAATAAAGAAATTAAAAATAAAAAAATGGCTGCTTTATCACTCTCAAACAGTACTCAATTAAAATATCCAGTCCGGTTTCACAACAAGGTTTTTTATCGAAACTACGCAAAGAATTCGTCGTAATTTAAAGAATAAAATAAGATGTCTTTCAGAATTTTTTCCACAATTAGACAGGCTACACAAAAACAAACAATATTATAATGTCGCATTAAATTTTATTACTTCAATACTGTTTTGAAGTACATAAACGTATTCGTTCATATTATCTAGATTTCGTGCTAAATTGTACAATAAAGCTTGGTTTCTAGTGTTGCGCAGACTACAATAGTATTTTTTGCAAGCAAAACCACATGACAGTTTCGCTTCTTTTGCTATAGCTGATTGTTTTCATCTTGTGCATGAAAAGGTCATGGACCCCAGAAAATCACTCTGTGGGCCCCTGGGGATCCATGCACTCCCGGTTGGGAACCACTGGAATAGATGATTACAATGATAAAATTTTTAGTCTACACCAGTGGTTTTCAACCGGGGTTCCCTCAGAACAGTTCAGGGGTTCCACAAGTTGTCTGTGGAAGATGATCTTTGTGTGTGTTTATCAAAAACACGACCCAATTTTAAAGAGTTTTGCAAAAAACATTAGGCTCAAGTTTTTCATTGAATTTTTTACGAGAATAAATGTAATTTTTTACAGTTTGTATTAATAATTCCAGAGACCGATTCCGAGTGAAGACCTTTTTTTTTGGAGGACACCCTGATTTTGGAACGAAAATAGGAATTTCAAAGACCGATTCTAGGTGAAGACCTTTTTTTTTTAGAGAACACCCTGTTTTTGGGACAAAAATAGGTGTTTTTAGCCGGTTACGGCCCGCAAACTCAAATAATTTTGAAAAGTTGCCCACAAGAGTGCAGAAGTTGGACCACCCTGGCATAAGACAATCAAATTACCGCACAGGGGCTCCTCAAGCCACTGGAATGTTTCATTGGGGTTCCGCTCCACCAAAAAGGTTGAAAACCACTGGTCTATACCATCAATTTAGAACGGATTGGACGTTGATAGAAAGTAAATGAGCAAAAGTCGGATAATCCGGACCCCGAGGTAATAGTGAACACCTTCTAATTTCTCAAGTATGAAAAGTTTTAGAAAAAACAATTTAGATTATTGAAAATTACCTAAAAAAGTAATTAAAAAATATTTTAGCAAAATTAAATTTTTTCTTTGTTTTTTCCCATTTTTCGAAAATAATAATTTTGTTCTTATGATTTTATAGGTTAACTTTCTTATTTTTAAGTTTTTTCTGTTTTAACCTTTTTGAATTTTTAAAAATTGCCGTTTTGTTTAATTATAAGTGATTAATTTTTTACGAAATGTAGTAACTCGGAAAAAAATGCTTCTTATTATGAAAGAATAAATTTTTTTTAAGTGTAGCCAAAAATTGTGATATGGACGTCTAAGTTGTTTGTAATACGGACCCTTATTTATCCAATTGATCAATTTCCATAGACAAGTTTCAAATTGCATTGAACAACTTTGTTTATCTGGTGTACCAACTTAAAGTTATTAGGCAAATTTTTGATATTTACAGTAATTCACTTGTCTTTATATATTCACTAGTCTATCTAGGTCAGAAATTGAAAAAAATTAATTTTTGTATTAATTGAAAAGTGACGACATAAGCTAAGACCGGGATGAGCAACTTATTTCATTTTGGGCCACATTTTAAATTGAGCTGAAGATGACGGGCCCCAAAAACGTCTTTAAAACAGACTTTAATTTCTCAGTTTTTTGTCTCTAAAGTCAAATATTCTCTAAACAAAAAAAAAGTTTTCACTCTGAATCAGACTCTGATTTGTCGATTTCCATCTCAAGTGGTTACATGGTGAACTCCGAAACTCAATTTGGGAAAACGCGTTGACATAGGTTTGAAAATATATCTAAAAATTTGGAATAGCCAGTGTACCGCATCCGAACCTTAAGTGGGTCGCAAGTTGGACATCCTTGGGCTATAATATAGAGGCAATAATAAAATCAATCTAACATTAGATTTTTGCAATACTTTTTATCTTAATTTTTAATTTAACCTTAGATTTGTAAGTTAAATAATAATTTTTTTAATAGCTTTGACTTAGAGTTAGACCATTATAATTATTGTGATAAAAGTTTTGCTTATTGGATTTATTCAATTTATAGATTTTTATCTTTATGATACTCTGCTGCATTGCTCAGTGTTATTGAAACAATAGTTAAAAATGTTTGCTCATTACTGATATTTCATACAGCTAAAAAGCAAATATGCCACCACATGTTGGATGAAATTAGAAGAACTAAGAAACTTTGATTTAAATGGTCTTTTGAAGCAATGCAGCTTGCAATTTCTGAATTTCAGCAAGGCAAATTAAGCAAAAACAGCTGCTGCATATTATGGTGTGCCTAAAATAACATTATTTTCAATTTCAGCTGGGCTATTTTTGGCTTGTAAAAATCAGGCTAATGAGAAATTCAAGTCTGTAGTATTTTAATTTGTGGATATTTTTTTTTTATTTTATTTTATTTTTTTTTATTTTATCTCTATATTTATCTTCCTGACTCGCAGGAAAGCGACGGAGGCGCTAATACATAGGGTAAGCAATTATCCCGACCTGCTTCCGAAGATACCAAGATATTGCAGTCCGCTTGTAATTTAATAAAGATATGACTGTAATTTAGAACTGCTTGCCAGGACCACCAAGCAGGGGAATGTGCCGTAAAGTGTCTTTCCCAAGAACACAACAGAATGGCGCGAGTGGGTTTTGAACCGAGACCGTGCTGGTCACGAGCCCGGCGCTTTAACCACTCGATCACGCTGCCGACATTAAGTCTGTAGTATTTTAATATGTGGATATATATAATATTTGCATAGTTTTTATTGGTGAAGTAATATATTAAATTCTTTTCCAGTTAACTTAATAGACCTGACTTTCTATAATTCACAGTGCAATAAGACAAATAAGAAAACTAAAGTGTACCGGTTAAATTTAAAAGTCAAATAATCTTGCTTCAAGTAAGAAAGGTAGTTAAGTTTATGTTTATCTATACAATTAACAAGGTAAAAATTTGTGTGATATTAGAGTCTTTATTTATGTATCATATAGATTACACAAATTTTTTCAAAGTAAAACATGTTTTAGTCCCTTGAATTTTAGATATAGCCCTATTTTACATGTAGATATAGCTCTATTTTACATGTATATACAGTATAGGCCTATTTTTCTAATTTTTAGAAAACAACTAATTTTTGTTTTACCTGCTCCAGCTTTCTTATAAATCCTGTTTATGTACATATATTAAAATGTTGTTGTGCATTATTTATGAGTGATTTGTTTGCTTATTTGTCACTAAACTTTTATTACTTATAAGTCTAATGTGACACAACATGTTATACTGTAGCTTACTTGCAAGTAGTAAGTGGATTGTTAGATTTTATGTCTTATTCTGCCTTTTTTGCTTGTATCCTTTTAACATGATTTTCACTGTATTCATTTTTTCAGAATAAGACTGGGTTGTTGACAAGCTAGATTGATGCCAATGGATAAAATTTTGTATTTCAGCATCACATTTTTCGTCCCATGATAAGACGTTGTTTTGAGCGTTTTTAATGAATAAATTCGTGCATTTTAAAAAAAATACTTTTAGTTTTTAAATTTTTATAACTACAGTAGTTTCAAATAGAGTCACTTCTGGCTGGGGTCCTTATTACAAGCACAGCTTTTAATCCTTTATCTAAAAATTTGGAGGGTCTCACAGTTTACATATAACAATTTACTAATTGGTATCTGTACAAATGAAAGTAAAGTATACTTTTGTTAATCCGGATTCGGTTAAAGCGGAATTTCGCTTAATTCGGATAAAACAGAAATTACAAATGATTTCCTATATAGGCTGCTGTACTGTAATTCTTAATAAAAAGCTTCAGATTATTCGGACTTTGGCAAATTTGGATGATTTTGTCTGTCAAATCGAATCCGGATTAACCGAAGTTTATTGTATAGGGTAAAGATATTGCGTCAATAATTTTGTGCTTGGAAAATTAAAAATAAAATTTTTACAGGGATTTTTTGAAGGGTGCATAATACCCGGCTTTTCCCCATCTTTTATTTGGTTTTCACTTTAGATTTTGGCCGAAATTAGAGGTTTTCGACGCTGATGAAAAGTGAAGACTTTTTTTTTAGTCTTCACTTTGAATTCTAGCCGAAATTTAAGAATTTAATAAACTTGCTTGGGTTTTGTTTTTGGTTTGCTTTGTCAAGGGGGCGCGAGTTCGGCTTGTATGAAGAATTGGATGTACAACTTTTACTTGCATAAAAAAGAAACTTTTGCTTGCATGTTTCCATGAGGAAGAAGGGACGCTTCTCAAAAAAATTTTGAGTACCACTGTTCTATAGGATCTACACAATAATTATTTACCAAAAAAACCATCCCAATTTCGCTCAAGATTTAAAATTTATACCTTGTTGTCATCCACACAGTTGGAAAAAGTTTTGTTTTGATAAACGAACGGAAATTGACAATTTTCTTGACTTCCTGTTCCACCACTGATGTTAGAAGATACTAAGTCACAAGACTCTGCATTTTCACATGAAAATCTATAAATAAATCACTTAATTTTATTTCATATTGATATGCAACCTTTTTTTAATCATTTTAATTAACTTTTTATTGACTATTAAATAATAAAAGATTTTTTAATTAAAAATAAACTAATAAATTATATCAACAATTTTGTTGATCAACCTTTGCTTTTGTGCTAATATATAATTTACGATTATTTTGTGCATCTGTCAGGAGTATTGCAGAAGCGGAAAAGGTGGGTTTCGGCTTTTGGAAATGGATATTTGGTAAAAATAGTTTACAAAATTATTATGCATGACTAATAATTTTTTAACCATTTTCTCCTGGACCTTACTTGAACTATTGAACTCAAAGTGGACCTCCTGACCTTGACAATGTTTTGGGATTCAAAATTCAAAAACTGCATTAATCATAGAGTAGACCTCGATCAATAAGGATTCGATTTGACAAACAAAATCATCTGAATTAGGCAAAGTCCGGATGATCCGCAGCTTTTTATTAAGAATTACAATATATAGGAAACCATTTGTACTTTCCGTTTTATCCGAGTTAACCGAACCAGTATTAACCGAACCGAGGTCTACTGTATCTCTTAACTTTTAACATGGACCATATAAAACTAATGTGAGGGTATCATTTTATGCAGTACATAAAATCAGGCAACTTTAAGAAATTTAGAAACCTTTGTAAAAAAAAAGGTCTTTGTAAGAAAGAAAATAAAAATTTTCGACTGTTTTCTTTTTATTTTCTTTTTTTCATACAAAAAAGTTTTAAAATATTCAAAAAATTTTTAAACTTTGGCATTTTTGTATGTAGCGAAATAGATAAGAGCGTAAGGCCTAAAGGTCTTTTTTGATACTTATCTTGCATTGTTTGTTGAATTTTATTTCATCATTTTGAATATTTTTGTTTGACTGTATTTTTTTGCATTTTTTCTTTTAATGCTTGCTTAAAGTAGTTCTTTTGACATTATCTACGTTTTTAGAAACAGATTGCAATGGCAGCTCCGCTAGTTTCAATAAAAAAAATTGTTTAATTCGGACTTAATAAAACGCGAGTTCAAAGATCCACCAGTTTAGTTTGCGTGTTTTTTTGCATTTTTTAAACAAATATACCGGACTAAAAGTTTTTTTGCTTTTTATCATTTGTTTCACCAGGATTTTTTTAGCTTTGGCTGAATTTGTTTTAATACTATTATAAAGTTTAAATTTTTTTATATTGTAATCTTTAACAAAATTTTTAATCATCACAATATGATGTTTTGAACAAAAACAAAGCAATTTTCAAATATAACAAAAAAATTTTTTTAGCTTTATCTGCATTTATAAAGTTTGCTTAATGGATTTAAAATCCATTAACTTCTTACGTAATCTTTTTGTAGGTGCAATTAAATTTTTCACAATTGTTGCCATAAAATCCGACGGAACAAATACATTGTCCTGTTTCCGAAATACATTTTCCTCCGTTTTTGCACTCGCATTCTGTTCCTATAAAAAATAGAAATAAAAAACATGTAAGAAACTTTGACTTAAAAAGTTGCTGTTTAAAAAAATAAATAAAACTGTTTTTGCAAAATTCGATTTAGCCCTCTTCAAAATAACAAAATTGCATTACATTTTTCAAAATAAAAGTATGAAATTGTATTGTCTAAGCCATACATACAGTACTTCAAGTATTTGAAATTCATCTTTTTACTTTTTATTCATGTATTTAAAACTTTTTATTACTTTTTTATTATTTTTAAAAAACTTTTTTACTTTTGCAAAACTGGTATTTTTTTCACATTTTTGTTGTTAAATAGTCGGGCACTGTACATGGTCGCGTAATTAGAGCGCCGAGATTGTGATCGACTTGATCTCGGTTCAAAACCTACTCGCGTCAATCTTTTGTGTCCTTGTGAAAGTAACTTTACGGCATTATTGCCTGCTCAACAGATTAACAAGCAGTTCTAAATTTTATTCAAATCTTTATAAAAAAAAAAAGTAAAAAATCGTAAATAAAAAACCTCAAGGGGACAGTAATAGCGTGGCATTTCTGGAAGCAGGTCGGAATAATTGCTTGCCCTACGTGTAAACGCTTCTGTCGCTTTCCTGCGAGTCAGGAGTAGAAATATAGAAATAAAATAAAAACTAAACAAAAAGCTATTTTAAATTTTAAAAGTAATTCTAAAACAGGAATTTTTAACGGTGTGTGCTACCACAAATGAAATCGCTTAAAAATGTTGAAGCCACAAAAACAACGATAAAACAAAATAATCAATTTTACGTTTAACTTAGAAACCTCAGCTACAACTCTGTTTTTGGCGTTTTTGCGAAGAGAAAAAGTCAAAGTCATTGTTGTAAAAACAATTTTTAGGCATTCAATTAAATACCAATAAATGTTTTTTTAAGTTTCATCTCAACCAATAAGTTCTTTCTAATTTTTTTTATTAACTGATGTTATATTTTGAGTCATTCAAATACAACAAAGTCAATCTTATTAGTTGCAATAAATAAGAGCAAATTTAGTACATAATTTCACGGTTATGTAACCAATATTAATGAAAAAACTTAAGTCAATAAACAAATTTACGATTTTACTATTTGTCCCAATTCCAGCTATAGCATGAATTTTAAGTGTGTAGAGTAGTGATTTTCAACCTTTTTTTGTTCACAACGCCTTTCTAAAACTTGAAAACACTCACGACGCTTTAGTCAAACCAAAATTTACAAAAAAGGCAAGTATCCAAAATGAATAAGATATAATGATTAAAACATTCCTGTGCACGAAAAGTAAGAGGCTTTCTAAAATACAAAAAGAAAATTTAATGCAAGCTGTCAGCCTGGTTCTAACACATTTCATCTAAATAGGTTGTTTAATCCTTAATAACGCAACATCTATTTCTCATTAAATATCAATTATTCACACAAGATTATTCATCTCCAAAAAATGTTTATTTAATCGCAAATAATTTAGGTGATTTACAATTTGTAAAAATGAGGTAAAAAAAAGCAAATTGTTAGTAAGAAAGTGTACATTGCGTATCAAGAAAGCACCTTTATCATATCAACTTTCTTCTTTATTACCGGTGATAACAAGCAAAGCAGGCTACGTTATCTGAAAAAGATGTTCCTCAGGGATCGGTAAAGGTTTTCCTCCTTTTCAACATCTATACGTACAATCTACCCTCCACAATTTTCAGAAAGTTTATCTACGCAAACAATCTAGCATTTTTGCACTTTTCTCAAAATTGGAAAGATCTGGAGGGGACTTTAAATCAATACATTATTACACCTTCAGCATATCTCCACACTTGGAGGTTGTAGCTCAGTCACACTAAGACGGTAACGGTAGACTTTAATTTAATTAACCGAGAGGACAAGCGTGAGCAAAAAGTCTACAACAATAAGAGACTTTTACCGTTTTGCCCGACCCTTTCTTTTCTTGGGATAAAACTGGACAGATCGCTCACGTTCCGTCACCATCCACTCGTAAAGACATCCACTCCACGTCGGACACAAACAGCGCTGGGGCCGATGGGTTATTCTTTTACTACCCCAGGCTGCAATAGTGTCTAGATCAGATATTGGCAGTGATGGTGTTAAACCACCATCGAGTTTCATCATCCAAAACCGTTAGAATTCGTGCTCCACGTGGTGCCCGAGGTATGGGACACACTATTGGAACGTAGTCTGCGGTTTGTTCAGGAACACCGCACTCGCAATTCGGTGAAAAATAGAGACCCCATTTGTGGATAGACTAATGGAATCGCCCAACATCAGTCTGCAGGAGATCGAGCTTAACCCAAGCTGTTCGGGGCAAGCTCATTCCAACACACCTGGTAATGGTCTTGAGTATGAAAGTACCTAACGTGGATGTACTCGCGCAGTACTCTGAGCTCCATTTATGGTTTGTTTACTGAGAAATGTAGATGACAAGTTCGGCAAGGTTATTTAAAAGATTCCGCACAGCTGGCACAAACTGGCGTCTAGATCTTAGTCTCGCTTGGCGAGCATCTGCAGACCCCCTTAGAAAACCAGACAATATATGATCAGGGTCCAGGGATCCACGGTAAACCAAGAAAGTGTCGCTCCCAATTAGCAAAATTTAGCTGGCTGGATGTCTGAAAGTATTAATAAGTGGTCCGTTGGAGTAGAATGCAGGCATCCAGTGACTATGCGCAAAGGCGTCATTCAAGACACTGTCTATGAAACAGGTGTTAGCACTGCGAGACCAGACTGGTGTGCAGTACTCAGCTGTTGAGCATACCAGAGATAAGGCAACTGTGCGCACTGTTTTGGCAACAGCCCCCCATCCTAAGCCTACAAGTTGCCTCAGCATTATGACGCGCAAAGATGTTTTTTTACGCAATGCTGCCGTCCAGATGGCAAGTGCTTTCTCGCAGCCTGAGATGTGAGTAAGTCTGTTACTGCTTTTAAATATGACAAACCAAAACCAAACCTGCCGAAACGGAAGAGTATCTACCTTTGCCGATGTTCAGCGAGGGTCTGCTAATCGGCAAACGTCTTTTCTGGAAACGTCCTGGAAAAAACTGCCCTTTTCAGGACAAATTCCTTTTCAATGCAACTGTGCGCACTGTTTTGGCAAGAGCGCCCCATCCTAAGCCTACATGTTGCCTCAGCATCCTGACGCGCGAGGATACTTTTTTGTGCAATGCCACTAGATAGATATAAAACGTGAGCGATCTGTCCAGTTTTACCGAAAAATAAAAGGGAATGAACAAAACGGTAAACGTTTATCATTGTTGTAGACCTTTAGCTCAGGTTTGGCCTCTCGGTTATTTAAGTAAAAGGCTGTCGTCACCGTCTTAGTGTGACTAAGTTTGAACCTCCAAGTCTGGAGACCCACTGAAAGTGTAGACATGTCTTGGCTTAAAGTCCTCTCCAAGCCTTTCAGTTTCCAGAAGAGTATAATAATGTTAAATCATCAGCATAAGTAAACTTTTTGGAAATCATGGAAGGCAGATCGTACGTATAGATGTTGAATAGGAGAGGATGCAAGACCAATCCCAGAGTAACGCCGTTTTTCAGACGGCGTTAAGTAAAGGTAAGGGTGAAACCGGTAGTAACCGGTATTACTTACTACCGTAAGGGTGAAACCTCGGTTTCGGACAAGTTCCATGATCATTTTGACCATGTGCTTATCCGGAAGTAGTCTCAGCAGCTTGCAGGTAAGGCCACGGTGCCAGAGAGTGTCATAAGCAGCTGTCAGATTGACAAATATAACACCGACCTTCTTCTTAGCCTCAATAGAATCCTCGATGTTCTGGTTCAGTAGAACAACTTGATCAACAGTTGACTTTCCGCATCGAAACCTAGCCTGCTGTTTAGGGAGCAGTGGATCGATTAATGGCTCGAAGCGAGCGTAGATAAATCTCTCGAGGGTCTTGTAGCGGACACAGAGTAGAGATATCGGTCGATAATTCTTTCTGTTCCCATAGGCTTCATTGGCTTTGGGGTTACAACTACAAGCGCTCTTCTCCCGATCTTGGGAATATTGAGTCAGCGCAAGCAGGAAGAAAGGAAGTCACGTAACCAGAACTTCAAAGCAGTTTCAGCATAGATTATAAGCTCTGGGTAGATGGAATCAGGGCCCGATACTTTACTTGGTTTTAAGTGTTGGAGGGCAACAGTAAATTCTCTTTGTCAGAAAGTGTCAGAGATATTTACTGGGTCTGGTGGTGTGGCCCTCCAAAGGTCAGACATTTCTTGAAAGACAAGTCGAAATGACTTGCGGTTAACAGCCTAGTTAACATTCTCTCGTTTCTGACTAGCTGAGATGCAATAGCATCAGCTGAGACGAGACAGTGACAAGGAGAGTGTCGTGACCTACCAGTAAGATTGTTCAAAATACTCCATACTTTTCGACCTAAGTGGGAAAACTCGATGCTCCGAACTGCCTCGGACCTCAATCTCTTCGCTTCCTGTCAAGCTTGGCAAGCAAAGCTGAAGCAGCCAAACTCGAGTTGTTTCTCTGAGGAGACTACAGAAACGTTCTATAGAAGGATTTACACTCCGCATCCCAACACGGAATATAGTTGTTCCAATACCCGCGTGGGATATTCTTTTCGGCTGCTTTCTTGATGATGTCATAAAAGAAATATTCACATCAATTGAATCAGGCGGCAACAAAGCCTTTGCGAATTTATTCGTCAAAGCAATGTAGAGACTCCATTTAACTTTGCGGAAGTTCCATCGTTTAACAGGTATGCTTGGCACCGACAGAGCAAACCTTGGTGATGTAATAAGCGAAGGTCGATGTTGTGACCTGGAAATTTTTCAAGGACGTGTCTATCCGGTTAGCGACTATTTGGACCTACGCTAGCGAAAGCTAGATCTAAATTGGTGCCAATGTTCCAGCGGCCAGAGTAAAAACTGGTGGTGTCCTTGGCATCGTATATGAGGAAAAGATTATTTCCCAGCCAGTCAAGCACTCACCGTCCGGACTGTTATTATGGTACCACAATTGACATGATGGCAGTTAAAATCTCCAGCATTGAGACAGAGGTGAGGAAACACTGGGAAATCCAGGGATCACAATCGTGTTGGTGGAGATTTGTGGACGTTGACTATTTTATAACCATCAACGTCCACACACAACCATTTGATCCCCAATGTCGGTGCAGATTGGTCCAAAAGCATGTACCTTAGTCGCTCGTCGATAAAAGTGACAAGGCCATGCTTCCTGCTAGAAGAAGACCCAGCTAGTTGGTAGCTTAGAAGTACCTTCTCTGCAACACTGAGTCTCCTGTAGAAGGATGATGAGTGCCTCAGACTGCAGAGCAAGTTAATAAAGAACGTTCATTTTGCTTGCAGTGAGGCCTTTTATGTTTAGCTAAAGAATGGAGAATGGAGTTTAGCTTTATCACAGATGGTTGCTAAATATAAAATGTTTAAAAATCATACTTATTATGAATTAAATACCTACTAAACATTAAAGTTACTTTTGCAACTCCCTGCTTTAAAATGAAGCCGATGCCAATCAACAACATTGCATTTTTAGCAAGATGAGGGGGACATCGGTTCTATATTTAAGTAGCCTAACATTATTTAATCTCAAGTTTAGCAACTAGGTATCTATTAATGCAATAAAAAGTGAATGTTGGTTAAAAGTATTGCCATATTTATGTTTTTAGAACTGAGATAATAACTTAATGGATAAATTTTTTTAAAAAATCCATTAAATTGAGTAAAATGTTTCCTAAAAATTGCTTTAGTGAATCATTTGTATTGAGTGTTAAGCATAATAAACGGTCTATACCCATTGTTTTTTTCCATATTTTTAAGGCTTATGAATCAAAATTTTTTCCAAAAAATTTTTTTGGAGGTTTTCAAAATTCTTGGGGGAGTGGCGGAAAAAAATGTTTTTTAAAAATAAATAACTTTTTTATATTAATATTTATAAAATGTTTGATATTATATTTGAATTTCTTGTTCTTTTCTGATTTCAACCATATATAACATGTTATAATTTAAATATATCTTGAAGAAGATATAAGCGTTTTTTGAAAAGGATTTTTTTGCTCCCCCAAAATTTTTCCCCCCTATAACTCAAAAAGTATTAGTTGTAGAAACGTAATATTTGCACCAGTGGGTTTTGGCTATAAGATAACCACATACACCAATTTTTATCAAAATCGGAGATGTAGTGGTTAAACGCCTATGGCGATTTGTCATGGAATGACCCAGTGGGTCTTCTGAACTTTTTGGGAATTTGTCCTGAAAAGGGCAATTTTTTCCAGGCATTGCCCCGTCCTGAAAAGGACGTTTGACGATTAGCAGACCCTCGCTGAACATCGGCAAAGGTAGATACTCTTCCGTTTCGGCAGGTTTGGTTTTGGTTTGTCATATTTAAAAGCAGTAACAGACTTACTCACATCTCAGGCTGCGAGAAAGCACTTGCCATCTGGACGGCAGCATTGCGTAAAAAAACATCTTTGCGCGTCATAATGCTGAGGCAACTTGTAGGCTTAGGATGGGGGGCTGTTGCCAAAACAGTGCGCACAGTTGCCTTATCTCTGGTATGCTCAACAGCTGAGTACTGCACACCAGTCTGGTCTCGCAGTGCTAACACCTGTTTCATAGACAGTGTCTTGAATGACGCCTTTGCGCATAGTCACTGGATGCCTGCATTCTACTCCAACGGACCACTTATTAATACTTTCAGACATCCAGCCAGCTAAATTTTGCTAATTGGGAGCGACACTTTCTTGGTTTACCGTGGATCCCTGGACCCTGATCATATATTGTCTGGTTTTCTAAGGGGGTCTGCAGATGCTCGCCAAGCGAGACTAAGATCTAGACGCCAGTTTGTGCCAGCTGTGCGGAATCTTTTAAATAACCTTGCCGAACTTGTCATCTACATTTCTCAGTAAACAAACCATAAATGGAGCTCAGAGTACTGCGCGAGTACATCCACGTTAGGTACTTTCATACTCAAGACCATTACCAGGTGTGTTGGAATGAGCTTGCCCCGAACAGCTTGGGTTAAGCTCGATCTCCTGCAGACTGATGTTGGGCGATTCCATTAGTCTATCCACAAATGGGGTCTCTATTTTTCACCGAATTGCGAGTGCGGTGTTCCTGAACAAACCGCAGACTACGTTCCAATAGTGTGTCCCATACCTCGGGCACCACGTGGAGCACGAATTCTAACGGTTTTGGATGATGAAACTCGATGGTGGTTTAACACCATCACTGCCAATATCTGATCTAGACACTATTGCAGCCTGGGGTAGTAAAAGAATAAACCTATCGTAATTCGTGTATGCCGAATGCGTGGTTGCAGCATGCTTGGTTTATGCTTTTATTTTGTCAATCTTGCTCCGCTTTCCATAATATTTTTAATGCGAAATTTTGCGCGATGGCGTTTTTGTGCCCACGGTCGGTAATTTGGATAAGCGGTCATGCTCACTATGTATATTGTGACGTGGCTGAACCATTTAGAGCGGGAGTTCCCAAACTAGGGTATATTTTTACTTTTCGAACGGTACATTATATCTGAGAAAAAATCTTTATTTAACAAATTTGTTGTTATGATAATTGATTAAATTACATCTAGTATATTTTATATGTATTCTCGCTAGTTTCCATTGTTTTACCAAAATTAAAATAAACTAATATAATTCTTTTAAATGGTCCATCAAGAGGTTCTTTTATGGAAAAATTTTTAAGTCAAAATGCACGTTGTGATACCAAAAACTTTACAGAATTAGTCACTAAATATCT
This sequence comes from Diplosoma virens, assembly GCA_963680785.1. Lineage (NCBI taxonomy): Eukaryota > Metazoa > Chordata > Ascidiacea > Aplousobranchia > Didemnidae > Diplosoma > Diplosoma virens. The sequence goes on along the minus strand of OY796888.1, from coordinate 42,300,202 downwards.
AAAGAAATTGAAAAAGAAATTCATGCATATTTTCCAAGTCTAGGTAAAGATGGGTTTGTATATATCAGAAATCCTTTCACTGCAAATGCTCAGATGCTGCAGACTGGGACAGATACTCACAAGAAACTGGTTAAACTTTAATATGATGGTTTTGCACATAATGTGTATTCTGAAAAATAGTTCTGTAAATTTTTAGTTCGTGATGTGCAACCCATAAAAAAAATTGCTACACCTGCTATTTTAGCATTGTTGTTGCTTTCATCATCACGGATATGTGAATTGACATTTCCAGTGCTAGTGAAAATTAAATCAAAATTAAGTAAAAATACCAGAATATGATCTTTGTTGTACTTTTGCTGATGTTTATTCTTGTATCCATGAGCTTGTTGCTAAAAAGCAGGCTCATATATGCTGTATAACCATATAGCACTGCCCGCTTATTTTCATTACATTGTTAGTTTGATCGTACTGTTTGCTTATACTTGTATTACATTGTATTACACTTTGAATGATTTTGTGTACTTTTTATTATTTTGTTTATTTACAATTTAATTTAATTAATAATAATCACTATTTTTTAATTTTATTTTATTCTATTTCATCTTTATATTTATATTTAACCTCGCAGGAAAGCGACGGAGGCGCTATACATAGGGTAAGCAATTACCCCGACCTGCTTCCGGAGATACCAAGATATTGCTGTCCGCTTGTAATTTAATAGAGCTATGACTGAAATTTAGAACTGCTTGCCACGACCACCGAGCAGGAAAAACTTCTGTAAAGTGTCTTTCCAAGGACACAACAGAATGGCGCGAGTAGGTTTTGAACCGAGACCATGATCATATTTTTTTTATTAAACTAAAATTTAGTAACTAAAACTGTAGGGGTTAATTAGATAGTCAAAAATATAATTTTATATTTTCATGTTAAACCCAACTACAGTTATTGTATTAGTTATAAAATTTAGTTTCAAACGTAAAATTTAACTTTCTTATGTTTCATTTCTATACAACTTTGAATTTTACATCTTGTCGTTCCATATCGCATGATCACGTGATACTACGCCCACTTTCACACAACAATGTGTCTATGTAACAGATTTTAATATATAAAGTTACTCTCCCGAAAACATCAGTTAGATAACTTTAAGTTTCTGCTTTAATTATGAAAAATTAGTTGTCCGAATTATTTTAGTTGTTTCGTTTTTATTTCTATTTGAATAAAAAAATAGAAATGCAAATAGAATCAAGTTAGTGGTATACCCTCATGAGTTTAAGCTGCCACAATAAAATTGAAGATAACACTTCTAATCACTACAAACTACCAATTTTAAAGATTTTTTTTGAAGAATTGCAATGGGTTGCTTAGCTATAAAAAATAAGTTATGCAGCCGAGCAAGTTGAGCTTAGCGCTAAAAGTGTGACAAAACCTTGCGGATACAAGTGAACCTATACTGTAAAGAGTCCAAAAGATACCAATGAACAAAAAGTCTGTAAAACCCTGATTTAGAGAGACAGACGAAAAAATAATGCATAATGGGATAGCGCTTTTCTGGGACAGAGACGTGTTTTTATTATGATTAATTAATAAATTCTATTTAAATAAGTTTTTTAATATTGGGTTACGGTTAGTAAAAACAATCTAAACAAACGCCTAATTCTAAAATTTTGATACAAATTCCCTAATCCTAACAAACCCTTGGCCCCAGTCCTGTTTGTGACTGACCCAAAAAGGGTGCCCTTCCAAACAACAACCACGACGATATTGACTAGTCGTTACCTAATCTGTCTGTAAGCTGAACTCATATTCAGCACTTTTGTTACCAGCTGCTCCTTAAATATCATCCGCAATCTTATCGATTCTCCTACAAATGGTATTGTTTGCGATAGAAACCGCTTTAATTTTTAAAAAGTTGATTTTCCAATCATTGTCGTCATTAAATCAATGGCAGCTAGGAAACCTGAGTTCCTCCGCAGCGGAATACAATCTTTTACAATTCACTATTTTTACGCAACTTCAAAAAAGACGTAATTTAACCCTTTAAACCCTAAAACGTTTGAGAAAGTTTTCCTTGGTTGTGAATCTCGACTTGTCGATGGCTCAAGTTCATTGCCTGAAGAATTTTCAGTACTTTCGTCCACGTATTTAGACCCACCAAGAGAACCCTCAATACTTTCAGCATTACTTTCCTAATTTGAGTCGTTGTTTGCCACATTATCCTCCTCCGAGTCACTTTCACCATCAGATGGAATGTGTAAAATTTTCAAGTTTCCTTAATCGTAAATTTAGTTTTTTTGGACATTCTTGCCACAAAAACTGCAGTGATTATCACGTAAATTTGTTCCGAATGGGCACAGACATATTAGATAGAGTGCACAACGAGAATAAACCATATGCGACTTGTGTTAGTGCAACATATAACATAATCTAACACAACGAGAATAAACCATATGCGACTTGTGTTAGTGCAACATATAACATAATCTAACACAACGAGAATAAACCATATGCGACTTGTGTTAGTGCAACATATATATAACGTAAAATAACATAATCTAATTCATTTATCAAAACCACCTGATTGAAACAAAAGCTAATGACATGATATTTTTATTTCAATCTTATAAATTATAAAAGCAATATTATTTTAGTGTTCTTGGCGTTGGATTTAAAAATCTACTATCGTTAAATAGCAATTACATTTAGTAATAATTAAAAACTAACTTTAGTAATAATGTTATATATACACTAAAGCCAAACCGCTTTTACTTTTTAAGGCCCGTTTCTACTACGAGCGTGGAAAAGAGCATTCTTTCTCTCTTTTATTAATCTTTGATTGAAGCGAGCGGTTAAAATTGAAGCGAGCGCAAAAAAAAAGCAATAAAACAAACAAAGAATGCTTTTTTCCACGCTCGTAGTGGAAACGGGCCTTTATAGCATACTTTAACTTCAATTCAGATCTTCATCTATGGCGTAATAACTAACTCTAATTTTTTATTTTTTTATGTTTTTATTTGATTTTTCATGTAACTGATATATTCAGAGGTGGGCAGAGCGCAACTTAAAGCGCAAAGCGCAACTTCCGCAACTTGCGCAATTGCGGAAGTTGCGTTGCGCTTTTGTACTTTTTTGAAAGCGTTGCGCTTTAGTGCGCTGCGCTAATCATAAAAAAATTTTAAGTTGCCCTTTATTGCGCTGCGCATTAAGGAATAAACAAATCAATTGCGCTTTATTCCGCTGTGCATTAAGGATTAAACAAATCGATTGCACTTTATTGCGCTCCGCTCTTATTTCGGAAAAGCGCAATATTTTTTGGCGAACTTTATCCCGTGGCGAACTTTATTGCAGGCATTTTATTTTGCATGTCAGCGAATTGACAAAGAAATGCTATTGGTTCTCTAAATTGGTAAAACAAAAAGTGATTGGTTTTCTAACTCGGTATACGCCCTTGTCTCAAGACCCGACGATGGTCATGAGATTGCACAAGTCATTAGTGAATTAAACCTCATGTGACATCATAAGACCTCATGTGACTTTTGATATACGAGCCGAGGTTGAAATCGGCAACTCACTTAAGTCGTTGGCAGTGGACGACAAAGTCATTGTGATTAAGCATGCTATGGAAACTTATATAAAGAGTACCTCTGCTTATTAAGTATGAAATAATTTGATTAACGTACGCTAGGCAAATTTAGTAATTTTGTTATAACATTTGGTTTATTTAGACAAAGCATCAAATCGAATTTAATGTCTTTTTAACGCCTATTAACGAGCTTTTAGCAGTTGTTACTGTGAGCGCTTTATCTCTGAAGATGTCTGTTGCTTTCTGACCGATGAAACGTCACTCTGTGAACGAAACAGTAAAAATAAAAATACCTTGCTAAATTTTGGTGTTATCACTGCTAAATCAGTTTATCACCGGTTCAAATGATGAGTTTACATAAAAAAATAAAAGTAAAAATTTTAGTTTTTCAGCAAATTTTTTTACAAAAAATTTCGAAATTGGCGAAGTGGTCATGTACTCGTAGATATTAACAATAAAAGTTACAAAAGTTATGCATCATCAAAGCTAAATACATATCTTTTCCCAGTTGATTAACCCGCTGTAAAAACAAAGCCTGGTGGACAGTTGTCACACTAGGCCGTAAAATTACTTGTGAACAAAAAAATTTGTGCCTTAAAAGAGTGCAGAAAACGAGTAAAGTGAACCATGAGAGCTAAATTGGAAGTTGTGTTTACATTAATTTGCTTTTTAACAATAACATTGTTTTGAAAGATGTACCCAATTAGGAACAGTTGGTACACTGTAGACCAAAGTTTCAACATTAGTAAAGTATAAAATTATATTTTCTATTATTTTTTATTTAGTGTAAATCAGTAAAGTGTTTAAGTAAAGTATAGTTTTTATATTCGGTTGTGTTATACAGTAATAAGTCATGATTTTTCATGATGACATCAGTACATGTATACCTTTCTTTAGCTAGCCTATTTGCCAGTAATTAAATTGAAATCATGGCTGAAAAAGTTGTCGATGATTTCTACTTCAAGTGATGATGATACAACAGGTAATTTTGTTATAAGCATTAGGACTCGTTTCCACAACGAGTGTGAAATGAAACATTCTTTTTTTCGTTTCTTGATCTTTTTGCGGTTAACCCTATTCCGACTGGGATTTTTGAAAACTTTGTACGACTGGGAGTCGGAATGTGCCCGCACTCTTTGCTTGCTTATATCTCAACAATTACTAGCGCTAGAATTGTCATTCACGCTTGTATAGAAAGGAATTTCATTTCTTTTAATATAGATACTTAAATCTTGCATTTAAACATTATTCGGGATTAAAAAAACAACCAGTTTCAAAGGTGGTCAATTTTTGTAAATTGGCTGAAAACAAGAGAGCGGTTTAGGGAATTAACGACTTCGGCTATTTGTCAAATGTTATTAATCCGTAAAATTAGAAGTAAAAATGCTGACAGCTAAAATCTACTTGGCAAGATTATTACTGTTTATAAAAAAAAGAAAGTTTTCACCCGCAAATCTGCTAAAAGCTGGTTTTATTAGTGTTACAAAGCTTCAATCTTTGCGATTTATCAAATGATTTTTTAAATTCACTCACTTTTGTGAAGAATTTAGACAAGAAACTGTATACATAAAAAGAAAGGCAAATCATTACACAAAAAATTATGTTTGTAGTTCCACATCGCAGAAAACTCACCTCAATTTTTTCACTATAAAAAAATATTTCGACTTGACTAATGTATTTAGAGTTGATTGCTTTTGATCACATTTATTTTTTATATGTCTATATTTATCCTCCTGACTCGCAGGAAAGCGACGGAGGCGCTAATACATAGGGTAGGCAATTACCCCGACCTGCTTCCGGAGATACCAAGATATTGCTGTCCGCTTGTAATTTAATAGAGATGTGACTGTAATTTAGAACTTCTTGCCAGGACCACCAAGCAGGGGAATGTGCCGTAAAGTGTCTTTCCCAAGAACACAATAGAATGACTCGAGTGGGTTTTGAACCGAGACCGTGTTGGTCACGAGCCCGGCGCTTTAACCACTCGACCATGCTGCCGATAAACATCGATTTTAATTTTACAGAAATCTTTTTTAGTTCGAATGTATTCTTCTTTTGGTAAAGTGAGCTAATTCATTAATAAAATATTTGCTTATTAAAATTTTGCTAACGTTTTCTGACGTAATTCTTTAACGTTTAATTGTTTGTACAAGTTTGATTTGTTTTAGTGATGTTGACTATTTGTTGGAAAAGTTTTACTTTTGGGTCGAGAGTTTTTTTGGAAATGTAAGAATTTTTGGGTGTTTTTTGTTGATAGTGTTTGTTTGTTTGATTTAAGTGAAAGTTATGCCATATTCAACTGCGTCTGTTGTAACAAGTGTGGTTGTACGTTTTGCCACGCCAATAAGTTTTCAGCTAGCGTTTCAAATTACGTCACATTGGGTTTTATCGTACTTTACGTACTCAGAAACGGCTCCAATGAGTGTAGAAAAAAGGTCGACAGTTGGATTTTATGTAACTTCTCTTGTTTTACAGGACTTAAGAACAACATCAACGAAGGGTGGCCAAATATCTTCTTTGGTCAATAAAACTATAGAAGATTGAATGCAACAACAAAGCCAACATGGAAGACACAATTCCAGTTGGAATCTTTTCCTGTGTTCTACCGAAGACCTTGGGTTGAAGTCTTTTTAAAATACAACACTGGCATTCCAAGCTCTGCGGCAATAGAACGTGTCTTCTCTGTTGGATCCGACGTGATGCAACCAAAGAGAGCGACGTTGTCGTCAGAAAACTTTGGACGATTGATATTTGTTTGAGAAAACAAAAACTGCGTGCTCTCATTAAATTAATTAATTAATTTATTTGTGTTGTTGAGTTTATTTATTCCGTTCTGTGTTGTGTGTTGTTGAGTTGTTGAGTTTATTTGTTATTTATTTTATTAATTTATATTATTTATTATTTTATTTATTTTGTGTAAATCGAATGAATAAAAAAGGAAAAGTCGTTCAATTATCGCAAACAATCAAAATCGAAAAAATGCTTTTTTTTATTGACTTTGCTTTGTAATCTATTGATTACTTCAAAAGTAGCGGTATAAAATTTTGATGCAATTGATGAAAACAGTAGCTCACGAATGTTTGTGTAATAAAAAGCAAAGTCAACGAAAGTTTTTTTTGTGGTTTTTGATTGAAATTTGTAAATACAAATATCTTTTTGTTTTAAAAGACAAAGTTGGGTTGAAAGTTTAGTTAAAACTTTTAAAAAAATTTTTGTATGAGCCATAACTGAAATTTAGAGCTTTGGTTCCACTGCGCTTATGATTTTGACAGAATATTGCGCCTCATGTGATTTGAAAATCTTGATGCGCTGCACGGTCTCGGTTCAAAACCCACTCGCGCCATTCTGTTGTGTCTTTAAAAAAGACACTTTACGCACATTCCCCTGCTTGGTGGTCTTTACAAACGGTTCTAAATTTCAGTCATATCTCTATCAAATTACAAGTGGACAGCAATATCATGGAATCTCCGGAAGCAGGCCGGGCTAATGGCCTACCCTATGTATAGCGCTTCGCGTTTCCTGCGAGTCAGGAGGATAAATATAGAGATAAAAAAATTAATATAGTCTTTTTAAATACATTAAACATAAAGCACATTACGCATAGCATAATTTAATTTAATATTTAATTTAATTAATAATAACATAATTTAAAAAAGACATTGCGCTCTGGTTAACATGATTTGCAAACTTGTAAAACAAGATTTGTAAATAATTTTTTGCACTCCGCTTAACATGATTTAAGACCTAAAACTTAAACTGGGGGCGTGAAAGGTTCGTAGGGGGGCATGAGCAACTGGTTGCAAACTAAATTTTAACTCTTAGATTCTTAAACTTAAGGGTATGCCGCCCTGGGGTGGAGTGAAAGGTTTACAGGGGACACGAATAACTAGCTACAAACTACAGTAAACCCTCGATTTAACGGCCCTCGATTTAACGGATTTCGGATTTAACGGACATTGAATTGAGCTGCCAAATTTTTTAATTTTTTGTATTTTTTGAAATAAATAGCAAAATATTTGGTTTTAAAATACTTCTTACGTGCAAGCAAGCGTGCAATGCATATCATACAGCCTTGGACACTAACTTTCATTATTGCCCTATTATGCCATACTGTAATTGCAATTAATGTATAGAGCATTTTTTTAATTTCCGATGTATTGTTTCATAATGGGCTTTGTTTCAACAATGGTTAGGCAACGATAGTGTGAGTTTGTGGTTTGACTTTCTTTTACAGTTTAGCTTGCTACAGCCTTCATTCCATTTAGCCTTTGTACAAGATGAGCAGCAATATTAACAAATCTGTAAAGCGTAAGCGTGTAAATTTATCTGTGGTGAAAAAGTTAGAACTCATTAAAGACATCGAGAAAGGAGCGACAGTTAAAAGTGTTTGTGAGAAATACGGAGTAAAAAAGCAGACTGTCTCTGACATTAGGAAGAACAAGGAAAAGCTGGAAAAATTTGCAGCCTCATACTGTATTGATGCCGCTTCTTCTAAGAGTGGCAAAGTTGGGAACAGAAAGCATATGAAAACAGGGAAGGAGGAGTCTTTAGATGCGGCAGTTATGAAATGGTATGTGCAGGAACGCTCCAATGGCGTTAATGTGAGAGGAACCGAGATATTGGCAGCTGCAAGAAAGCTTGCTGCTCACCTTGACTTTAGCGATTTTAAGGGCAGTGAAGGGTGGCTCTGGCGATTCCGAAATCGTCACGGATTGTTTAACAAAGTTCTTCATGGGGAGGCTGGTGATGCAGATGAGAGCAGCGTGGCCCCCTTTCGTGAGAAGCTGAAAAAGCTTATTAGTGATGAAGGGCTTTCTCCTTCCCAAATTTATAACGCAGATGAAACAGGCATCTTTTGGCGCTCCATGCCTAAAAATACCCAGATACGCACATGTGAGGAAAATGCCACGGGAAAGAAATCAAGCAAGGAGAGACTCTCAATTCTTGTTGGGTCTAATGCTACAGGAGAACACCGATTAAAGCTTGCTGTGGTTGGTAAGTCAAAGGAACCACGAGCATTTGCAGGTCTAAACATTGAGCGTGATTTGCCTGTCTTTTACTATCACTCCAAGAAAGCTTGGTTCAACTCCGCAATTTTTTCCAATTGGTTTTCAAATCATTTTGTGCCAGCTGTGCGCATTTATCAAGAAGAAGTGCTGAAGATTTCTCCGGACGAGGTACGCGCAATTCTTATTCTCGACAATGCTCCTGCACATCCCAGTGAGGATATTCTTTCCAGTGAAGATGGAAAAATTAAGGTGCTCTTCATGCCTCCCAATACGACTTCGATTCTGCAGCCAATGGATCAAGGAGTTATTAGCGCTATGAAGAGGCATTACATTCGCCGTTACTTGGATGAGGTTCTGGTGGTCATCGAAGATGGGTTCGTTGACAACAGGGGAGAACGCACTTTGGCCAACATAAAAAGATATAATATCCGTTCGGCCATTTTTAACTTTGCGGCAGCTTGGCAGGATCTTAGGCCTTCAGTTTTAGCAAACTCATGGAAAAAGCTGTTGGAGGGTGAAAACACAGAAACTAACTTCGAAGGAATCGAGGCAGTAGACTTTCTTCATATGCTGGAGTGCGGAGGAGAAGTAGCAACTTCCATTGCTGACATCACAGATTGGCTTAGCGAGCTGCACCTGGATCCAGGATACGAACTTTTGTCTGAGGCCGACATAGTGTCATCTGTGCTAGGAGAAGAGGAGAAAGAGAGCACTGACGATGAAGAGATAGCTGTCCCAAGAAAAAAGCTGTCTACCTTACGCACTTATGTTGATGCTTTGATTGATTATTCATCCTACAGTCAGCTACCTGAAATGGCTCATCACTATGGCAGTCTTCGAATGATTAAAGAGCTAATCATCAAAGAACAGCATATGATGGGACGTCAAAGAAAGATTACCAGCTTTTTTACTCCGCAAAGCGATTCTGGTCTCACGACATCAATCAATCCTGTACCATGCACCAGTCAGGAGCCTATGGTCATCTCAGACTCGGACTAAATTTATGTACTGTACTCTATTTTATACTGCATTGGTGCATAGGCTTCATATAAGATCTTGCTGCCAAATTATTCGATTTTTTAGGCGCAGTATGTTTCTGCTACATAACAATAATAAAGTGATTCTAACCAAAACGTGTATTGTGCATTTACACTACGTAAAATCCGTGTCTTTTCGAATAACGGACATTTTCCAATAACGGACAACTGCATTTCCGCATTAATCCGTTAAATCGAGGGTTGACTGTACATCTTAACCGAACCTGGCGGCCTTTATTTTAAGAATACTGCTATTTTTGGAAAAAAATTGAGAAATAGGACATTAAATCTAAGTGAAGACTTTTTTTGGTGAACATCATGATTTTGGGACGGAATTTATTGGTACCGGTATCAAAAAAAAAACCCTGACTCAAAAAAGAAATTGTGAAAGTTGCGTTGCGCTTTACCTGATTTACAAAAGCGCATTGCGCAAGTTGCGCTGCGCTTCACTAATTTCAGAGACTCGTTGCGCTTTAGTGCGCTGCGCTTCTTTTAATATCAAAGACGTCTTGCGCTGTGCTTCACTAATTTCAAAGACACATTGCGCTTTAGTGCGCTACGCTTTGCTAATTTATGGAAAAATGCCACCTCTGCTTATATTATCTTTTTATATGCTATGTACCCTATTGAACCTCTCTGGCGAAACAGTCTATTACGACAATTTTAATAAATTGCTTTTTTTAAACTTGTATTTTGATAATTACCGATATTTTTCAACGTAGTAATCTTTAATTCATACCTAACAAGTTTCCTACGGCAATATATAACAAATAGGCGATACACACATATACACACCCGTAGTATTTGTAACTCACTTGTAAAATTTTTTGCAGGAAGAGTTGTTGTCGATGGAGAACTTTCAACGCAAGTTTTGCCACTGATTGTTATTCCTTCAAAACAATCTTCCAGATTTTGAAAACATTTTAGCAGCAGACACGAAATTAAAACGCTAGAATTTTCCGCGGATTCGCATTGTGAATACGATTTACCAAGCATTAGCATTAATATTATTAAACAATGTGTAAACATCTTTAAAAAATGTTCCTGGAACTACAGTTTAACTATTAACATTTGTCACAACTTTACTCTAGAATCCAAAAGGACCAGTTGAACTACTAAATTGAATTGAATTCAATTCAATTTATTTTAAATTATTTATGCTCTTATGCAATGGAGACAGCAGAAATGACTATACAGTTTTTGATGTCCAGTGCTGCCCTCAGACATAACACGCATAAAAGTACTGTGTGAAAGAACAGTTCCATCAACAAACAATGAAACTAAAAAGCAAACAAACAGTATTAATTGCTTGTACATGTATGCACTGTGAACACATAATACCACCAAAGAGTAGTTTCATGCCCCGTAACAAGTCTTTGCCCAAATGTCCAATTAACAAAAATCTTAAATATATCTTTGTAGATACACTAATACAACATCCAGTTTTTCTTAAATACTTGAAATGAACAAGATTTTAGATTACTTGGCACATTTTGCCAAATTTTAGGTCCGACAAAAAAAAAGATTTTTTACCTTTCTTTGTTCTTTTTCGACGTATAAAACAATTGGAGTTTGATGAGTATCTTGTGTTATATTTATGCTTTTCTGTGGCTTGCTTTAAGGAATAACAATTTTCAATTTTATGATTATGTAACTTGTACATGGACTGGGAAATTTCCTGTTTAAAAATTTCTTTAATCTTTAAAAAATTTAGTTTGAGAAATAATGAGGTGGTATATGTACGATAACGACTTCCAATAAGAAATTTTTTTCTATTTCATATACACGTATATTTGTTTAAAAGGAGTTTCAATCCGAATCTTTTTTCTATTTTTATACGGCCATTTATAGTTACTTTATATAGTCATTTTATAGTATAATATTACATCTATAGTATAGTTGTTTAGCCAAATATTTGCAAGTACATCAGTTCCGGCCATTCATAATAAAGCCATGCATAAGGGTAGATGCCCATGTCTGCATTGCTGTATTTATTTACTTGATTTTTTTCACCTCAATCTACGATTTAACATGTGCCGTTGCCGATTGAATGTTGATATACAAGTATGTATATTTACATTTGAAGATTCAAACATGGCCGTAGCTCAGAAACCCCACATGACTATACATAAACAGTAATAAATATCATCGCATTAAACCGTTCTTTGTTTTGTAAAACCCACAAATAAAAAGTTGCGCATTCTGTTTAAGTTTTGAACTTTTTGACTCAACTAAACATCAACTTAAAAATTTTAGCAATAATCTGTATTAGACCTGGTAACTTCCGATGTTAATCCTATTCTCCTTAAGCTTTTTTGAGCTCTTGAATCCTCAACGGCCAAACCCACCAAATCAACGATTTATAACTCCAAAACTACTTAAGCTTTCTTTATGAAATTTAAGCAGAGTAAAGATCATTTATTTAACTTTCGTTAGAGCAAAACAGTTTTTGAAAATTCCTTAAGCAAAGTAAAGATCATTTATTTAACTTTCGTTAGAGCAAAACAGTTTTTGAAAATCAAAATTGCAATTTAGCAAGGTCGCTTCAATTTTTACGTTTAGACACTCATTTAACTAGCGTAAAATGTGATTGTAACGGATTCGCTGTTATAACAGTCGTTAACGTACTTAAAAATTGGACGTAAAGAGAGACGTTAACGTGCACGATAATTACAAACAATGAAGAAGCTAAGGAAGCTTGTTTCATTGTTTGAATGGTCGAGTTATGAAAAATATTTTAGACCAGTTTCATTTACTTGCTCACATGTTTTATCCACATGTTTTTGTAGTTACCAATAGTTATTGCTGCTTTTTTAAAAAAGGATAAAAAAACAAAATTAACTTTTTTTTACATAAAAGAATTTGAAATTGGCCATGTTTTGATATTTAGCAGTGTTAAAATATCGACTTACAGATATTATAAAACCAACAAAATTTTATCTTTTATATATCATTGTTTACATGATATCGTATTTCACCGCCGCAAAAAGAGTTTTTTAATTATTGAAATGAAAGTACGTCATTGCATTACTTTACAAAAAAACACTGAGAAAACAATATTACTCTATATAACTGTTACTGTAAGTCGTGGAACATATCTCGGCATCGATCAAAACATGAAGCGTAAATTTGTAAGTATAGTGCCGCAAACACGTGGAAGAGCCGTATGTTTGACACAGATTTCGTGATTTGTTAATGTTTTGTTTTTGTATTTTCTTTTCTGGTCCATAGCAGAGACAAAAACGTTTCCTAAAATTAGATTTTGAAGCATAATTTTGAGGTGTAGATGTTACAACACTAAAGTCACTCCCACGGAAATGACTTTTGCCCAAAATCTATTTAATTTTTTGTTGAACATCAAACTGTAAGCCAGTCAAAGGCCTTCTTTCAACGTGCGGTTGAATTATTGCTGGCGAGAGGTTGCAAGTGTCGTTTTGATGGAAATGGATAAAGATCGTAGATGTTTATTTCATATCATATTTTGTTGTTCTATTAGAAAAAACATTTTATGCCATTTTTTCTACTAGAAAGTTTCTATCAGCAACTCTAAATTACAGTTTATAAAAACTAGAGTGCCAATAAAAAATTTCTTGAACAGCAATATTTTAACATTTGTGAAAATTTGAGATTAACATTTGTTTATTTTGTCGCTAAACATTTGCAAATATTCGCTTAACATATAATTGATATTAAATGTATGTATGATGACAACGTGACTGGGAAATAACCATTATGTGTCTTTGTTGTATCTTTGCACGAATACACAGGTTTATAAAAAAACAATAATAAATATTCACAAAAAAAGTACTTAGCCAAAAACAACCGTATTGAAATAGAATGCTTTTAGTTCGTTTGCTGTAGTAGCTTGATAGCTTTGAACTGACTGAAGAACCAAAATAAAGGCGCATATTTAACTTGTAATAATTATGCTTGGAGATGCGCGTGTCCAATAATTGTTCGAGCAGAAGGCGCTGATTAAGATTAGAAGCGTTTAAGAAAACACTACGTCATCTATTGCACAATATCACAACACCTCCCCAAATAAACTACGACAAAAAAATATATACATATTAACAACAATATTTTTTTGGAAGTCTTTTGGTCCTTGCTGATCGTCGTGGATTGTGTCGCCCGTACTCGTCTCCGGTTGGTAATCTCGGATTGTTGCGTTGGTTCATCGAAGAAGAACTAGATGCGTGGTCAGTCCCGGCTGGAAATGTTTCTGTCGACAAAACGCTCGTTGGAATTTCACAGGGATCATCATCTTGATCCGAACCGTATCGAGGTCGAAGTTGATCAAGATGTCTTCTCCAAGTTGGTCCTCGAGGAATGACTCGTACATTGACGCTTCGTGTACCATGGACTTTCGTAACTATCGCAGGCACCCATCGTGGGTCACGATCTCTTCTAGGGCCGAAGTACAGTGCGTAACAAGGGTCTCCTAGTGAGTAATGATGTTCGACTTTCGAAACCACTTCCGAGTCTTCAGCATTTGAATGCTTGCTCGCTTGTTTTGACTGTCTTCCCTGCAGGAGATGCGGAATGGATGGAACCAAAGTGTCAATTTTGGTGCGAATTCTTCTTCCATTCAACAATTCGCTTGGTGACAGTCCCGATGCAAAAGGAATTCTTCTATATTGCATTAGAAATTCTTGCAAAGCTTCCTTTGGAGGTAACGAGGATTTTCTCAATGCCTGTTTGAACGATTGTATCAAACGCTCGGCAGCACCGTTTGTTGCTGGATGATAAGGTGCTCCGGTGAGATGTACAATGCCTCGTTGTTTGCACCAAGCTTGGAACTCTTGAGACATAAATGTTGTGGCATTATCGGTCACCAACGTGTGGGGATATCCGAAATGAGCAAATTCTTGTTCAAGTATAGCAGTAGTACTTTTCGAAGACGTTGAGGTTGTTGGATGAATGCAAGGATATTTTGAATAAGCGTCTACAAGGACTAACCAGTTTCTTCCCAGAAAATTGATCGCATGGTCCAAGTGGAGTCTTGACCATGGTTTTTCTGGCATCATCCACGGATGGATTGAAGGTTTAGCCGGCTTATTTTGAAATTGGCCACAGGAAGTGCATTTGCGACATAAGTTCTCGATGTCAAAGTCAATTCTTGGCCAATAGACAGTTGACCTGGCAAGTTGTTTCATCCGTTGCATGCCGAAATGTCCAAGGTGTAATACGTAATTTAAGAATATGATTACGTAGGTTTGAAGGAATTATTACCCGTAAGCCGTAAAAAACGCAACCATTCTCTGTTGACAACGAATTTTCCAACTTTTTGAAGTCTTTAAGCTCTTCCGAAAATGCATGCGGCCATCCTTCCTTCACAAATCGCATTAGTTGGGAAAGAATTGGATCTTTGGCAGTTTCTCTGACTACAAGCAATGGATTGTCAGGATTGATTTGACGACTGATTGTTCGAACCAAACAAACGCTATCGACATCATCTTCCATCTCCTCCCCATCAAAACTTGTGTCATTTGAAAATGGCAAGCGACTAAGAGCATCGGCATTGCCATGGTCCTTGCTTCTACGGTATTCCACCGTGTAGTCATATTGATGGACTAGTAATGCCCATCGTGCAAGCCGATTCGCGGCCATTGCAGGAGTACCTTTATCAGGGGCAAACAAGGTCACTAAAGGTTTGTGATCGGTAACCACAATGAACTTACGACCGTACAGTAACTGATGAAATTTCTTCAAAGCGTGCACTAAGGATAGTGCTTCTTTCTGTATTTGGCTGTAGCGTCTTTGTGTCGCCGATAAGATTTTAGAAATATTGAGAATCGGACGCTCGCTTCCGTCTGCAAAGCGATGAAATAATACCGCTCCAATTCCGCATTCTGAGGCGCCACAAGATGAAGAGATGGGTCATAGTGCGCAAGTACAGTCTCTGTGCATAGTAACCGTTTGATCTTTTTGAAAGATGTCGCCTCTACTTCACCCCACTTCCACTGTTGTCCTTTGCGTGTAAGCTTGTACAACGGCTCGGTGATTTCCGAAAAATATGGAGGTAAGAATTTAGAATAAAACTGCACAGATGCTAAAAAAGATTTTAACGTAGAAATGTTCTTGGGTGTAGGCATTTCTAGTATGGGATCAACTTTGGACCCTTTTGCAATTCCTCGACTTGATAAAGTGTGACCCAGGTAATCAATTGATACTTGGGCGAAAACACATTTTTCACGGTTGCAGCGAAGACCTTTTTCTTCTAGTCTTTTGAACAAAGCTCGCAGGTTCATCAAATGATCTTTTGCGTTGTCACCACTTTCCATGATTTCTTGGAAATACCCTGGTGCGGATTTAATTCCGAAAGGAAGTCTTTTCTGAAGCAAAACTCCTTTGTGAGTGCTGAGAGCCAGCTTCTTCTGGCTGTCAGGAGAAAGACAGATTTGATTATATGCATTAGCTAAATCAATCTTACTAAAGCAGTAACCACGTCCTAGCTTGCGCATTAGATCTTCTGGGAGAGGGATTGGTTGACGATGGTCTTCCAGTTGCGAGTTTACAGTCACCGAATAATCTGCACAAACTCGGATGCTTGCTTTTGCTTGACCAGGCAAAGGAGACTTTCGAATAGGAACCACGGGGGTGCCGTACGAGTTAAAATCTGTAAGCTCCCATACACCTCTCTTAATTCCTGCTTCGTATGCTTCGTTTAAATCTTGTAGGATTGAGAACGGAACAGGTCTTGGCTTCTTGAAAATAGGTTAAGCTTCAGGTTTAAACCGTATGTCCAGTGAAAAATCTTTTAGACAACCCAATGTAGATTCAAATAAAGTAGGAAACTCTCCACATAATTGAATACATGCCGCATGTAAAGAGTTTTCTGGACCAGTTGTAGTGACGTGCTCTATCGTTGCAGTAGATTCAGCACAACTTAGGTTTTCTCTGAAGTGATCAGTTAAGTTGGTGAGTTTCAACTTCATCATCGCCAGACGACCTAGTAAATTTAGATTGGGCACCTTAGTGACAATTACAGGAAAGGTCACGTCAGGTGATTTTCCATCAATACTTGCAGTTGATTGGAATTGTCCCACGACGGGTAGCGGGCTACCTTCAGAAACTTGATATTGAACTGATACAGGTTGTAGAGTGGGTTTACCCAGCGTTTGCCAGGTCGCTTCACAGCAAAATGTGTCACTGGCTCCGCTATCAATTTCAAACTTAATTCTGCGGTCATTAAGTCTAATAGTTTGATAGATGGGTGAAACAGAACATCGGACTTTGTGCACCAATTTCACCTGTTGTTTCACAAGCTTGCTGTTATCTCTTAGCCGAGACATGCATACAGATTGCAGATGACCTGTTTTTTTGCAGAAGCTGCAAATAGCTTTAATATGGGGACAAGCTTTGCTAAAATGTCCAGAATTTCCACACCTGAAGCAGGCGGTTTTCTTTTCTTGCGTTTTGGAAGTTTTGGACTTTGCGTGATAAACTTTCTGCACCGACGTAGAAGGTTGACCGTGTACGGTTTCCTTTGGTACTTTGGCTGCTTCTTCCACTTCTTGAGCCACTCTAATGGCGTTGCTAAACTTCAGTTCATCGTCCTTGAGCTTGAAGAGTGTCTTCAAAACTGCTTCGTTGTCGACTGAACAGATGAATTTAGTTCGCAAGGCTTCATCTAATGGATCTTTAATGGATTGAAAATCACATGTAGCTGCATCTTGTCGTATTCTGCTTGCCAGTTCAGGAATAGTTTTGCCAGGTTTGCGTTTCATGTCAGACCAAAACTTGAAACGTTCTCTGACAACAAATCGTTTTGGGTCAAACTGCTCTGCCATAAACGTCTGAATATCATTCATGGTTAGCTCATGTATGCTTTTGACAGGTTGTTGCTGAGCCGCTAAGTTGCTAAGCATTTTGTAAACGGAGTTAGATTGGTTGGTAAGAAAAATTTGTGCTTGCTTGTTGTCGGGAATGGAGTTAGCAGTGACGAATGTTGGGAACCTTGCCAAATAATCAGTCCATAACTCAGATGTGGAATGGAATGGTTGAAAACTTGCCATCGGTGTTGGAACATTTTCTCGCGGGTTGTTCAAGCTGCTTTGTAGAATTTTTAGCTGCTCTTGAAGCATTGTCATTTGCTCTTGATGCTCGCCGCGTAAAACTGCCATTTGCTCTTGGTGTTGCTTATTTAACAACAAAATTAGTTCGGAAATTTCACTCATTTTGACAATTCAAGCTGTTAATGCAAATTCAACAAATTTTCTTTTTTCTTTCTTGACGCAGTTGAGTTCCTTGAATCCTCGTCTCCACTTTTGCCTGTTGTATCTTTGCACGAATACGAGTCAGGTTTATTAAAAAACAATAATAAATATTCACAAAAAAAGTACTTAGCCAAAAACAACCGTATTGAAATAGAATGCTTTTAGTTCGTTTGCTGTAGTAGCTTGATAACTTTGAACTGACTGAAGAACCGAAATAAAGGCGCATATTTAACTTGTAACAATTATGCTTGGAGATGCGCGTGTCCAATAATTGTTCGAGCAGAAGGCGCTGATTAAGATTAGAAGCGTTTAAGAAAACACTACGTCATCTATTGCACAATATCACAACAGTCTTAGTGAAGCAATTATTTTTATTGTGTCATTCAAAATGACAAAAAAATTATAATAATACAATCATTTGAAAAACAGACAGCGATAAGGCAAAAAAGTAATTAACAAGTGAAAACCTAAAAGAAAAACTAGAAAATAAGCAAATCTCGGTGACAAAAGTAGATAGATATATTTTTTTATTTTGCAATATGAAAAATATTGCAATAAAATAACACATTTTGGCTCCAATATATTTAATTAAAAAGTGCATTTTTTTATTTTACACTGTGGAAGATTAGATTAATCACCTTCTGAAAATATTGATCACCACAAGGTCTCTCCAAGATAACTTCGAGAAAGAAATGTTAAGCTCATTCATTCATTCATTTTTATTTTATTCTTGACCACCAACATGATCAGTAAATTTTACAAATTTAAAGGTAGTCCGAGAGTCAAGAAAAGTAGGCGCAGGAAAACGTCAGACGTTAAAACATGCAATAAAACGGCACGGAAAAAAGTAAGAGAAAAAAAAACTGGAGCATGCCTGCGTCACCAAAAGAACAAGCTGTAAAGGCCCTTTTTTATTCTATGCCGAAATTGTTGTAGCATGTAAAAGATCCACTTCAAGTAAATCACATAAATAGGACTGACCCCTGTGCTTTATTTTTTTACAAAACAAATTGCTATTGTAATGCCTGGATTAAATGTTGTTGGCAATGTACCAAACCACAATCGTTTATTTTTTATCCAAAACTATCCGACCTCGTGCTCCTTGATACAACGTTATCTCTGGTTTGTGCAAGGCGCCGCATTTGCAATGAGAGAAAGGAACGAGACCCCATTTTTCTATGCACAAACGAAAACGCGCAACTACTGTACAGTCCGCAGGCGGAGTGAGCCAACTGGCCGCAACCAACTGGGCGCAACCAGACAAGTTAAAGACAACTAGAGGCGGTCGACTGGTTAGTTAAGCTGTCCCCAGTCGATTGCCTCTAGTTGTCTTTAACCCGTCTAAAGGCGTTTAAGCATAACTCAAACTGTTCTGGGCACGCTATTTTAAACGCGTAAAACAAGGTGCTGGTAATAAAAGCACGAGGCCGAATGTACTGTCATAGTACTATGATTCATGTGATAGGCAGGTCGGATGCGCTTAATTCAGTAAAATTGTTCAAATTTTTGCACAGCAGACACAAGCAAGTGTTTAGACCTTAGTGTTTATCGACAGGCATTTGATAACAGATAAATAAATCATAGTCAGAATCTAAAGCAGTGCTTTGCAACTCATATGCTGCGGAAAAACGAGAAATATACTCTTTGAAATAGAGATAAAATTATGTTTCTCTAAAGTAGCAACCGAAAAACTTAAAAAATTCATTATTCAATATATCTCATTGTATAATGTCAAGACCTTTTTTTGGTCTTTACTAAATTTCAAACGCTTTTTTTCATATGAAGCTTTATTTAGTGATCATAAAAACTCTCTGCTAATAAATTGATAATTTTTTTTGATTAATTTTCAACCAGGCTCGATTGTGCACGATATGCGCAAAATTGGTGACTTCAAATGAAAAAAAAGTCATCACTTTATTTTTTGAGTTTAGATTGAGTTTTTAGGTTTTTATGGCAGCCAAATGAAACTTGAGATAACGGAAAGCGTTCAAAATTTAGCTCTTTATTTGGTCCAGGTGTTCTGCTACTTTTTGAAATTTTTCAAAGTGTGCCGCATGTTTGAAAAAGTAGGAGAGAACAGGTCTAGAGTACCACCTTTAGCCAAAACAAGTGTCGCTATTAGTTTTTAAAGCTCAGATAGTTGGACATTTGCAAAAACTGTTAAGTGGTCCGTTGGAGAGGAACGGAGGCATCAGTGATTACACGCAAAGCCTCATTCAAGACACTATATATAAACCAAGTACTACGAGAACAAACAAGGCTCCAATACTCGGCTGTTGAATAGACTAGAAATAAAAGAGCTGCATCTGATGTTTTGGCACCAGTACCCGCTCTGAGGCCGCACATTACCTCAGCAGCGCGACGGGCGAAGTTTTTTGCGCAATGCCAAACAGTGGTGGCAAAACTTGAGCGGTTAGTAATGTTTTATTCAAGATAAATTGGAACCAAACACAATGGTAAATGTTAATCATTGTAAACTTTTAGCTCACATTTTTTCTTGATCTGGATATTGTGGAAAGTAGATTATGCATCTAGATCTTAAAAAAGTGGTGATTGATTTTGGAGGAACACTGTTTCTCTGACACCCGAGATTATTTTGCTTACTGTCGCATTAGAGTAAAACTTTCGTTGTAAACTAGTTTTATAATCATTCGAACCATGCATTTATCCAGCAAAAACCTCAGCAACTTGCAATTAAAGGCAAATTTGCATAAAATAACAGTGTCATATGTAGCTGTCAGATTGACAAATAGCACTGGTATTCTTCTTAGTCTCGAAAAAATTGTCGATTATTAACAGAACGACATTTGCATTCCAGAGGACGTAAAGTGGATAAATTTGTCAATAACTTTTTGGGTCTTCTACCGTCTTCTTTGTCTTTCGAATCGCAACTACAAGTGCTCTTCCGCAGATTTTCGAAATTGGAGTTGACCCAATTAGGAAACGATAAAGTTATGTAATGAAAAATTCAAAGCAGCTCTAACATGCACATAAAATTAGGGCCCGGAGCTTTATCTGGTTTTATGTAGAAAAACCTTTGTAAATAGCCCAGGTCATCCATAGCTAAAATATCTAAGTTGATTTTATTCAGAGGTTTCTAGTTAGTGAGTCATTTTAAAACTAAAAAAATTTCGGAATATAATAGGATAATCATATTAGACCAAAAGTCATATCCAATTTTTTTCTGAATGACATTTTGAGTTCAAACATAAAATTTATTGCAAAAGGAAAATGAAGACCACAAATGGTCTCTACGTTTACATAAAAAGTTCTTTTCGAATTTCAAGAATGAAGTTTTTTTGGTCTTTATTTAACTTTCGAAATAAATTTATCAAACAGTTTGGAATAAGTAAGGATCGTTTTTTTTAAATTTCGAACGAAATTTTTTTGGGAGGAAAAAAGTCATTTCTGTTAATTTCAGACTTTAGAACTGTCATGAATTTATACAAGTTGGAAAACCCTGTTTTATTGAAATTCAACCGTATCAAACGTCTTGTTTTTATTCTATGTTTTCTGTTTTCAAAACCCACATCTAAAACCTATAAACTTTTTTACAAAACTTTACGTCAGATTTTTTATTGTAAGGAAAATTTCAACATAAAAACGACCTTTTACTTCAAATGCAACGTAAAATATAAATGAAAAGTTCATTATAAAAAGTCAGGTGTTGTTTATTTGTCTGAAGCCGTCAGCATACGAGCTAAGATGTGAACCAGTTAATTTAATTTTTTTTCTCACGAATGAATAGTTATAAGAAAGTTTTATAAAAATGCTTAGCGTAAAGATTGAATTTTGTCCGCTTGATTGGTATTCAAGCAGTCCAACAGCAATTCTTTTATACAAAAGAATTTATATGTGTAAAATGTTTCCAACCAATCGCCAAAAACTCAAAACAAAAAATGCGATTTACATGAAATAAGTTCTGCATTGCCTTAGGCATTTTGACGTCGGCAAAGCATGTAATTCGCTTCGTCGTGCAAAGCAAATTCTTGGTAAAATTCATGTCACTTAATAAAGGCATGAAATTGAAATTCCACGCTCTGCTTGCAAAAACCAGCAAAAATTTGCTATTTTTTTAAAAAACATCTATTTTATCCGTTAACCCTTGTTCGGGAACACATAAAAATAATACCATCTTATTCAGCATTTCAAATTAGGAAAAGTCAAGAAATTTCAGAATTTTATCTACAAAGATGAAATAATTACAAACGTTTTTGCAAGGGCCGGGCTTCAGAAGCATGAGTTTTGAAGTAGTTTTGCAGTGAAGCGCTGATTTCGCTTTGCAGTGGCAAAGCTTAGAAGAGAATTTCCGTCTATTGTGAGTTGGAATTCTGAAATATATTCGTTTTATTAGAGACAGTGGTTTCTGTTTGTTTGTGGAAATGAGTCTTCAACAAATCAATCCGAGGTTCGTTCAAACCAACTGTATAAAAATATCATAGCAAGACTACTTCTTGAGCCGGAATAAAATAAAATTTAGATACAGCTTTGTTTCAGCGCAGGTATTCGAGTTGCCTAGTTCAACTGGTCCTTTAGGATTCCCATCAAAGTCTGTGACAGATGTTAACTACAATTATCAATGGTAGCGATCTCCAGCTTTAGATGATAAGACATAACGTTGGAGAAAAACGGTTAAAATTATATATATTCAGATATAAATTTTCTGATTGGGTAGGTAACCCGAATACCTGCGCTAAAGTAAAATTGTGCTTTATTTTATTTTTTATTTTTTAAATCTGCCTCTAGAAATAGTTTACTGTATAATTAAAATTTCTTAAACAGCTAGTTTTGCTTAAGTGTAAATGGATTCGTTATATAGCCTAAATTCTCTCTACAAAGAGAAAGAAACCACAGTTTCTAATTATAAAAAATATATTATTATTCACAAACTCAAACAAACTTGATCAACTTTCTTAAAACTTGACTCTCAAGCTTTACAAAACTTCAAAGCCTAAAACGGCAAATAATCATTTAACAACTTTGTATTGATCAACTTAAAGAATAAATTAGCAACTCGATGGCAAATATTAAACTTAATAGTTCTTCTAAACAATTCCATCTTATTATAAAATTAACTTCTGAGGCGTCAACACTTACTCTTAAACAACTGAACAATGGGCACGCAGGCACAGTAACATCAAACAATTTTAACAACTTTAACTAGAAGAACTCAACTAAAATAACTGGAATACAAGTGGAATGAATAAAAGCAAACTGAAATCAACCAAATTTATCAATCTTATCAACCAATTTTACCAGTTTTCCAAATAATATTCAATCAATTTTACTGCATAAAATCAAGATAAATTTAAAAGTTAAAATCTGTTGTCATATATTGACTGTGCTAAAAAGTTAAAAAAGCTAAAATCGATTTCTAACAAAAGATCATCACCAGTTAACAATTCTGTGGAATATAAAAAACAAAGTTTGAATGAAAATGAACCTAATAAATTCACTGTAGTAAAAATATTATTTTGAAAAAATTTTTTTACAAATTTGAATTAATATACTAGTAACTGCAACAAACATGCAACTGGCGTCATACAGCAATACGATCCAAAAGCAACAAGCAATTGCATGAGGTCAGTAACTGCAAGACGCTGCTTATAGTAGTTCACAGACAAAAACTTAAAAACAAAATTAATTAAGTATGGGTGGCGGACCAATCGCGCAATCGTTACGTAACAATGGAGAATATGAAGTCATATAGAAAAGCTTAAAAATTACTGCAAAAGACTGAAAATCAATTAAAATTTTCAAAAGTTAAGATGAGGATTAAGAATGAAGTGTGACATACGACCCCCGTAAAGACAAATATTATGCAATAATATGCATAACAACACACAATGAATTTTAAAATAATCTTAGACAACAAAACATAAATTCCACAATGAAATACTTTGTACAATTATGCCAATGAGATAGTCGTCCATAACGTTCTCCTTGCCGGCAATATCCTTTACCACAAAGTCATACCCTGGTACAGATAAACACCACCTGAGTATGCGATTGTTTCTGTAACGAGCCGTACAAAAAAATTGAGTTGTTTATTATCTGTTTGTAAAATAAATTTCTCTCCGGCTAAGAAAAGACGGAGTTTTCCGACACCCCAAATTATTGCTAAGCACCCTTTTAGAGCGTAGAGTATTTCTTCTCCGTTTTAGTAAGCTTTTTGCTTGCGTATGCTACGGGGTAAACCTTCCCCTCATATTCTTGCATCAATATGGCCCCGATCCTGCTGTTGGAAGCCTCTGTACCAAGGATGAATTTTTTTAATGATTATGCAATTTAAATATGATTCGCTTTAGGGAGCTTCTAGCGAGGTGTTTGAAAGCCTTCTCTTGGGTCTCACTCCATTCGACAAAGTTCGGCTGTCCTTTTCTTGTCAAGTCCGTCAACGGTGTCGCAATCACAACAAAGGAAGAGGTATAGTCTCGGTAGTAACGGAGCAAATTGAAAACGATCAAACTTCTTTCTTCGTGACTGGCCGCTTTCCAATTGCAATTTTGTCCAGATTATTGTCATTCGGCGTAATCCAGTTGTATCCGACATCATGTCCCAAAAATTTGACTGACAAAGTCCCGAAAATGCACTTCAAGGGCCGAGAAGTGAATTAGTTTTACTTAACCTCCTTAAATGCTCTTTCAAAGTTTCCATGTACGTCCTCCAATGGCTGGAAAATACAATCAAGTCGTATATGTAACTTTCAACAGCAGACACTCGTACCTAAAAGCACTTTCCTCATTCCACGCACAAGCGTCGCATCGGAGTTCTTCATGCCAAAGGGCATATGGAGAAATTCGTATGACCCGTCCGATGTCACAAACGCGGTCTTGACGCACATCTTTTTCCGCAACCGAAATCCGCCAGTAGCCTTTACTGAGGTCAATTTTTGAATTAATTTGACTAATTTTCAGATTTATTTATTGTCGCTTAGGAAACAAAAGAGACAAAACACCTCCAAGTGACACAGCAAAAGTAAACGAAAATAATAGTAAAAAAGTAAGAAATTACAAATAAATAAAGCGACAGGATGGTTGCGAAGGGACCGTGAGGTCTTCATGTCTGCAACCAACCTTGTACAAATAAGTAAGGAAAACAAAACAACAAACCAAAAAAAAAAAAAAAAAAAAAAAAAAATCGAATGGAATTATTTAAAAAAATCAACTACAGATCGCTATTATGTAATTTATGAAAATTCAATATTAAATATACGGGATACTTGACAGTCAGCAATCCAGCCTCCAAGTTGACCGCATGTCTGATTAGATAAATTAATTTATGGTAAATAGACGTTTTTTATATTCTTTTTTAAATTTAGGCAAGTTTAGATGGCGAATTTATATTGGGCTTTTGTTCCAGATTGACGGGCCTGTATATTTAATGGATCGTTGCGTTTTGTTGGTTTTAAAGAGTGGGATCATTAATTAATATAAATGAGTTGATCTGGTTCTACGCTTATGTGAATCTTTTACCAATTTAAAAAAAGTTGTTAAGTTGAATTTGAAATTGGAAGGCCAACGATTTTGAAAGTTAAAAAACTTTATTTCCCCAGCTGCTGAAAAGATCCTCTGAAGCCTTCATCGGCTCCGGATCTGAAATTGCTAATTTATTCAACTGTCTGTAATTGACCCAAATACGGTTTGAACCATCTTTCTTCTTGACAATTAGTACTGGTCACGCATACGGCGATCACAACTTCCAAATAATTCCCATGTCAAAAAATTTCAATCTTTAGTTCCTGCCTTAATGCATACGGCAAAGAGTAGAGTTTTGAGCGGACTGGTTACTCATCTACCAATTTAGTTTTGTACTAAAATTCAATTTCTTTTCCAGCACATCAAAAAACTTTTTCGTGACTTTCTAACGAAGCTTGCAACTGACTAGTTTGACTGTCGCTCTCGTTTCCCAACCTAACGTCACTTACACTTTCTTTTTGCCTGTACGTGCCTAACTCTAACAGTGATTATTTGTCTATGCTTGGTGTTTCTTCTTCTAATACAACTCCTGCACTGGCCGTTACTTTTAATCTTCCATTTCTATTTCGCTTTTTGTTTTGTCTTCCCGTACATAATACTTTTTCAGCTTATTATCATAATAATTTTGTTCTTTATTTTCAACCCGAATTTTGTTACCGTTATTTCCTATCTTCTGAGTTATTTGATACGGCTCTTTCGACTGCATCAAAAGTTTATTATTATTTGTTGGTAACATGACCAAAACTTTGTCGGCTTCACTAAACTATTGTTCCTTTGTTTTCTTACCATATGTCTTTTTATACCTCACCTGGTTTTTTTCAATTCCTCCTGAGGAAGCTTCATCATCTCTTCTAATTTTTCTCTCAGCTCTAAAACACACTTAGATATGCTGTAGTTAATCTTGATGTCTGCAGGTTCACTTTCACCTGTCCAAACCTTTTTTTTAATTTTGGTGGGTCCCCGCAAAGTACAACCATACAAAAGCTTTTAAGGTAAAAAATTGGTCGACGTTTGGGGGACCTCTCTTGTACGCAAATAAACGTACATTTAAGCATTTGTACCACTGCTTAAGCTGTTCGATACACAGACGCCTCAAAGTCGATGCACAGTTGCAGAAAAAGCATTTTTACTTTTAGTCTTGGAGCACAAGCACTTCACTCTTCATAGCATTAAAAGCACAACTTGCGAGCTTTTTGTTGTGGGCGGTCAGATGCTGTTCAGCAGTTGCCGCTAACTCCCTAAGACTCTGAGCTTTTCTCTCTATCAGATGAACAGACAGCTCTTTAAAGCAAGAGTTAATAAACTGCTGTTTTACCATGAAATCAACCGCACTTTTAAAACTGCTTTCAACTTCAGATAACTTTAGCCATTCGGTAAAATAATTTTTGAGACGAGCAATAAATTGGTCGGGTTTTCGGAACCCTCTGGCTTAACCTCTTTAAAATGTTGGCGGTACCCCAATTCATTATAATTGTAGTGCTGGAGCAGCGTCATCTTGAAACGTTTGTAATCCACAACGTTTTCTTGTTAGAGGCTGGGAATATATATCGAAAGCCGTTCTACTCAGTAAAGCACTCAACTGAGTTGATCAATTAGCTTGAGCAGGGCCGTAACTTCGTCAGGTGGGGCCCCGGTACAAAACATCTGTTATGAGCATAGACGTACCAGCCAAAAAAAAATTTGGGGGCAATGAATTTTTTCCCAAATCATGATTTTCTACGGATAGGACAAAAAAATTGTGTGAGATTCTCGGATAAAGACAAAATTTTGTCCTAAAATTATGGTGTTCTCTAAAAAAAGGTCTTCACCTAAATTTGGTAACTATTTTTTGCAGTTAATTATTTTCACTGCCTTTAACTTGACCCCCTGCCCCCCGCCAACTACGGTTATGATTACAGGGACCACATTTTAAATTAAAATTATTGATGAAGTGTGACATTTAATAACAAGAGGTTTATTTGAGCTTATGTAGCAAAGCGGGACCCCCTCGTGCTGGACCCCCGGTGCATTGCACCGGCTGCACCGGCAATAATTACAACCCTGAGCTTGAGGCCGATCTGCAATAGTAGCGTAACTTTCAAATTGTAGCAGATTATTATCTAAATTATCTTTTCCGAGAATAAAATGGAGGAGGTCAGGGGACCTTGCTCCTTCAAAGCAACACGTGCACCCCCTTCTTGATTCTTTCCCTTCCTTTTCCACCAGACCAATCTGTCTCCCACTCAAGCCTCAACTTCTCCAGTTCAAACTGCATTTTTCTCCGTTCCAATTCTAATTTTTTGAATTCCTGTATTGCTCCGATTTCTCCCACTCCTCTTCCAATTTTAATTTTCCCCCTCAGCTTGCAGCATTGTTTGCCGATCTTTCTCTTTCTCACAAAGCCGATTCCATTCACTGTAAAAAACAGTTTTCTCTTTTTCCCACATTTTTAAACTTTCTACGCAGCCCTCAGTTTTTTATTGGACCAAGTATTTACATAGCTAATTGTTTCTACGAGTGTAAATTACACATAAAATATTTATACCGGATGCGATATACTATTATTTTTCTTGTAAGTACAAGAATGTTTTTTTAAACAAATTGCTGTTGTTACTGAACCGAAACGTTTTTAATTTCTCATTAAGTTTGTTTTTTATTGCTTTTTTATAATATTTAAGTGGGAGCCAGAAATATAAAGCAATTATAAAAGCAAAGCTGTTGGTAAATTTAACAAAAACTTTGTTTTGATTATAATTTAAAAAGCTTTTCTTTTTTTTATATTTAAGAACTTCAAACTGTTTCTTATTTTTACTTATATTTAAGACCTATATTTAAGAAGTTTCGGTACCAAGTGGCGTGGTAAAGATTTAGAAAGAAATCTGTAAAATAAGAGAATAGCTAAGTTTGTTTAATAAGATATGACGCAGTTTTAAATAGGCCATAGCCTAAATCAATGTGCCCAAGTTTTCCATATGAAAAGCAATTTTTCAAACTTGAAAAAACTTAAGTGCTCCGATAGTTTGACTAAAAAACTATGCTTTTGCTTTAAAATTGACGTAAAGATTGAAAAAGGCTCTTAAGTTTTTTCGAACGTAGAAACAACTTTTTTTACTTTGACGTGAAATCAAGATCTTTTTTTCTTTAATTTCGTTTAGAAAAAAGAAGTTTAGTTTTTTTTTAAGTGAAAAATATTTTCCTGGTTTTTATATTCATCAAGGTGCCTGCTTAAGCTGCTGTAGAAGGCTGTATTAACTTTGACTGGATTTTTACTTGTTTAGTAGGTAATCAAGTTGTGGTCTGCTGTTTGGACCACCCTGGTCTAAATAATAAAAATACAGCTTTATCTTACTAAATTCTTGGCTACGCACTAGTTGACGCTATTTTTAATAAATTAGTTTTTTAATAAAATTAAAAGTATAAAATTAAATCGTAATTTAGATCTAAGACGATTGGACAAGATAATCGATAGTTTCATTTAAATTTGCTACAGATTACATGATTTGAAAGGATCAATTACATTATTATATCAAAATTTCATGGACATAAGTGAAATTTAGTACTAAAATCTAGTTGCCAGCGTGGTCAAACAGATATGAGGGCCGTGATTGATGGCGAATGCGATGAAACGGTCGCAGTTCAAAACCAACTCACGCCATTCTGTTGTTTCATTAAAAATACAGTTTACGGCACTTTTCTCTGCTTTACAATCTTAGCAAACAGCTTTTGTGTTTGTTCACATTTTTAAATAAAAAAATAAATAAAAAACTTCAACTAGACAGCAATATTTAGGGATCTCCCGAAGTACGGAAAGATAATTGTTTGACAGTTGTCTGTATAGCACAGCCCTCTGAAGTTTTTCTGTGAGTCAAGAGGATGAACAAAAAGATATAAAAAATATGTACATGTATATATGATATTAATTTAACGTAGGTCTACCCACCCATAAACAAAGTTTGAGCTCAAGAAAAAATTTAGTAAAAATTTAAATTTCATATATCCTAATTTTTATAAAACTCAAATTTTATTCCTTAATACTTATTTTTTTATCTTACAAAATCTACGTTCAAACAATTATCAAACAACGCGCTAAGTGTTTAAAAATTAATCTAACGTTTTATATTATTATCAGTATACCAAGACTTTAATGACATACGGAAATCAGACAAAGATCCAAGAAAAACACTGTCAAAACCTACAGTAAATCCGGTTCTGCTAATGTTCTACTAAAACTCTGTTTAAACTCTGCTTATGCTTTAAAATGCTTTTGCTGATTTCAGGCTAATCTATCTGCTCAAACCTATTTCAACAATTTCTTTAAAAATTCAGAGATTCTTATGGTATAGAATTCAAAGTGGTCACCGCTTAACCACGGTAATTCTTAAAATTTTAAATAAACTTTTTTTGGGGGGTGATTGGGTAGTAAAATATTCGGTTTTGGTCATACTGTGCGTCTTTATTAGATTGAAACTTTAGCCTACTCATCCTTTGGGAAAAAAACTTTCCTAATAATGCTGTACGTTTAGGCTAAATTGGTTTTTCTAATAGGCTACATTGGTTTGGTATAAAGACAATTGCTCTGGCTAAAGCCGTCAATTCCGGGTTTCTTTGGCTTAAGATATGACTAAGTACAAAAACTTCGTTTCAATCTCATACTACTGTATTTACTTTGACCCATTTTTTACTGCTTTTTTTATTTATTATTTAAGTTTAGTTTAAAGGTTTAATTTTTTTACTTAAGTTTTAATTCAAAGACCTAGAAAAATCTTCACAAAGAAAAAAACAAACAATTTTGATGATTATTTGAGTGTATTGCAACCGCGCTTAATCTATCGAACTACTCCTTTTAACTTTGTTAGCGCGTGTTATAGCCTAACGCTTTTTGTTTTGTTGCTTCTTTTTTTTCTTAATCTACTGTGTTTGTTATTTATTGTTTATCGTTCGTAGGGCGGAAATAAAAGATAATGTTTCTTACATGTAACACATAACAGTTATACCGTGTAAACTTAGTCACAATTTCTGTTTCCAAGAACGAAGTGTCGCACATATTCAACTTTTCTTTTAATGCAGATATGAATGCCCTGCTGGTATTTTCAGTTAGCCATACACATCAACAAGAAAATGCAAGTTATCACAGCAGAAATTTTTGTTTATTGAAATTAAGAAATTACCTAATGTAAATTTGAAACTGACTGGGGGTTATCTAGCTTTTCTTGAAAGGATGTTTTGATGTTCAAACATGAAATTTATTCCGAAAGTCGATTGAGAAACAAAAAAGATTTTCACTTGACTTTTTAAATAAAGTTTATTTTAAACTTTAAATGAGAAATGAAGACCTTTTTTTTGGTCTTCACTGGACTCTCAAATTAAATGTATCCAACAGTTTGCTATAGGCAAGGAGAGTTTTTTAATCTCTGGCTTAAAAACTTATTTCCGTAAGAGTTGTATGTGTAAATCATAGCCTCTAGTGCAGGGGTGGGTAAACTTTTTAGGCAAAGTACCGGATTTAGTATATGATTTTGATCGAGGGCTTCACTGATATTTACTTGAATTGATGATTCTAACTTGCTCAAATTAAAAAAAGTCTCTACTTTAGAATTGTTACAACATTCTTAAAGGTGAAGAAAAATAAAAAAAGGTCTTAATTTTACTTTTTTTACTTTTTTTACATTGAATGCTTGGCGGACCAGATGAAATGGCTGGGCTGCCGTGGTTTGCCCATCACTGCGTTTCAGTGCGTCATGAATTTTTACAAATTGGAAACCTCTGCTTCATCGGAAATACAATTGTATAAAATATCTTGTTTTCTAACAATGTAATTTTTTTCAAAATCTACATTTTGAGAAAACCATAAAAATGTTCGGAAAGCAATCCTCAGTCCCATCAAAGGATCGCTTATGGCAGGGGTGGGCAAGCTACGGCCCGGGAAGGCTTCAAACAAATAATTTAAAATATTATCAATTTTTTTGTCTTTAACTAATTCTTGGTCAATGCTTTTAACAATAACTGATTTTTAGGTACAAAAATTAAGAAATCCGAGGCAGAATCAAAGTAAAGACTTTTTTTGAGATCACTGCATTGCGGCCCGCAAACAAAATCAATTTTCGAATGCGGTCCGCAAACTAAAAAGTTTGCCCACCCCTGGTTTATAGTAACAAACTACAACGATTTAACAACTTTACTTTTTTCGCCCAATTTTTAAGTGACATCGTTGACCGAATTGAAAACTAACGTAGGCTAAAAAATAGATTCTTTAAATTCGTTGTCCTGTTTTTATTGCAGCATTTTCATTTTATTCTTATATCACAATCACTTAGAACTCTTGATTGTATTATAATGTTAAAGCCACGCTAAGCGGCATTAATGGTCTGAATAAAGTTATTGAACGCGATTTCAACTTTTGCTCCATTCTAGGGATTTTTGTCCAAACAAAGCAGTTGTCCAGATTATTCGGTGTTTGAATAAAGCAGAGTCGATTGAAATGTTTTATAAAACACCCACAAAACGCATCACACCGACAGCAGTTCTACAGTCTCAGCCTACGCATGGCGTTAAAAAACACGTTTAGCGTCCAACTAAGCGCAGAGGAGACCACCACAAGAAAGTGCGGCAGACCACGACTTATCAAAGTCAATGAAATTCAAGACAAAAATTTGTCAGTCGCCTCACTGGTTTGAAGAAAACTAGGTGACATCACTCCCTCCCAAAATCAGGCAATTTAAGATTGGTGTGCTGGAGGATTTCGTTAAGGAACAACGGCACAGATCCGTCCTTGTCCGGTTTTCGATCGGAGCAGTTCACGAACACGAAAAATCTGGAAAACAAGAAATCTTCCAATTGGAGCTTCCATGAGAAAACCATGGAACGACAACATTGTTTCTACTTCAGTAATCAAAATACCTCAAGGGAAAGCGGACAAAAATTTGTAACATACATTCGTTAAAATCGACTACGACTTGTTATAGATAAATTGGGCAGAAGTGAAATTTAATAACTGAACTGACGAGCGATTGTCTTTTTTTATTTCAGAAATATTTATTTAAGCATTCTCTTTTTTTGACATCAAGGGAAACCATTATTCTTTTGTTAAACAGAGTTGGGCATTTGTTAGCATTAGCTTAAAAAATATGATATTCAATAAAAGTCAATCATTTTTGAGTAAAAAGCTCAAATGACGATATTTTGCTTCTAACAAAACCCAGCATTTTCACTAAATCTCAGATAAAATCAAGTATAGTTAAGCGAATATATCAAGCAAAATCGATAACACCAAAGTACCTGGGTTCAAGTTAGCAATAAAACAACCAAAATCTTTTGTCTAAATTTCGAAGATGATCGACTTTGTCGGGGTTGAAACATTGATTTCTTTTCACGCAGCAAAATTGTGATGTCAGAAAGATCAAAAACGGCACCTTGCGGCAAGTGCAAACACGGAAAAAATCCCTGAAATTTAAGAAAGAACATATTGCCTTAGACAACACAAAGTCCTTATCTTTTTACCTAATTACTTGTAGATTGAAATTAAATATATTTCAAATTTAATTGAAAAATTGACCGATTTCAAGAAAATCTTAAAACTTTTGAATATAGCGCAAAATAAGGAATTCATTAATGATTGTTCAAGAATGAAAAAATCTTGTAAAACAACAAATTGTTCAAGAATAAAAAAATCTTGTGAAAAAACAAACTTTTGGCAAAATGTTTTGAAAAGATTGGTGATCGTTACGTTGATGTTAGCAAAGGGAAACTTATCTTTTCGCAAATACAGTAATGAACTTTTCAAAAATAACAAGGGTAATTTTCTCTCTATCATACAACATCTTGCCAAATACGACACTGTTTTAGACAAACTTTTACAACTACCTAAAGGTTTTCCAAAATATTTAAGTCCTTTAATACAAAATGAACTAATATCAGTACTAGCTGAAAACGTTCTCCGTGATATAAAAAGCGAACTACAAAGCTCTCCTTTTTTCTTGATACGTTATTCTTGATACGAGCCGTTATTCTTGATACCACTCAATATGTCATAAAGATATCAAGATGGCATAGCACATCTCCATTTTGCTGAAATATCGTTAATAGTGCTCACAAAGCACCTGGCCTCAAAAGGTTGCACATAATTTTTTTTTGTCATTATAAAACGATTTTGGTTTGCGACGTTTATTTGATTAAATTTTTATTAAACAATCAAAAAATTGTTGTTGCATTCTGCCCCCACGAAATTCTTGCTATGCCATTATTTTGATTTGAATACATTGCAATCACAAAAATTATATTGAACCATGCAACCTTGATAAAATTTTATTCCAATTATAGCCTTTCATTTGCAGGCACAGTAAACTTAGTTTTAGTCCCTTTTACCTGTTCAGCTCAATGCTTTTTTGTCTCATTATTTCAATTAAAAAATCTTTCTATAAAGCGGAGTCGTCCATGATTCCTGTGTTGAGAAAAGTAACTCAATTGAATATTTAGTACAGTAAAAAAATGGGGCCCCATAATAGATGTTTGCACCGGGGCCCCACCTGACAAAGTTACGGCCCTGGCAGTTGGAGTTAAAAAATTCCATACTACAAATTAAAGTATGATGACGTTAATTAGACTTCATATTTCCAGTTTATATCAGTACCTATAATCTCCAGAGTTTCGGTTAAATCTTGCTGATTTTATATATAACCTAATGCTGCCATTTATGACTTTATTTTTAAAAAAATCATGAAGGTGTTTAACAATACTTTTTTTTACATTTTTGAATCAGCTAATAATGGTTAAAGCATAGAATTTAATTTTTATGTTTTCTTGTTTGAAAATGTTTTCTTATAACGTAAATTAGCTTCATAAAGTTTGCTATGTAAAAACTTTTTAAATTTCTTTAACTTGGGCCTTGGGTAACTTTACTCAACAATAACTTGACTTACATCGATTAAATTTATTCAACCAGATTTAAAACGTGGGTTTGCATTTTAGATAAATTTGTTATTTTTTGGGGGGAAATTTTAAACTTTAACAGTTAAATAGATTCTCCATGTAATTCGATTTGGCCGTAACGTCAGTGAACTTCAAAAATCCGTGGCTTGAATAAACTGCTCATAAAAGCGTAGAAGATTATGTTATTTCAATCGCCACTTTCTGTAATTAAAGCAATTTTTTGTGGTTAAAAACACTTTGTATAAGACTTACATTATATATTGTCAACATAATTTGATATCACAATGAAGTGTGAGAAATGCTGCAATTGTAGCTTGAATTGCGAACCTTCAAAACTAGCATTTAGTAAGTTTTGGTTCTATTCGAGCCCGGAATTACAACAAACTTGGAACCCCATGAACGCAATTGCAGCTAGACTTTTACCAAAAAAGCTTGCAATTGCAACATAAATTCATGATTTATTTGTTTACTTTTTATTTTAAAAATGGCATATTTTATCTGAAAGTTCTTTTACTTGATCTGTCAGCATGCAGCGTTAGTTTATGATATTAAGTAAAAAATTTTCTTGCATTAAAAAAAACATTTTTTGTATTTTTTTTCAACAATTTTTGAAGAATCTTGAACAAATTCAAGAACATTGTTTTTATTGTTTTCAATAATTTTTTATTTAGTTTTTTCATAAAGTTGTTTGTTGTCAATTGCTTTTTTTTATTTTAGTAAATTTTGCTGTATTTGCATTTTTTAAATTTAAAATGATATTCTTCTCTTGTGGTTGCTGTTAACTATTAACTGTAAACTTAAAACAATCAAGCAAATTTGTTGCAGCTTAATGTAGATGTTGAAAATTTATAAAAGAAACATTACTCTTTTAAAACAAATTCTGACTTATTGTTTAAACCTGAAGATAAAAAGAATTTATAATTTAAACTAAACCCCCTTCAATAGATTGATACCTTAGGGAGGTGGAGGGGTTTGCGTTTTTCATGTTTTTAAAAACAATGCCGTCTGGAGTTTTCAACTCCTCTCAGAGCTACTCAGGTCGAAGGTGAGAAACAGACAAAAAGCAATTCAACAAATGTAGCAAAATGAATAGTTTAGAAGACAATATTTATACTGCATCCGAAAGGTTACGTAGGATAAAAAGGTACGCGTTCAGGCTTTAGGCATATGGTCCCTTTCGAAAAGCAAGTTACCATCTCCCCCACAAGCTGATCGTAACTGGAAACCCATCACTACGCGTTTGGGGGGCAGTGGCTACGTGTGTGGGGAGACAAATGGGAACAGCGCACAGTATTTGTACTTGCGTTGGTTCCAAACATCGAGATCTTTGCATGGACATCTAGAATGTTACTTCATTTAATGGAAAAAAGCAACAATTAGTTTGAAAGGCAGAGCAGTGTCATCTTGATATTGTTGACGTTTCCTTTACCAAGTGTCGTGGGTCTGATACTGTTGAGTTAAATTAAGGCTGGAAGCTTTTCTACTAAGGTGTAAATATAACCATATCTGCTCAGGCAGGGGTAGGTATTTTTGTAAGCCTTCGCTTGGCCCACTGTGTCACAAATTCGATCCTACTCGAAGGAAGAATTTGTTAGGATCAGGATGTTTGGTTTTAAAACTAACCCCAACACAATATTACAAAAAAAACTTATTGAAATAAAGTTTATTAATTGATTATAATGTAAGCACGTCTCTGTCCCAGAGTAGCGGTACAATGTTCTTCAAAATTTCGTTGCCTGTCTCCGAAATGGTATACAGCCACGTCATTATATATAGCTAGCATCACTGAATGTGCAAATAACCGACCGTGGGACACAGAAACACTGTTGCACAAAATCTCAAACGATAATATTATGGGAACCAGAACACGATTGATAAAATAAAACATAACATAAGCCGAGCACGCTGCAACCAAATATTCACCATACACGAATCACGACATTCTCCCCTAGTTTCAAAAACATTTGTGGACACAAATTTGAAAATGAAAATACAGAATTACAGAATAATTAAAAATTATTTAAAAAATTGAAAAGTCATAGGTAGGAAAAATCGAGCTACATTTCAAAACCAGTAAAGTACAATTAAAAACTAAAGCAATAAAAACATAATATGAAGATGTTGAGCTGTGTGTGTGATATGTGAAACATGAAATGTTGGAGTGATAAAGTGTATGTGTCGTAAAATTGTAAGTGAAACGTTTGTGAAATTCATTCATTCATTCATGTGTTTTTATTCTTGATCATTATTAAACAGTTTAACACAAAAATTATAAACATTAAAAAGATCAAGAAAAGGAAGAAGCAGCACAACGTCAGACGTTAAAACATGCATATGATAAACATAAAGTAAAAGTACAAGATAGTATAAAGCATGGCTGCAACACCTTAATCATATAAAGATATAAGAGGTGAAAAAAGAAAAAAAACAAAATAAATAAATACGTAACAATAATATTATCAAACAAACTGAACGATTAAATAACCAGTGCATGACTAGGCTGCGTAATGATGAAGGGTGGCACAGCTAGCCAATATGGGAATTTAGCTCAACTGAGCAAGGTGAGTAAAGAAAAACCACCCAAAAAAGAAACCTCACCAGGTCCGGAAACCTTTTCTAAATGCAACTGGTGACTATAAAAGAATAGTAAATATTGCAGAAAGTATATACGAAAAAATTACGGAATTGTACAGCTAATAATAAACAAATATTAACGATAAAAGAGATAACATAACATAAAAAGAAAAAAAACTATTATGCTAGTCAAAGTTGATGGAAAAACATATATTAATAATATAACAATTATAAACAAAAAAAAAAAAAAAAAAAAACTTTTACAACAGAATTCATGCACTACAAAAAAATATTAGATAAAATTTTTGCAGACCAGCATAATAGCAACATAAAAAAAATTAAACAAAGTTCATAACATTTAGTAATTGTTTTGAAACTTATTTTACAATTCTAAAAATAAAAAATTAATTGCTAAAACGAACAGTATACCATTGCCAAAAAGAAATTTTAATGAAAGAGCGAAGATAAGGGTGAAAAAGAATCAATTTGTTTAAGAGTTTGAAATTATGCAGACAATTAAAATATAAGAAGAGTTTTTTAAAGCTTTGTGTGCAGACTGGATATCTTGATCGATTAAGCTTTTCTTCCAGAGATTGAATTCAAAAATTTTTACACCATTTCCATTTCCTTCTTTCCAGAAATCTGTAAGCAAAAATACATAGGGCAGTATCGCGTTTAGGTATCTAAACATTACAATTAAGTATTATTCCCATTACTTAAAAGATATTTATAAACCTCAAGAGTAAAAGATCGAACACTTTGTTTTTTATTTTTTAAGTCAAAGGGAATGCAATTCCAATAAGCGGGACCACGATGTGAAATAGCTTGCTGACATACTGTGCTAAAACATTTCTTTGGAATAAAGATAGACTTGTTTCTGGTATTGTATTTAGATTCGTTTTTAGTAAAAATATCTTTAAATGCAAATGGGTTTTTACCATTTTTTTGCTTAAACATAAACACAATTAGTTCTTTGGCCAAAAGTTGATCTATTGTTAACAATTTATTTTCTTTCATGACATCACAAACAGTTGAGCTACTGTTAAAACTAAAAAATAATTTAACATATTTATAGCACAGTCCTTGTAATCTTTTAACCAAAGTTTTATTGCCAAAACACCAATTTAAAATACAGTAAGAAAGCTGACTATTTACAAGAGAGTGATAAAGTAGAAGAAGAGATCTTTTATTTAACAGTGACTTTACTTTAATAACAGTTCCAAGAACACTACGTAGTTTAGATATTAGGTGATTTATATGCCTTGACCATGATAAGTGCTCTTGCATATAAACACCAAGAAATTTAATACATTTAACTTGTTCAATTTCATTTTGTCGCAATGTGAGAGTTTGCTTTTTTGTTATTAATTTGGATTGAACAGTCTTAAATAAAATGTATTTAGTTTTAGAAACATTAACTGATAATCTATTTGCAATCAACCACTGGTCAACTAGTTGAAGTTCTTTATTACCAGCATCAAATAGCTCCTTGATGTCTTTATTTTGTAAAAAAATGCTTGTATCATCAGCAAACATCAAAGAATCACTATCATTCAGACAATTTTTGAAATCATTGACATATATCAAGAAGAGAAGTGGTCCTAGATTAGAGCCCTGAGGTACACCACTTGTAACTTCAAGAGTAGTTGTAGAAAAAATTCCTGTATATTTTACTTGTTGTGTACGTCCTGTTAAGTAACTAGTAAACCACTTTAATGTATTGCCTCTAATCCCATAATGATTAAGTTTGGAAAGTAATATTGTATGATCAATTGTATCAAATGCTTTAGATAAATCCAAAAAAATTCCTAGGGTTGCCTTTTTACAGGCAAATGACTGAGATATTTTTTCCACTAAAATTGAAATTGCATGTGTAGTAGAATGATTTTTTCTAAAACCAAATTGATATTTGTAAAAAAAATTTTGCTTTTCTAAAAATGAGTACAATCTATTATACATAACTTTTTCAAGTAATTTCGAAATATTTGATAATAAACTAACTGGTCGATAATTATTAATATTGTTGGAATCACCTTTTTTGAACACCGGACACACAGTTGCAAGTTTAAAGCAATCTATGAATTCACCTTTACTCATAGAAAGATTGAAGACATGGCTAAGTGCTAGAAGTATATTATGAGGAGAAGATTTAAGAACTTTGGTTGGAACATGATCTGGCCCTGTACTTAATTTGTTTTTTGAATTTTTCAGAATGTAAGCAAGTTCTTGAGGACATGTTGGCCCAGTAAACATTGATTGGCATGTAGAAAATTTTAAATATTCTGAGAAATGTTTCTTTGTGGGAGGTAAAGATTTCACTAATTCATTGGGAACATCAGCAAAATGTTTATTGAAATAGTTTGCTATTTTTAAAGGATCATGAACAATTTTTCCATCAATGTTGAGGCTTCTGCAATTAGATTTATGCTTTTTTCCTATAATAGAATTAATCAATTTCCAAGTGATTTTAATGTCTTTTTTACAATTGTTAAATCTTAAATTATAATATTCCTGTTTTTTTGTTTTAACAGTGGAAAAATACAAATTTCTGGCTTGTGTAAATGCCTGTCTTGTTTGTGGGTTTTTATTATTAATGTATCTTTTATATAGTTTTTCTTTTTTGTTTAATAGTATGTGAAGATCAGAATCAAACCACTGATTATTTGTTTTTTTGCAAGAAATTTTAGTTAAAGGAAAGAAATTTTCAAATTTATTCATATAAAGCTTTTGTAATTTTTGGTAGCTGGAATTTGGGTCAGAATCACATAATATAGGAGTAATATCGCTTTCTGAAAGAGCTTTAGAGAATAGATATACATTTTTATCTGTAAAATGGCGACATTGTTGGACATTTTGATGAGAAATTTTGCTGATGGAAGTGCACATCATGACAGGAAGGTGATCAGATATACAGTGGGTTAAAACACCACAGTTTATCTTCATGCTTACCAATGAATTGCTCCATATATGATCCAAAAGAGTTGCATTATTTTTTGAAATTCTTGTAGGTTTATTGATAAGAGGGGCAAACCCATTACTAAACATTTGATCTACAAAATCTGTAATCTGAGGTTTTTCACAATCAAGTATATTGTAATTAAAGTCACCTAACAAAAAACAATCTCTCTTTTTTATACACTTTAAAGTATTATTTAGAATATCTAAAAAAGAAGAATGTGAAATAATATCATTGCATGGAGCCCTGTAAATGCATCCAAATGTAATAGTTTTATTTTTAAATTTAACATCAATGAATAGAGATTCAAAAATTTTTTCCTCCATTCTATTTAAATCTAATCGTGTAGAATAAACTAAATTTTCTTTTACATAGAATCCAACACCACCTCCCTGAGTTTGAATTCTTGAATTAGAAATGAATGAGTAACCAGGAAGATTTATAATTGACTCTGAATAATTTGGCTTTAACCAAGTTTCAGTTACAGCTATGAGGCTAGGTGCTAAAGTTAAAGAAGATAATAGTCCTTCTAATTTTGAAAAATTTTTAATATTGCTTAATGATCTAATATTTAAACATAATACTGAAAAATTACTGTTTTCATTGAAATTGTCAAACAGTAGAGATTTAGCATCTTTACTGGATAAGTATTGGTCATTTACATTGTGAAAAAAGTTAATTTCATTATCATTACAAGAATCTTCATTAGCTATTGGATGTTCATTATACGTAGATAAATTTTTGAATAAGTTATTTAGATGATTAGCAGAATAAGAAAGGTTGGAAATATTAAAATCAAATAATTCAGCAAATTCTTTATTTGAACAAGAACTAAAAGGAAATGTAAATGAACAAAAAGTGCACTTCCATAGCATATTTTTGGTGATGCAAAGTTTATCTTTAATGCAATTAAGATGAATAGTCTGCAAACATGTAGAGCATGATAATATGTTTTGGTTCTTTTTAACTAATTTAAGGCAAACAAAGCATTTTTTAACTTTTTTGTTGGTCATAAGAGATGAAAAATTAAAGCAGAAAATTTAAAAAATCAGAAGAAAGCAAATAAAAATTCCAGAGAAAGTGCTTTTTTGTTTTTTTTGGCAGAGAATGGCATTTTAGGCTACTATATCATTTTGCTTACTTAAAATTTAAAAAAATAAGTAAAAATAAGTAAATAAACAATAAGTTACTTAATAATTTATTGATAAATTTATTTAATGAAAAATAGTTTAATAAAAAATACAAAAATTCACTTAGTAATTAATTTATTTATATCTCCAAAGTCCTTAAGTACTTGCCTTTTTTCTTTGTAAAAACAATATACTATACCATTATTGGTCCAAACATTGTTGAACCCAAAAGCTTTCTTTGCTTCCATTACAAGTAGTAATCTTCTTTTGGTCAAGGATTCCGTTATCGAGAGCTTTTCCTGAGATTTCCTCAGCTTCTTCTTGTTATAAAACACCAAATTTCGCACGGATCTTCTCACAAATTTGATGATGATAGGAGGGGGACGACCTTTCCTAGATGGTAAAACATGGCATATGTCAATATCATTAGATCTTATTTGATATTCCAAATCAAGCTCAGAATTGAGCTTGTTGGTCACATATGACTCAAAAACAGGATACTTCCCTCCAACTGGTTGGTCTGGGCATCCATGTAGTATTAGGCAGTTCCGACGTCCATATTGCTCCAGATCATCCAAGGAATTTTGGGTTTCTCGAAGTGATTTTGCCAGCCCTTCAACAATGGTATCGACCCGAGCAATGGCATTCTCAAGGTCTTGAAGTTGCTGGCTCTGACCTGAAAAACAAGAGCAAGCAGCACCATTGGCAGAATCATTCAAAAATTGTTCAGCATACCTTTTTTGAGTAGATTTGATTACCTGTAACTCCTTCATTACTTCATCTAAAGATAACTTACCACCCAAAGATAACTTACCATCAGCCATTGCAAATTGATGAAAGATATTCAATTAATTATCAACAAAAACAATAAATTATTCAATATTAAAATAGTACTTTACAATAATAATTAAACACAAGCCTTTTTGCCAAGCAAAAATAATCAAGCGCACATCTGAAACTTATTCAAATAGAATGACAATAACTTCGAATCGCACCATTAAGACAGTTTATATAAATCTAGAAATCCAAATTATAAAAATTGACACAACATCATAAACACATTCAACAGCAAAAGTATTTTTGAAAATATTCAACAACAACAGTTGAGAAAATTATAATAATAAAGTTGTAGAAAGTAAATGTTAAAAGCCCTTCATTGAAAAATTGGAACTGTCCGATCTCTTCATTTGCATCTTTAACATAGTAAAAGATTTCTATTGAGTTCTTTTTTTAAAAAGTCCTTCAATTGGCATTGTTTTTTGTATGAAGCTCGGTGCAATTCAGAAGTTTGTTGAAGTTGTTTAGTTGTAATCGTAAGATGGCGGTGTTGTGTAAGATGACGACGACTGAGCACTGCAAAACAAACATAAGCAACAACAATCTTCGTAATTACTAGATAAGTTTAAAATGTAATGCAGTCCGAAAAAGTGAATTTAAGCATGCATTAATACAATAGCTATACAAAAAGCAACAGTACAATAAAACAAGACACACAAAAAAAATTTGCACGTCACATGGTATTTGTTTGTGAAAAGCATTCACGACTACCAGAGTTTACCAAAGACTGTACCTGCTGTGATCACTAATTAAAGTATCCTCTTAGTTGCAAGATTCATTGGTATTTAAAGTGTTGGTTGATTGATGGAAAATAGAGAAATATTTGATGAAAGAAAAAAAGGAAGAGAAGCAAACAGTAAAAATGTTTCTTCTGTATGCTAAAAATTTTGGAAGATATTTTTTAAGAGATTTCAACGTAAAAACTAAAGTCCATATTGTTGTTAAAATTTGTATTAGAATAATCATGATCCTTATGAGAAGAGGGGAAATATCTTCAAGGGCTAAAATAAAAGTATGTCAGGCAACATGACGCACAGAGTTTGTGACAACAGAAAACTTGGCGACGTAAACTTCACTTGCTTCAAGCTAGAAGATGGCTTGCTGTAATTTGTCTTTATCTGCAGCAGTCTGGGAAATTGTTGCAAGCAACTATGTAAATCGGTCAAACCGTTATGCGTTTCGACACACCTGCAAAAATCTTCTATAGAGAAAAATAGAATAAATCTCGGAATTCTTTGAAAGAGAAGGCTTGCCCAGGGTGATGATGTTCATAATACGATGGTGTCACAGACTTTGTTTGGGAATCCCAAAGGACCAGTTGAGCTAGGTAACCCGAATACCTGCGCTCAAACAAAGCTGTGTCTAAATTTTATTTTATTCCGGCTCAAGAAGTAGTCTTGCTACGAGCCTGTAGCTTTTATACAGTTGGTTTTACAAAAGCTCGGATTGGTTTCGTTGAAGACTCTTCTTCACATCAAATAGAGACCACTGTCTCTAATAAGAACAAATGTATTACAAAAATCACAACGGACGAAACTTCTATTCCATGCATTGCCAAACTGCAAAGCGAAATCAACGCTATAACTTGATTTAATCCATATAAATAATTCTACCTCTGTAGAGAACAACTTCCAACCACTGGCGCAAAATAAATTCAGCAATCGTCAACCGACACAAAATCTAACGGTCCACCTCTTGTGGCCAAACAAAATCGCTTTCACTGGAGCAGTCCTTCGAGCCGCTTCAAATTACCTCACCATATAATAATCGCTACGCATCAGCTTTAAATAAAAAACAAGATCACGTGACGTAAACTCGCTCGTAAACGCTAGACAATTCTATAACTTCCTAGAGAATACGCTAAGCTAGAACCACGTAGTGTATACGAAAATGTTCTACAAGTAGCGAGCTATAGTGGCGCTTGGGCAAAAACATATTACGTCAATCTGTCGGAAAGAGAAAAAGGACAAGAAATAAATTAAGCGAATCGAGGCACTATGTAATAAAAGACTAGCACTGCACGGCGGCGCAATTATTAATTCATAACAAAAACTTTGAATTACTTATAACGGGATTAAATTACACCGCCACGATTACAATTATGAATGAAGTGTGACAGATGGCTTGCCTTGGATAATAAAGTTTGGACTTACAAGTTGGCTTATCCGCGGTTACCAGCTTGGGTGCGTCCATACTCAACCAAAAGTAAGAGAAAAAAATTTCGATTCGTTATCAAAAGCTAACCTAGGTAAGAGAGTTGAGTTAATTGGTTGGCAGATAAGTTGTGTGATGACATCACCAGCCGAAATCGCAAGACTAGGTCTGCCTAATGCTTATGATAGAAGTTCAGACGGGTCTAATTTGCTCAACGTTGAAAAGAAACAATATTAGAAGTTTGGTCGAACTGACCATCAACAACAAACGATTTGAAAAGAAAGAATATTACAGGTACGCTCTAATTGACAATGGAGCTAAAGAGAAATCAAAATTGAGGAAAAGAAAATACCTTAATTAATCAAAGCAAAGGAAAACTTGGAGTTATCAAAGACATAAAATCATTCAAAGAAAAGCAAAAAGAAAAGGAATTATAAAATATGATTCTAACTTTGATAGCGACTAGGTGGGTTGATTACTCGACGGATCTAGTAGTTTTCTTTGGTTGATTACTCGACGGATCTAGGTGCCCGACAAAAGAAGAGGA
Source organism: Diplosoma virens (assembly GCA_963680785.1). NCBI lineage: Eukaryota > Metazoa > Chordata > Ascidiacea > Aplousobranchia > Didemnidae > Diplosoma > Diplosoma virens. Next base: position 42,255,774 of record OY796888.1, on the reverse strand, counting down.
TCTTGTTGATCGATGTCGAATGAGTCGGACTGTAATTTGTTAAAAGTATCGGAAAAGTAAATATTGTTTTCCACAGTTGTCTCCGTGAGTCCTTTGTCACAGTTGCTGCAGGTGTTGACGTTTATTTCTTTCTACTTGAAATAAAAGAACCATTATTATTTTTACTCTTAGTTTTATGATCATTTACAAAGTTAAGAGTTTAACCTGGTTTTAAGTAATTAACAGAAATCTTACAATTACCTTTAAATGTTTCGATTATGAAATATTTATCAAATCGTTCTAGAACTTTGAAAGGACCAGTGAAAGAGTTTTCTAGTCCTTTTTTCACACAATCAACTCTAAGATACTTGTATACAGCTGGACAAGTCAACAATCTTTTATCTACGTAAAAATTCGTATAGCTTTTCTTTGTGTTAATGCGAGCAAGGCTTCTGTTGTTCAAAAATTCATTAACACTAGAATTACCGCGTTTTTGACTTACCTAGAATTACCGCGAGCGGTCAAAATGACCGTTTGTCTAAGAAGGAGAAAAATACGCAATAATTTAGCTTTACTTTATCTTGTAAATTTTTTAAAACTTTTTTTGTATACCTAGTAATGATTTGAATATTTATAGGTTTGGAGTTTGGTGCGTTGTAGGCTTTTTTTTAATATCATTTTCTGGAATATATTGCATAGGCCCTAATCTCCAAATTACCATGTAGGCCTTCAACCTGCTTTTTAGCTGCATGGTTAAAATTTTCTCAAAGTCTTTATTGTATTTACAACAAACACCAGATCTGAAACTAAATGAAAACAATTTACCTTATAATAAGCTCAAAACACCAAATGGTTATTTTTCATCATGCTGCTGTATACATACACCACAAGCGGCTATTCCAAATCGTACAAAAACAAAGAAAATTGCAGCGCTCTACTCAGTCCACACAACTTTTACATAACCTGTACACTTTCCGTAAACTGATCTACGGCATCCACAGTAGAATTTTGCAGTTTTGTTTTGCTCACAGTTTACATTAGCTTGGATTTGCTTTCGCTTTCTGCTTCCATCAACGATCGAATTTTGATAAGAACTGTTGAAAAGTGAAAACAAAACTGCGGCTAGTGGAGCTGTCTTTTCTTGAATATGTGCTTCTCTCAGTTCAGTGGCGAGCTGAAACATGATATTTCTTCTCGAGATAGCATCTCCAGTTTTCTTCTTGTACAACACATAGGCGTTGATACAAGCAAGGTCCAAAATATTGTAAAAGACAGCTACCGGCCACCGCCTGGTACTTGCCTTTACCGTGTATTATTGTGCCATCTGGTCACCAATAACAGCACCAGTTTTAGTTTTGTTGTAGAATGTAACTGCTTCCGGTTTCTTTTTTGTTGTTGTGTCGACCATAACAGATGTGTGGAGTGTGCTAAGAATACAAACGTTCTTGTTTTGTTTGCAAGAGTTTGCTGGATTATCTGTTCTGCTCTAAAGCTTTTACCAGTGGCGGAACTTCCTTTCGGATTTTGTTCAGGGTCCCGATAAATGACATTTTTTTTCCAGAGTTAATGAAAAAAAGAAGTAAAAAAATTGTCAGTTGTGACGTTCCTTCATTTGCCCAAGAACGGCTCCACTTTCTTTATTACAGCACTCTCAGAAAATCTTTGTGTAGTTGGTCTGGCTTTATCTTTGCTAAGATATGGTATGGCGTTCTACATTTAAATTCTTCATCAACAGCTAGTCAAAATTTGATACCAAATTTCTTTGGTTTATTGGCCTTATATTGTATAAATCTGCAGCAAGCTTTAGTTGGGAATAATTGTTTGTTCACAGTAATATTTTGTTCTGGTTTGTACCAAACAATACACTTTTCAATAAACCTATCCCAGACGGGAGAAATCAAAACAAATTTATCCGTTTGAAATCGAGATAGTCTTGTGCTCAGCATATCGAATCGAAGAAACCCCATGATTTCGCAAAAGCGATTTTTACCCATAGTTTCAGAAAAAAAAAGGTACTCCCAGTTTTTATTCCAAAACTCAAGAATCGGTCGGTTCTTTCCATTTTATGCTTCTCGTACATACAGAAAGGAATAAAAGCTTTTAGTTTAATTGGTGGCAGTTTCTACTCGTCATTATTTTTCACTCTATGGGCTTCAGCTTTTGTACAGTATTGAATATGGGTAAACATTGAATTATTGACGAGTACCTCAAGCGCACTAAGCGGACCATCTAATATGCAATTGTCATATCGCGTTAGACTTCGCTTTCTGTTAGCACGTTCTGAGCTTGTAGTCTTCCCCTCAATTCTGAAGAAAAGTTAATGTGCTCCCATTTTGTTCTGTCCTTAGCAAACAATCCAATTTCCAAGCTCTTTGGAGTAAGCTCATCCCCTGCGTTTGTGCTGTAGTACTTGTATCATTGCTGCCACTGCCAGAGCTGAAAGTTGACATGATGCAGAATCAGTTTGCTCCAGGTCATCAATATCAGTATCTGAATCCGATCCATCTGAAGAAATCACTTCCCATGTAAGTCGAACTTGGTCTGAATTTGCCAACCTTGATCTAAGCTTTCACAAATATTTTCACTTTTGCTTTCATCCCCCGAATCATCTTCTGCAATCGCGTTTAGCGAAGCTAGAGCTTGGATACTACCAACACGTTCTGGTCTCGGTATTCCGCAAATGACTCAACATTATAAACTAGCTAGTAACTAACTGTTGCCAGATACTGCAGTAATTGTTGCATGATTGTTTTGAAACAATAACACAAAAAAGGCTTTATTACAAGGAAATTTTATTCGTAGAGAAATTACAAGTTGTTTTCCGGTTAAAATGACCGTTGGCGGTAATTTAAGGTAAATTGCTATCCAATATCCGCTGTGTTTATTGGAATGCAATAAAAATTAATATGCTAAAAGTTGACAAAGATTTAGGAAAAGTCAAAAAGTTTCAATATTCTAAGACGTACCTTAGCAGAGATATGAGCAATTAAAAATCAAAAACTGTCAAAATGACCGCAGCGTTAATTCTAGTGTTAAAGATTTCATTAGAGCTGGATTATCAAACCGTGGTTTTGGCGTAGTTTCATCAAAAAAGGAAGAAGGTAACTGCATCTTTTTGCCAAAAAGCCGTTTAGCTCTGTTCATATTTAAAACGCAATAATAGCTAACCTGGATTCCTAAAAGACAAAGTCCTAAATGATCAAACCAATTAGCATTGTTTTCATGAGATCGTAAAGCACTGCGAAAATATCGATTAAACCTTTCAACTAATTCAGGGTTTTGGCAATGATAAGAAGTAATCAGCTTGTGATGAACGTCGAAGAAACTCACAAATTTAATCCAAGAATAACTCGTAAAATATCGAGCATTGTCTGTGATAAGCACTTTTGGCACACCGAAGATTCCAATATAATGTTTCAAAAAATATGTGATAATTGTGTCACTATTTATATTCGGAAGTGCAAATGCGAAATAGGCTTTAGTGAAGCGATCACATACAATAAATATATATTGATAACTACCACTTTCAGGAAGTGGTCCAATAAAATCAATACCATTTTACTCAAGGCTTCCGTGGCAATCGGGTAACTTACTAAAGGTACTTTCGTATGACGTTTACATTTAACTAATTGGCAATTGAAACATTGCATTACCCAGTTGTTCATAGACGGCCAATAGTAACGTTGTTTGATTAGGTATCGTGAAGGCTTAATACCGGCATGATTTGGGGAATGAATTATGTTAAATGCTTTATGTTAAAAGGCTTTTGGAAGCAAGATACGAAGCGTACCTCGAGAAACATCACATAATATAAAATTTGATAAATTTCGCATGGGCAAACTTTTAATTTGAAGAGAAGTAATTCTATTGCATTAAGATTGAATATCAGCGTCAGATTTCTGCGCTTCAGTAATTGCTTTCAAAATCTAATGCATCTGGTAGATCGGAAATAAGCGCGACGTTTGCGCGAGTGAGCGCGTCAGCAACAACATTTTTATCTCTCTCTATGAATTGACAATCAGTATTAAATTGAGAAATATATTGCAATTGCCGTAAAATGCGTGCTGAAAAATATTTACTGTTTTTGTTTGTCAAACTCTAAACTACAGCTTAATTGTCATAAAGTATGGTAAAATAACGTCCATCGAGCATATATCTAAAAAATTTAACACTTTCGTAGATAGCCAAAACTTCTTGTCAAAAATTGCGTACTTAAGTTGTGCTTTACTTAACTTTCTGGAAAAAACGCAATAGGCACACTTAACTTTCTACTGGAATCAAATTGGTAAAGAGTGGCAGAATACAAGGAATTGGGTATAATAAAACAGTTTTCTTACCAAGACCAGCTTTACTTTTTCAAATTAAAATTTTTGCTGATCCGACCATTGAATAACCGTGTTTTTCGGTCACTTTTGGTTTGAGTTTAGCATCTCATACAACGGTCGTAATAATTCACTAAACTTTTCAATAGTTTTGCGATAAAATAAACTGCATCACAAAATCAAGAAAGACTTCTAATATTTTAAACCAAAGGGCATGTAATTAAATTCGTAACAACCAGACTTTGTTATAACTGCGGTTTTATGTTCTGTTAACGTTATGATAAGCGCTTTTTAAATCGATCACAGAAAATACGCGACTACCGTACAAATTATCCAATGAAGAATGAATAGGAAGAATTGGATATGCTTCCAATATGCTAATGGCGTTTAAACGTTTATAATCAACACAAACACGATGTTTACCACATTTTTTTGACACTACATGAAAACAACTAGCAAAAAAAGAATCACTTCGACTAATGATGCCATCTCTTAGCCACTCATTAATTTGTTCATCAAACAATTTTTGCATTTCGGATGAGATACGTCTTAATTTACTTTTAACAATTTCACCATTTGTAACAATAGCGAATGAAATTTACAGGTTGACGCTCAAACCTAGAAGTCGGTGTTACAACATTTGGATACTTGGCTAAAATATCTTGAAATTGACTTTGTTTTGGTAAGACACAAGTTACACTCGGAGGTTTGCAATAACAGGAATATAAGTTAATAACAACATTGTTACGAGTATCAATTAAGCAGCGTTTATTGGTATCAATCCTAAGCTTATAAAAATTTACAAAATCAAGTCCAATTATTGAAAAATTTAAATCAGTTTTTACGAAATCCCCAGTATAGTCGACAGAAGAATTAAAATTAATTTTTAAAGTTTGTTTATCATACATTTGAATAACATTGGATGTGGTAGAATATAAAACAGTAGGGTTTAGACTAGTTTCACGTTCACGTTTGAAAACACTAATCAATGAATATGATGAGCCAGTTTCGATTAAAAAAGAAATGTTGTTAATAAAATCATAGGCGATCGACAATTTTTAATTTTGAGTAGTTTGCGGGATATGAAAAGAATGCGAATTCAAGCACGAGATACGCGGTTTGCTGCGGAATGTCGGATAATTTGGCTGAAAAGCTAATGCAGCAGATTTTGCTTCCAGCCTCCTGCGTTTAAATGATTCATTGGACGATTCGAATATATGCGAGGGTCAAAAAAGTTGCTCTGAAGTCTTTCACATTCAATTGCCATTTGACGAAAATTTTGGTGAAAGTAACAAATATAACCTCGTTTACGTAAATAAGTATAGTCTCGGCCTTAAACTTGCGAGTTTCCTGGTGCTGTTGAATTATCTGTTTTTGGGTTTTTGTTGTAAAATTTACGAAATGGCTTGCGATATGATAAAAAATTATGAGATCGATTAGAAATGCTGCTAACCGTGGTATCTTTCAAATTACCCAAAGAAGTTGATCCTTCTGTAGAGCGTTTATTTGCTTTCATATACAGGTATTCAGTCGCACATTTTACAAACTTAATCAAATCTTGGTAAAGCCAATTGCCACTACATGCAGCTACTTTAGCTGGTAAAGTTTTTAAAAAATGGTCTTTACATATAGCTTTGAAATGAGGGGAGGGGCTTTCTTCGAGAATGCAAACGGCTAATAAGTGATGCATTAAAAAGGGAGATGGGAGATCAATCGCCCAATGTTAAATTATTTAGCAAAAGGTCGAGTTTTTCAGAATAGTCTTTTGCATACACGGCCTTTATCTGAGTGCACAATTTTGTATAGCAATCTGGATCTTGCGCTTTTGGAATATCGTATAACTTTTCAAGTTGGCCCGTGATTAAGGTTTCTAAGATTATCATGAATTTTAAAACTGGCACTTCTATACCAGCAATAGTAAATTTAGCGTCACACAAAGCTAACCAGCTATCCGCATCGTGCAACCGGAAAGGCGGCAATTTAAAATTAAAATTTGAAACAAAACTATGTTTGTTAGCAGAAAATGTTTTTTTATCGGCTGTATGCCCAAAAAAAACAAGTTGTTCATTGATGAAAATTGGCGGCGATTCAGTAGAATTTTTAATCACTTTGTAAATAGGCTTCAAATTAGCATCGAAGCCAAAGTGCACAGTAATAAAATCTTGGAAAGCTGGCAAACTTCCTGGTAAAGATGCTTCTCGACCCAAAATGTTGAAGGCCATGAAAAACTTTGGTGTTTGTTGGCTGATTTATGTGTTCCAAGTACCTTGGAAAACTGGTGAGGTGCCAAAGCAATGTGTTGATTGATACCTATACACAAAAAGAATTTATATTCTCAAAAATGAGACAAGAAGATATGCACTAACTACAGGAGCATTTCTTTCCTAATTCTTTCTGGAAAGGTTTACGCATAGTGCCTTAAAAAGAGATGCCGTAAAATGGTCGAACCACAACTTCAGAATAAACATTGCGGATTTCGTCCTGGCAGATCCACCATGGACCACATCTCTGCCCTTCAGCAACTTTTTGAGTAATTATAGAAATATGCCACAGAGGTGTATACAAGCTTTGTAGACCTTCAAAAAGCATATGACCGTGTTCTAAGAGAAAAGCTGTGGGCAGTACTGCTTGAGTATGATGTGAGAGGTCAGCTATTAGCTGCTCTCTATTTGTTGTACAAACAGTCAGAAACAGACAGTACTGAAACGAGAGTTGTGTACAAAAGTAAAGCTTTCTGTTTTCAGATCAGCTTTTGTTCCTATCCTTACCTATGGTTATGAATGTTGGGTAATGACAAAAAGAGTGAGATACAAAGTAAAGGAAGCTAAAATAGGTTTCTTGCAAAAAGTCAGAAGTTTACCTCATCTTGACAAGGTAAAAACACTGATGTTCGTCAATCTTTTAACATCGAACCGCTACTACTCCGCATAGAACGATCGCAATTGCGCTAGTATGGCCGTGTGACAAGAATATCACATGAAAAAACAGCAAAGAAACTAATGAATTCTCATCTGAGTGCAAAAAGGCCGAGAGAGCAACCAGAACTAGCTGGCAAATTATGTTACAGACCTGGCTTTGCAGAAGATCGGGTTAGCAGAAGTTGCAAGAGATCGGGATGCTTGGAGATCCCAACTCGAGCTGCTGCCACGCATTCCCAAAAAGACCAGCGGGTAAAGGGAAACACATTAAACAAATTCAATGTTTAAAACCAAAACTGATGATGATGATAATGATTTTGTTAACCTCTTAAGTTTTTACAAAAAAACAACAACAAATGAAAAAATTTAAAAAAAATTAACTAAATTATATTAGTGCGTTGGTCTAGAACAGTGGTTTCCAACCGGTGTGTCGCGAAAGATTTTGGAAAAAAACTATTAGGGACGTCGAGTTTTGCGGTTTTTGTACGTGAGGTTCGGAAGGAAAGAAAGAGCGTGAGTTCAGGCGGAAAGCTTTTTTCTTTTTTTTTAGAGATCACCATGATTTTGCGACGAAAATTGAAAAATCATTGACAAATTTTCAGTGAAGACCTTTTTATTATTAACCAATATAATGGGTGTGCCGCGAAAATTTAAATAGCTGAATAGTGTGCCGCCATATAAAAAAGGTTGGAAACCACTGGTCTTGAAGATTTTTTAATCTAAGGAAAACAATTTCACTTGCTATGCACGCGTGAATTTTTATTCCTCGTTAATTTTTATTTTTTTTAGTCCTAGTTCGAATTTAATCTTTGCCCAGCGGCATAGGTACAATTGTAACTTTTGCGAGTTTAAATATCCATAATTTTGTTATAATAAGTCGAAGATACCTGAAACTTTTTGACATCTCTACATTTTTGCATTGTTTTTTCCCAGAAAAATTTTAAGCAAATATGTTTATGCGTTCTTGGTATATTAAAGTAAACTATTTTTACACTCAAAACAGGCGGCATAGGTACAATTGTACCTATACTACTTTATGCTTGGTAAGAATGCAAAAAATTTTTAGTCACAATCTTTTTTAAAAAATTTTATTAAAACAAGGAAATAAGTCAATTTGTTTGTAACATAAGGAAATAAGAACAGTTAGAATAATTCATTTATTTTTATAAAGGTTGCACATTGTTTTCGATTCTGAATGTTCGTTACATACAAGTTGTCTTCAAACTACACAGCTTTTCCTGGTTTTACGTTGTTTCCTCATCTGGTCTCGGCAGACACAACAACTGCCAACGATCGGAGTTAATTCACGACTGCCATGAGGCGCACGAGCGACAACAGCATTTTCTGGTAATGCCACAATGCGTCGTCCAAGCATCATTTGCACTGCGCCTCGTAGAAAATGATTCCTCATCAACATTTGACTTTTATTACGAGCTTCAATTGAGGGCATCACAGCATAATAACAAGCTCTTTTAGAAACTTTCTTTGTTGGCCCTTTGCCCTAAACCTTGGGTTATGTTTTCTATAGATGATTTAGCATGCCAAAGCAGTGACGTCAATCATATTGTAGAAAAATCCAAGCGGCCAAATCAATGTTCGTCTTTTCACAGTGCACTCACCCAGCCTTTTATCCATGGTATGAACTCCATTTTTCGTTTTGTTATAGTAATTTATTAACTCTCGTTTGGCTGACAGTGTTTCTGCAATTTCTCCCAATATGTGCATGGATGATAGAAGCACAACTTCTTTCTTTTCCTTTGGTTCATATGAACAGACAGTTGCATCACGATGTTAGGCAAGATTGGTTGAGTAAACAGGTCTTTCCTTGGTAGGCTGCACGTTCCTTGGAAGAAATCTTTTGTTTTTTCTGACTGTACCAACTAAAGTCATATTCCAGGACTTCAATACTCTAACTAATTCCATAGTTGTGAAACAATTATCTCAAGTGATGTTTCTTCCAAAGCCTTTGTACAAACTGACCAGGTTCAGAACTGTTCTTTCACAAACGTTTACTATTCGGGGATCATCAATTGGCTTTCCGGTATAATCTGGCCTTACAGTGGATATGAGTTTGATGTATCACAAGCCCAGAAAACTTTGATGCTATATTTAGCAGGTTTAGATGGTTTGTACAGGGTAAATTTAGTATGACCTCTATTTGGAAATAATTGTTCGTCGATGGTAATGCATTTATAAAGCTTGTAGGATTTTTCCAAATTTCTATTCAGCATGATCCAGATGTCTCTTATTGGAACAGTCTTATCTGTTTTTGCACTTCTGCGAGGGTACTTTCGTTGTCAAATCTAATAAATCTCAGCATCATTTTGAATCGGTCCCAAGATATAGCTGCTCGTACAAGAGGTAAGCCATCAACTTTCCACATATCATCCAGATTCTCTTTGCTCTGTCTGTGTACGCCAGCAAAAATCAGAATACCAATAAATGCATGCAGCTCAGCTTCAGTAAATGGTTGCAATGTTTTTGATGGTGGTCGTCTGAAAGAGTGCGGAAACCTCCTCAGCAAATTGTTGTTGAAAGCATGGCAAACTCTTTTAAACTTTTGATTTGTGTTTCTTAATATAATGTCACAAATCTCTGGTCTCATCATGGACTTGAATAATTCTTCTGGTGTAAACAGATTACTAGTTGCTGCAGGCCCACCTTTTTGACATTGTTTGTAATGTTGGTAATGGAATACTATTCCATACTATTTTATCTTTGGCTAATCAGATACTATTGGTCTCATGAGACACAGGCTCATCCTCAACACTTTCGTCGGGGCTATAATCTTTTTTTTGCTCTGTGATCACTTCTAGTTCAATGTCTGAATCTTCTGCAGTGCTGGTATTAAAGTTTGCCGGTGGAATAGAATTTTCACCATCGATGCAAAATATGAATCGTCATATCCACAATCAGATTCTTCAAGAATCTTTCTCAATTCATCAGCTGTATATCTGTAAATAAGAAAAAATAAAAAAGTAAAATCACATACAATAATATGTCAACAAGGAAAAGTACAAAATTAGTCTTCAGGCCGTATCATATTAAACTTCGCCCTTGTGCCTTTTTGGAATTTTCGCCATTAGATTCACCTCCACCTTTGCTCATAATAATTAAGACGGTTGTTAAAAAATCAATAGCTTGCTAGAAAATAAATAATGCACAGCATTTTAAACAATCTAAAGATTATATGCCGTGAACTGGACATTGTAGGATAAAAGTTATGATTTTACGAATCCCTTCGATACTAGGCTACCACGGGTCTACTGATATACAAGTTATAAACTGTACAAAACTACTGACTAGTTAAAGTCAAATAAACCAAACTGGTAATTACTTAACCATTGTAGTGTAAAAAAAACTTTAAAACTGTGTGACGTAACTGTAACTACTATACAGATCGGATACTGTAAAAATGACTAATTTGGGCTAAACCAAAAGGCAATACAGGTTTATTTAGAAGAAAAAACAGTTAGTGCTTTGAATACTCAAGCTCTATTTGGCTAGCATTTTTAGTTCTGGCGCCTTTACGCTTTAAATCGATTCTTCTGATTGACTCAAAAGGAGCTAAATATCACCAACGCATATTGCGTATGCTTCTAAACACCTAAAAGTATGATGCAATCTCAGCACAGAATCTAATCGACAATGTTATGACGTCATTATGCCTTCTGTCGGGGCAGTATTTAATGATATCTCATTGTCATGAAAAACTTACCGTTTGAAACAACTTTAAGTGTTTCAGAAATCACCTAAAATGAAAAATTTTCCACAAATCTATTTAGGTACAACTGTTTCTATGCCGTCTGTTAACGGTGTAAAATTATGCTACCGGACAAGGGTGAAAAAAAATCTATTAAAAATCTATCACGAAACTGATAAAAAAAATATTAAAAAGTTTTCGATTTTGATCTCACTCTGTTTTTTCATGATAACTTACTGTCTTGCTTTAAAAGTGGGTTATTTAAATTCTGTATATGGTAGTTAGTCAGGGATAAGCTCTTCTATTTTTGTAAGTCTGGTTTTAGAACATTTCTTTTGATAGAATCATTGCAATGGCACTGAGTGATCCTTTTGCTCTACGTTGCTGGTCTGACCACATTTTATTCAGTTACTGAAAGACAAATTGTTTTTAATTTGCATGAGATCCAATATTTGATTTTCTATTTTTAAAAAATGTCACACTTCATTTTTAATAATTTTAATCATGGCGGTATAGCTTATTTTCCGCCTTAAAATAATTCAAAGTTTTGTTATAACGCAAAAATCGCTTGGGAAAGTAATAATCGCTTTTGCACTGTGTTTTTTAATTATCTGCTTGCAATTGTTCGAATGAAACTTTCTTTTTTTCTTTCGCCAGACTGTGATGACGTAATGCACTTTGTATATATCATATGACCAAGTTAAGTGCAGTCTGCAATGTCCTCACTTACTATGAAAAATGCGTTCTAATTTTAACGCGCGTGACCGAAGCATTTTCGAGATAACTCCAGCCGCTTTGTATCATGTGACCTTTTGTCTATATATATGTACGCGCGCTTGATTGAAGGAATGCGATGACGAGAGAAGAGAATTAAGCGTTGGTTTGGCGTGGAGCGCAGAGAAGGATTCTTTGATTGTATTACAGTGATAAGTGTTAAATTTATTTTGCGCCAGTGTTTTGGAGTTTTGCTCTATGAAGGTAGAATCAGTTGTGTTGATTGAATTAAGTCGTAGCGCCGATTTTCGCTTTGCAGTGGCAGAGCGCGGAAGAGAATTTTCGTCAGTCGTGAGTCGTAAATTTTATAATACATTCGTTTTAATTAGAGACAGTGGTCTCTGTTTGTTTGCTGAGAAAATTTCTTGACGAATCATTAGAACTTAGCCGAAACCAATTGTGTAAACGCTTCAGACTCATAGCAAACTACTACTTCTTGAGCCGGAATAAAATAAAATTAGACACAGCTTTTTTTCAGCCGAGGTATTCGGGTTACCTTGCTCAATTGGTCCCTTAGGATTCTCAAACATAGTCTGTGACAAAAAATAACCCCGATTCTTTTAATGTACAAAGTGATAGATGTTGTGTGATAATATTGTAAGTGATCTATTAATGTAAAATATTCGAAAGTTGGCAGTAGCGAGTTATTTTTGTACTAGCGGTAACAGTATTTGGCAGCAGCAGTGAGCTATCTTTTTTTCAAAAAATGATGGAATCAATTTTGAAATTACTTCTTATTGAAGTTAAAAGCTCTTCTTACAAATCATTTTTTTGAAATTAATATTTTTAACTTTTTTGCATTTCAACTTTTAAAATAGAATTCAACGAACGGCAATACTGTTTTATAAATTAAAAGCAACAATCTGTTGTAACAAATAAAATTAATCTTAAAATAAAATTTTGTTATCTCATAATTTAATTTATTATAACCACTTTGATTTGGCGTCGTTGACCACTTTTCTGATGATCATCGACCAAATAAAATAGTTTTGAAAAAACTTAATGATTATTGCTATATGTTCTTCTTTTGCTCGTCAAGCTCTAATAAAATAAGCCCAATGCTTAATCTTTGTCGAGTAAGACCTGAGTGGTGTTAGACTGATGAGGTGCTGCCTTAGTCTTGTAACATACTGAATTCTATGGATTTCTTGCTCAACATAGCCGCAAAAAACTTCTAGGTTATTTAATTCTGACGGCGGGGCTTTTGTCCACTAGCAGCGCTATAAAATAGATTTTTCAAGAATTAAGCAATATTTAATCATAATTTCCCAATTGATTATAAAAAAAAAGTTGTTTAAATTTTATATCATATAAAAGATAATTTTTTTCTGAGTAAAATGATAAGAGAACAAAAGACCCCACTTTTCCTTGCAAAAAATCCCTTTTTTTGCCACAATAATTACGACTAGCGACAAATAATCCAAATTTTCAAGTTGCTACGTGTCGCTACGATTGTATTCTGTCTGGCGTAGAAAGTTTCATCTGGATATTTTGCAAAACGCGCGCGAGATATTCAAATTTCTTCCCCGGGGAATATGACGATAGGTACATTACTTATTAGAAAAACCATATTTGGAACTTTATCTAAGTGTGTGTACTTGTGCGGCATTGTTTGAAGCTTTGCGCGCTTTGACTTTGATCAAGAAAAATAGTTTCGGCATTTTTTGGTGACGATTTATAAGGAAAAAAATGCCAAGCTCATAGCTTGTTTTAGCTTGTTCAGCAAAGTAACGTTGTTTCTTGTCACTCAATAAATGCTGATGTAACAAATTTTCATCAACTGATGTATTTTTGCAAAATCATAAAACTACACCGGTATTATGTTGTAGCAAAATATTTTCAATTGGCTAATATACAATTTGCAACTTTAGCAAATAAAAATTTATAAATCAATTTTTTATGCAAATACTAAAATGTTTTGTGTTAAGAGCAATAAACCATTTTTACGAACAGAAGGTCACCATGCATATGGCACACCAATCCTCCATTATTTTTTACTTTAAATTTCCATATTTGTCCTCCTAACACACGAAAAAGCTTCGCAAACTCTATAAATAAAGCAGCTGTCAAACAAGTATTACGACCTGCTTTCGGAGACTCCAAAATATTGCTGTCCGATTCAGATTCTATATTTTGGTTTCTTAGTCTTCTAATTAGTGCTATGACGGAAATCTACAACTGCTTGTCAAGACCGTCAAGCAGATGGGCCTTGTTTGGCAAAGTAAAGAAGTTTCTTGTTACTCAATTGCTGCTTATCTAATACTTTTCTAGTAAGGTATTTTTGCTAAAACATAAAACTGCATCCCTATTAGACATGGTAAAAAGCATTCGTCAATCTCTATACATCGAACCGTTGCTACTCCGCATAGAAAGATCGCAATAGCGCTGGTATGGCCACGTGACACGAATGTCCCACGAACAAACAGCAAAGCAGCTGATGCATGCTCTTTTGAGTGGCAAAAGACCTAAAGAGCAACACAGAACTCACTGGCGAGATTATGCTGAATACCTGGCCTGGTCTCGTCTTGAAATTCCACCGGAAGAATTGCCGCTACTTGTAAGCAATCAAGATGCATCGAGACCCAAACTCAAACTGCTGCTTTCGCAATGCCAAAAAGACAAACGGAAAATACACTGAACTATTTCACGTTTTTTTCCGCAAATGAATGAATGAATAGAAATGCAACAGTTTTATGTTTTACAAAAATATTTTCAATTGGGTTATCTAAATTTTTTTACTTTAGCCAATAGAAATGTACCACTTAGTTTTTTTATGCATTTCGTTTAATAAGTAATAAAGCATTTTTACAACCACAAGTTTAACGTCCATACGTCATAGCAGTCAATTTATTTTTTTTATTTATCCTTCTTACAAAAAAGCGTCGGAGGCACTCTAAATACAGCTACTGTCAAGCAATGACTTCGACCTGCTTGCGGAGATGTACAGTATATTTGTAGCTTTCTTATTTATAGGCATGACAGAAATCTAGAGCTGTCTGCTAAATTCACCACACACTCAGCGGAAAGTGCTGTAAATTTACTTTTTCAAGGACATAATTTTTTAAGATTTCTGGCTTCTACCAAATGCAAGACAGCACTGATAGAAACGGCAGATAGCATTGTGCATTGCGCATGCCGATGACTAGATGCTAGGAATATATCTAGTTATAAGACAGATGGCACTATAGAGTATCATCTGTGGTATTGTGCATCAAACTCTTTCAGGACGGGAGTCACAATATGTGACAATGCCGTTTCTATCAGTGCAGTATCTATTATACTATAACACAGATGGCACTATAGAGTACCATCTGTGACATTGTGCATCAAATCTCTTTCCGAAAGGGAGTCACAATATGTGACAATGCATTTGGCAGAAGCCACAAATTTTAGATTTTTCTCTTCTTACATGACCAGCTCTGCGACTAAAACCTGAATAAGCAGACTGTCCCTGATGTAAGTTTAAAACACGAAACCATGGTTGGGCAGTAAGTTCGGGTTCGTCGGTGCGCGATGCACAATGCCACAGATGGTACTCTATAGTGCCATCTGTCTTACTACTCAACATAAATTTTATTTTTAATTTCAATATAGGAGATATTGAAACGTTGCAGTTCAGTTGTTTTTACTTTTTGTACAATACGAGAAAATGATTGTAAGCTAGAGTTGTGCGTAATCGCCCAATAGTGGGACACTGAAAAATATGTTTTCTATGAACACAACGAGACGAATGTACAAGTTCAACTAAAAACTTATCAATCATTTAAACTTCTTTTCTACCTTTGACAAATGTAAACACGAAATTTCATAATTCATTGTGATGGCATTTACATAGGTAAAACTGGTAGGACATTTTGTACGAGATATAAAGAACACATGCGTGATATGAATCCAAAAATATTTAGCACAATCAGAAAGTAGTGACGTGAACAACAAATCTGCTCCTGTGAAACATGTATTTTTACAAAATCATCATATGGATTGGAATAGCTCAAAAATTTTGGTGAAAGAAACAGATTATAAAAGAAGAAGATTTTTAGAGTCCATTTTTATTCATTCAAATAATCATGCTTTTAATGACAAAATCAATTGTTTTTATCCAACTGCTTATTATAATGTAAAAACTTTGAAATAATTGAAATCTGTTAGATGTCGTTATAGATTACAAATGTACTTTTACTTTTTTTTTCCTTTTTTTCACGGCTGTGATTTTATTGCCGATGACGTTTATGCTTCATTTAATCTCCTGAAGAAGGTTTACTGATTTTATAGAATATCAAAACGTCAAGTTTTTATTCTTGTTTTTATCTTTGAATAAAGGTTTAACAGCAGTTTAGACTCTAATTTTATCAGAAGATCATAAATAAAAATTTTAATAAAAAGAAGGATGATGAAAAGGTTGACGCTAAGGCAGTGTTTCTAAACCTTTTTTTTGCCATGCCCCATTTAATCACTTTTAAAATTTGATTTGCTCATGTGGTGATACATAACCGTAAGAGTTAAAAAAATATTCGGGAGAAATTTACTTTGCCCTAGACTGGTGAAGACAAAAAAATTCATCACTCTGAAACTGTCTGATTTCTTCATTTTAACCCAAAAGACTTAAGTGGCCTCCTTCTATTTTTCCATCACATTTTTCCATCACAATAGTAATGTCTTAAACCTCCATGCCCCACGTTGAAAACTACTGCGCTAATGTGTCGCTGCCGCAAAAGTTTTGTAATACCTGTATATAAGTGGAAAAACAAAAATAAAAGTAAATGTTTTTCACATGAGTAGGTTTTCAAGCTAATTTATCGATCATTCTAACCGCTGTTTTACCTTGGACAAAGTGGTTTTATTCTCAAACTTGCAAATATTTTGTTTTTTATAGTACTTGTTTTGAGGGATGAACTTTTATCTACCAATTACGGATCTAATCGAACAGTTTTTGATGCTTGTTTTAGGTAAATCGCACCCCCCATAAATATCTATCTTTTTGCAAAAGCGACGCGTAGGCGTAAAAAGTTGAATTTTCTTGCAAAAAATTGTAATAAATTTTTTCACGAAATTTTATTTACCAAAAACTGTCTTTATCTTTGGCCATAATATAAAATTATAAAGTAATAAGCACAGAAATTTTTTTTTATTTTTTTTTTATTTTCGTCTCTATATTTATCCTCCTGACTCACAGGAAAGCGACGGAGGCGCTAATACATAGGGTAGGCAATTACCCCGACCTGCTTCCGGAGATGCCAAGATATTGCTGTCCGCTAGTAATTAAATAGAGATATAACTGTAATTTAGAACTTCTTGCCAGGACCACCAAGCAAGCGAAAGTGCCGTAAAGTGTCGTCGTCGTCGTTTAAAAAGGTATCCACTCCAGGTCAGACACAAACAGGACTGGGGCCGAGGGTTTATTCTTTTACTACCCCAGACTGTTGCACTGCCTGAATCAGATGCTGGCAGTGATGTTATTAAGCCAGCATCGAGTTTCGTTATCCAAAACCGTCAGACCTCGTGCTCCATGTGGTGCCCGATGTATAGGGCACGCTGTTAGTACATGGTCTGCGGTTTGCTCAGAGGCGCCACACTTGCAATTCGGTGAAGGAGCGAGACTTCATTTGTGTATGGACGAATGGAAACGCCCAACACTTTTGGCCATAAAGTGTTTTTCTCAAGGACACAACAGAATGCGGTGCTTTAACGGTGCTTTAACCACTCGACCACGCTGCCGACTATTCCATAACGTGATTATTCCATAACGTGATTGGATGCTATGCGACGACATCAAAATAAATTGTGAATGAATCTTAGAATCGGTTAACACGTAAAATGTTTGTATTGCTTGTAATAGCGATGAGAAAACACATTATAAAAAATACCATTACGAAAAGAACAAAACTATTTACGTGTTGGGTAACATCTAATTATAATAATAATAATACACAAATCTATATAGCGCTTTTTGCAGAAAACTAATTTGATCAAAAGCGCTTTACAACAAAGAAATCAAAAAAGTGAAAATCGTGAGACATTACAACATTACCGTAATATTAATTGAAAAAAGCAAGAGTGTGAAGATGAGTTTTTAATAACAATTTAAATTAAGAGATTGAACAATTTTTAAAATCAAGTTGTTTTTCGGCTACGTGGTCTGGTAATGTTGTCTATTAACTGTAGATCAACATTTACTTGGTTCAAATCCTAGTAATTTATGCATTACTGACGAGCTTTAACAAGAGCGAAAATTAAGTCTGGTGCTTCTCGTTTTAAGTGGCTTTGTTGATTATATACAATATATATGGTTTGTAATTACTTTATGTTCATATTTATATATTCTGCATTAATAAAATAAGTTCAAAGTTGTTTTTTACATTTTTATTGTAATCACATTTTTAGAACGATTAAAAGCAATTATCAGATCGGCTTGAAATCGTAACTGAATTCCACTAGGCCTACATTGATTTATGACAAAAGTATGACAGTGTATAAAAAATATGTCTTAAAACTTTTTCCAAAATATTTCTACAACAGTCTCGTATTTGATTAGAAATGGAGGACAAATATAGCAGAATGTTGTTGCTAGCTAATTCAACTGTTGATCGCATTTGTCTCCTGTGAATCCAGGATTGCATCGACATTGTGGTTTGTATTCTGAAACAAATCCGTTGTTTTGGCAATCTCTCCACTCGAACTACAAACAAAAAGGTAAAATAAAAAAATAAAAAATAAAAAAATTTTTGATTTGCCTAATTTCTTGATGCGTATAATTAAAAGTCAATTGGCGATACAAATATCTCAAAAGATTTTTTATCTGACATATATCGGGAGGAATCTTCAGAATGAACTGAGAGCAATCTGATGGTGTTTATATAAAAAAGGAGAATGAGTCTGATTGGTTAAAAAAAGGCAGCCATTCAGGAATAGAAAAGAAAGAACCAATCAAATGCGCTCTTGTTTTCTTTTCCTATTTCTGATTGGCTGCCTTTTTTTTTAACTAATCAGACTCATTCTCTTTTCCTATTGTTGTAAACTAATGCAAGCAAATAAACATTAGCTTTATTCAACTGAAAAACGCTGCATCTACTAACTGTGATAACAACAATTGAAAAAATAGGAATTTTACCATACGCGTAACTGCCAAGGCAGCCGTAAGCACACCACGAATTATGCAGGGAGATGACATGTGATTAGTACAGTACAAGCGCACAAAATGCGGGTTCGATTACAGGACATTCACCCTCGCTCGCAAGAAAGTAAAGATTACGTTACAGAAAAATGCATACACGAAAATAAGTAGGGCTAAGAAAACAAACACAAAGCAAAACAGTCAACTAATTGTACTTTCATCTTTCGGGGGGTCGTCTTTGACGACTGGAGCGCCAATTTAATGAAGTTGTAGCTCAGGTTGATTATCCCAATCATTTGTTCCTGGAAAATCATGCGAACCACTGTCCGGTCTTTCTAACGTAGAAAACGGAATTTCGTTACTTTGCGAAAGACTCTGGGACTCATTTGCTTCTCTTGGACCGGCTGGAGTAGGTGCAATATCTCTAGCAGAAACAGTTACCTCGCGTCCTTCGGGTGATCGTACGACGGCGTAATTCGGATTAGCGTTGAGCAAATCCATTTCTTCTATAACAGGATCATACTTATTTCGTATATGTTTACGCATATACACAGGTCCAGGTTCAGTCATCCAGATTGGAGCGTTGGTACCAAACATTGAACGACAGGGAAATTTTAAAACGATCATGGGGAACTTCATTCGTAGCTGTGCAAAGTAATGATCGCAATGAGTGAAGAACTTCTGGGATAACCATCTCCCAATTAGCGATTTCTAAGCCGTTTGTGCGGAGCGCCAGTTTTATGGTGTTCCAAATTATTCCATTAAAACGTTCGCACTGAGAATTACCACGAGGGTTATACACGGAGGAAAATGTACTCGCGATTCCCCGTTCGTTAAAAAATTCTTTTATCTCTTTCGATACAAAACACTTTGCATTATCACTGTGTACAATAGCAGGAAAACCAAAAAAACTAAATAGTGATCTTAAACACGATATAACTGTGCGAGAACTGGTATCTTTACAGGCGAAAACAAAGGGAAATTGTGAAAACTCATCGACAACAGTAAAAATGTATTGATTTTTGGTTTTGAAGGCAGAGGACCTTTAAAATCCATACTTAATCTTTCGAAAGGTTGCGAACTTTTAATTAAATTTACAATAGGCTTCATTTGGCTTCATTTCACAAATTCCACAGGTACTAGTCATTTTTTTTACGTCGTCAAGCGAATATGGCAAATTTCTTTGTGGGATGTAGTGATACATTCTAGTTATCCCCAGGTGACATAAACCCGCATGAATTTTATAAAGCGCATTTACAGTTGTAGCAGCACAATATACCCGGACAATGCGTCAGAAACAACATTAAATTTTCCTTGACGATAAACGATATCATAACAATATTACTCAATTCTATTCTCCACCGCATAATCTTGTCATTTTTAATTTTGTTACGCCAAGAATTACCAAACATAAAAGCCACAGAATTTTGATCTGTTATTATAGTGAATTTGCGAGGAAATAAATAGTGCGACCATCGCCGGACCGCTTCAACAATAGCTGCAGCTTCCTTTTCCACGCTTGCATAACATTTCTTGTTTGAATTGAGTGTTCTTGACCAAAAGGCGACGGGTCGACCATTTTGCTGTAGAACTGCAGATACAGCAACATCGGAAGCATCGGTTTCCAATGTAAACGGGGCATTTTCATCTACACTTGCTAGTGTCGCATCAGCTAATTCACTTTTCAACTGATAAAAACAACGTACAGCATTTTTGTTCAAAGGAAACGTTTGCGATTCTACTTGGGGTTTTACTTTACAAGAGAAGTGAGGCAACCATTTTGCATAATATGCGAAGAGGCCGATTGCCCTGCTCAACTCTTTTTTTAATTTTGGTACGGGTATATCCAACAAAGTTTTTACACGCTCAGGGTCTGGGCGCAGTGTACAATCATGGATTTAGTACTCCAATAACGAAATACAATCGGACGAATAAGTACATTTGTTCTTATTAAATGTAAGATTATGTTTTGCTGCTGCTTCAAGAAATTGCTTAAGATTTGCATTGTGTTCTTCTTTGGTCTTGCCACAAATAATGATGTTGTCGAGGTATGCGAATGCTCCTTTACAATTATTGCGTTCGATTATATCATCAATTATCCGTTGGAACCATGGAACCGCATTAGTCAGACCAAACGAAATTCTTCTACTTTGATAAAGCTTTCCATTAGCCTCAAAAGCTGTATACGGTCGGTCTTCTATTGGAATTTTGACCTGGTGGTAAGCACTTTTCAAATCTAAAGTGCTGAAATGGGAGTATTGCACTACTTTATTTACCAAATTTTGCATGTTAGGCAGTGGATAGCCATCTAATAACATATATTTATTAATGGTCTCACTATAATCAATGCACATTCTTTTTTTATAATTGTCTCCAGTCACGACAAGAACTTGTGCACGCCAAGGGGAAGAGCTTGGTTCTATAATTCCTTCTTTCAAGTCGTTCTTTATTGTTTCAGCAATAAACTTTTCGTTTGCCAAAGAATGCTTACGCGATTTCGTGATTATAGGTTTACAGTCACTTGCTAAATGTTCGAACAATCGTGGTACAACATTTGTCTTAATACATTTCAGCGCGTTAATGCACAACAAAGGTCTTGGACCACCAAAATTAAATCGAACGTGATCATGTAACCTTAAAATATCTTGCTTCACAATAACATCGGTGAGTAAATCTTTAACATGCAGTTTTACATTGCGGTAGGTTCGATTTTGCAAACGAATCGTAGACAAAGCTTCTTTACTTTGAAAACAGTTTCCGGTTACTGCTAAACCAATCTCGTTGCTCTCATTACTAAGCTGAAATCTATTTGCAATAGCAAATTTTTGATTAACATAACTCAACGTTGAACCGGTGTCAATTAGGGCGTTCGCAGCAACATTGTTTACCAATATACACACATTTACAATATCAGGGACGCCAGCGGTATCGTTTAAAACTGCTACATCATTATCATTAGAAACAATTGAACATAAAAAAAAAAGTTTGCGAAACTAAGTTGAATCAATCGTAGTCGTGTACAAGATGGTACCTTATAAGTGATTAGGGCTGCATGTCGCATTCACGATCAATTTGTTACTCAAAGAGCTTTTTAATGAGCGCCATCTGTTCAAAAGAAACTCCAAAACTAAAGATAACATATATAGTACAATTGTGAATTTTGTAATAACAACACGACAAGGCCCTGTTTCGACCTTTTTTCATCTTTGATTTTCGAAGTTGTAATCATCGCCAAATTTTGTGCATTCGTGGTAAACTATATATTTTACTGTAACTTTGTTTAGCTTGCTCTAAGACTTTATAATTTAGCGTATATATACCCGTCGTCGTCAGCAAACATCTTCAGTCAGAAAGCTTCGAGCTGTGGAAAGGCTACTTGTAAACAGATTGAAAATCCTCATGGGACCAGAAAACACTATTTGATTTTTATTAAGCAGAAATTCTTTTCCGAGAAGTACGCTAGAGAGTTTGAAGACTGCATGCACATATGATTTTACAGTATATTATTGTACTAGTATCGAGCTCTTTGTCTTGTATATGTACGTAATTATACACACCTGATGAGACCTAATTAGGTCAAAACAGGGCCTTGTCGTGTTGTTGTTACAAAATTTACAATTGTACTATATATGTTATCTTTAGTTTTGGAGTTTCGTTTGAACAGATGGCGCTCATTAAAAAGCTCTTTGAGTAACAAATTAAACAATTGAACAGTTAGATCTTTTAAACCGGGAATGACATTATCTCGCAAAATGTCCATAGCTACCGCATTTAAAACACTTACTTTTTTGGGCGGGACATTGAAACTTTTTGTGGCGTTGGTTTGCACCGCAGCGTTCGCATTTCTTCATCTGCCGTCGAATTACACAAGCATCAGATGGCTTTTTGGAACAAAACGATTCAATCTTTGAAAGTCTCATTTCACAACTTTCGATTGCAGAAACCGGGCTAACTTAAATAGCTTTACCATCAGTAGCAGTATGACCCTCCGAATTTTTCTGAGCCGTCTCAAAACATCGGGCTTGATTAAATATGGCTTCTAACGTCATCGATTCGTCTCTTGTATTCTCTAGCAGTCTAGATCTAATCGATGTAGATAGTAGACCAGATATGAGGCATTAAGAATTGCTTCACTTCTACAAACATCAGCACTTACTGATCGGTAATTACAATCTTTTGCCAATTGCTTTAATTTCTGCGAATAGTCGTCCAACGACTGCTCTTGCTGCTGCTTGCATGTCATCAGCAAATGTCTTGCAAAAATGATTTTGCAAGGTTTGACGTAAAGTCTTTCCAAGGTTTGTATCGCTTCTTGGTAGGTGCGACATTCACTCACATAATCGTATACATCTTTGCTGACATGAGCAATTAAACATTTCAATTTATCTTCATTAGATATTGCAGGCTCAGCAGGAAAAAAATTTACGAAATTTGAAAATGTGGAATACCAATGCCTCCACTCTTTACTAGCTTGCTTCGAATTAGGATCGGCATTGAAAACCCTTGTTTAATAAACTTGCTATCCATTTTTTTTTTTTTTTTCTGTTGAATAAATTGTTGTAGACTAATGCAAGCAAATAAACATTAGCTTTATTCAACTGAAAAACGCTGCATCTACTAACTGTGATAACAACAACTGAAAACATAGGAATTTTACCATACGCGTAACTGCCAAGGCAGCCGTAAGCACACCACGAATTACGCAGGGAGATGACATGTGATTAGTACAGTACGCGCGCACATAATGCGGGTTCGATTACACGACACCTATATAACCACGATCGGATTGCTCTCAGTTCATTCTGACGATTCCTCCCGATAAGTGTCAGATGAAAAGTCTTCGAGAAATGAACACGCTTTTCAAAGCTCTCTTGATATAATTAATTATAATTACTGCAATTTTGACTGTATCCTTTTAAAGTAATTATTCAGATGTTCTAGCTATAATGCTTTAAAGTAGCATAAATTAAATACAACAATTTTTTATGTAAATTTTACATTTATAAAGACAATAATGAAAACACCCCTACAGCCTGTTTCATTTTGTTCAAGGAACCATTGAAGGGTCTTATTCAAATAGAAATGAGCATTTTCACTTTGACAACACTCAAACATTAAGAGCTTTTATTAAACTCTCTACAAGACACATCGATTAATTTTTCCAAATTCCATTTTTAAAATTTACTTAAGAACGCCAGCAAATGTATGAAAAAGGAAAGGCTTGAGAAAAGGATCTCTCTTTTTAAATAATATTGTTTTTGAATATGAACAGATTTTAAGTGTACTAAAGTCACTCCGTTCTGCAAAACCTAAATTTAATAAACTTTTGCCGTCATAAAATTAAGGTATAGAATTTATTTAGCTGTTTTATTGTTGTTCGGTTATTATGTGAAATGTTTTCAATTTTTGTGCAACTTACGTTTGATTCTTCGAAAATGTCTACAAATTTTAAAGGTTTTTATAAATAATACTTACTCAGGTTTATATATGACAGTTATATTTCATTTTTTTATCACAAGTCAGCAACAAGAAAAAATAATGAGGAAAAAAGAAATTAAATTAATCAAAGAGAAGAGAAAAACTTCTTTTGTAAACCAATTTTTCACTTATTTTGTTTTATAACTAAATAATTCGTTTAAACTTTGCGATCAACAAAACATTTTTTTCTAATTTTTATTAAACCAGCGGCTCTCAATTAGTGGGCCATAGAAGCATTTTGAAGTGGGCAACATAGTTATTGGAAAAACTGCTACATTTGTTGGAAAATTTACGTAGTTTTATTCGTGTCACAATAGTTAATTTTACACTTATATGTTTATTCCATGGTTTTTCAAATGCTGGACCAATGTGTTGAAAGAATATGATTGCTGCTTTAAAAAGTAATATCTGTTTACATCATAAGTTTTTTACCATTATCAACAACTTTGAGAACTAGAAGCCTGAAAGTTACTTGAAGACCAAAAAAGCAAGGTCTTTCACTTTGATTTGTGGTAGAACTCGGAGAGGGAAGACTAAAAAAGAGAATTTTTTTTACATATAGCAATTCAATTCCGTTTATAGTTTTTTAAACCGCGATGGTAAAATTGCTGGGAAGTACTGCTCTAAACTGACTTTTTTCAACTTTTATGTTTTATTCAAACCATTTAGTTATGATATTAAGAAAAACTTTATAAAAATATTAAGAAAAACCATTAAGAAAATATTAAGAAAAACCATTTAGAAAAAATCTACCAGTGAACTAGCTCAGTACTCAGCAATTTTTTTAACTCACGGCACAGTTAAAAACTTCTACAGTTTGGCGGCTCTCTTTGATCAAAATTGATAAACACCTAATCAATTAAACACAAAATCGACTTAAAAATTTTTTTAATGAATAAAAGAGACTATCTGAAGTTGCAATTGTAAAAATTAAATGATAAAAGAAATAAATTTCGATTTTGCTTTTAAAAAAATATGTTCAGGTTACCCTCATCCTACCGCACATCTACTATCGTCTTGCGGCATACTACTGTGCCGTAGCACATCAGTCATAGGCCTACTTCGTCATTGCCAGTTTCAACTCTTTGTCATTGTATAGTGCTTGGTTAATTTGCATTGTCACAGATTATATCTATTTATAATATTGATACAATGTTGATTTCAGCTTTAGCATTACATTGTTTAAGAGGATTGGACCAAACTAACTTTAATTCATTGTTTAAATGCTATTATTTTCAAGGTTTTTATTGAAAATCGTGAGGTTTCTGAGTTTATATAAACAATTACTTGAAGTTACAAATTTAGAAACAATGTTTTTTTTTTTTTTGTTTTTGAGATAATATTGTGAGTTTGTGTGTGCTGATGTAGTGCATATGAACGCTGTAAGCACAATTAGTTAAATCAGTGTTGGTTATCTGCAGGCCTTCTGTTTACTGATTTTTTTTTGTTTTTTTCTATCGTCTGCTGAAATAATTCATACTTTTAATCATTCACAATAGTACTTTTGTTCCTGACGCACGTGGAGTCTGCGACAGCCACAGAAACTAAACTGTTTGGGAATAGCTGTACTGTGAAAAGAAACAGCCAAATAGTCCAGTCTAACTATTTAATTTAATTTCCAATATAATTCGCTTCAATTTCTTTAATTATTTCTATTACTTTTACAATTCAACTTATTCAAATAGATAAACCAACAGTTCCAATATTTCTCTTTAGTTAAAAACTGAACTGTAAATTTTTAAGTTGCTTATTCGAAGGAAACGCATTGAAAAAGAATTGCTACAATAAAGAATTAAACGTGGCCAGCTTGTAACATCTGTTACGTCACAAGCGCCAAATGATTCAATGTTTTACGAACTATATGGCAACGGAAAATGAAATTTACAAAGTTAATCGTTCGGACCATAGGCGGCCCCCATTATGTGTGTCGGCATCAGCGCATACATAATGTAAAACAACTAAACAAGGGGGAGAACGATGTATCAAAATTTACAAACAAGGTAAGTAACACAAAGAATTCACAACAGTTAAGTTCTAGGCATATGCGTATACGATAAATGAAAAGGCAATTAAACAAGATGCAACAAAACTGTCAAAGCGTGTATGTACAATACTGTATAAGTGATTTCGTAAACGAACACAATAATGTCACATAGCATTACTCCAATTCCAAAGGCGCAATTTTCGAAATGTCACGATCAATATACGTAACAACGGGTTTACCATTACAATCACAAGACGATACTGCAATCTTAGCTCGACGTACCAAGGCTTTGCCCCTTCGCATTTGTGGGAGGACCTCTGAGATACGTCCAAGCCTATAATTTCCCCTTTTGTTGAAGTCACCCGGACCCCCGACTACCACCATCTGCCCAACGTGGAGATTGTCAGCAACCGTTAACCATTTCTTACGTTTTTGGAGAAGGGGAAGGTAAAATCTTATCCAACGCTCCCAGAACTGTTGTGCAAGTGATATGTTGTATCTATAATCGCGTCGGAGATGATCCTTATTGTGTGGTTGTCCAAGCGGTGTGTGTGGATCATTTAAAGGTGTCAAGAGTGAAGACGGTGATATTGCAGTGTAATCACGCGGATCGTCAGAAAGAGGTGTCAGTGGACGATCATTAACTATGCGCGTAGCATTGCAGATGTATGTTTGCAGTTCAATCAAGGTAGGTGTTCTAGGAAACTTAGTGACTTGTATGAGTGTGCGTTTGAACACCTTTATAAGGGACTCCCAAGCGCCACCTTGAGAGGGACTATATGGTGGAATGAATTCCCACGAAATTTTCTTTTTCCTAAAAAACGACTGAAGTTTGTCTGCCTCAAGAAGTTCGGGCAGCACGTGGGCGGCGGCTTTGAAAGTAGTTCCATTATCCGAGTACATACTAGATACAGAACCTCGCAGGTCTACAAATCTAGAAAAGGCCATTATGAAATTGCTCAAGTCAAGAGAAGTCACTAGTTCAACGTGAATCGCACGAGTTGATAAACAGGTGAAAAGTAGCCCCCATGCTTTCCTTTCACTTCGGCCTTCTTTGTATGGCAATGGGCCGAAGTAATCACAGCCAGTATTAAAAAAGGGCTTATTGTGAGCAGCCAACCTAGAAGCAGGGAGGTCCGCCATAAGTTGACGAACGGGCCTCGCCTTTTGCAAGTTGCAAGCGTTGCACTGATTTAAATAATGCCTGACGCTAGACAATCCTTTTATAATCCAATATTTTTGGCGAGTCAGCATCAGAGTGTATTGAATCCCTGCATGTGCAATTTCTTGGTGACAATTCAGTATCACTAACCTAGTAAGTGGGTGTCGTGATAGGAGAATGACAGGATGTTTTGCGTCTGTGGGAAGATCAGCTTCTCCCAATCTTCCTTCGATTCGAAGTGTTCCATCTGGAAAGGCAGCGGGGCGAAGACAACGGATTGAGCGTAAATCTTTAAGGTGTCTGCGTTCAGAATTTGATAACGTTTTAGCGTTTAGCCGTTTGATTGCATCTTCCAAAGAGTCAGGAGATTCTGCTTGCAAGCTGTCGAAAACTGTGCAGAAACATTCTCGCTGCACATATAGCACTGTAGAGTGTAATGCTTTTTCAAGATATATAGCGTTTAAGCGTGGCTTATGAAACTCTAGTTTCTTTGCTTTTGCAATCACAAATTCTACAAAGGCAGCAAGGTATCCCAACCTCTTTTTCAGAGTGTACAAGTTTGGTGAAGTCTTTATGACACGAGTGAGTGTTGCCTTTGGTTCTTTGCAAAAAGCTGTTCTCAATTCAATTCGAGCATCACGTACAGTTAAAGGAATACTGTTTACGTTGAATTTATCAGGTGGCAAATGAAGAAATTGTGGACCTTCGATCCAAAGTTTTGTGCGGGTTTCAAAGTGTTTGTTAGCTAGAGGTCTCGTGGCCACATCTGCTGGATTACTTTCGGTTTCGCAATAACGCCAATCATTTGAGGAAGAGACTCGGCGTATTAATTCCAGACGACGTGAAATAAACTTTGGTAATCTCAGATTAGGGTTAGTGACCCATTGAAGAACTACTTTAGAATCACACCAAAAATGTCGAGAGTAGTGCGGTAATCCTAAAGCTTTAGCAGCGCTTGCCATGAGTTCTGCACTCATCACAGCAGCTACCAGCTCTTTTCTTGCTATAGGCCAGTTTTGTTGATGTATCAAAATTACACGGCTTTTTCCATAAACAAACGCCGCATGGGCATGATTATCAATGATTCTACGAAGGTAGATTACGCTACCGTACGCTTCCATGGATGCATCCGAAAACGCATGCAGCTCATAAAGAGTTTCAACGGTAACTTTAACCTGTGGAGCATTTGCAAAGTACCATCTGGGAACAGAGATTTCTTTTAATTTAAGAAGTGTTTGACTCCAATCTTTCCACGCTCTCTCATGCTTTGCAAGGACGGGTTCATCCCAGCTCAACTGATCCACAGCGAGTTGTTGCAGAATGAGGCGTCCTTTCAAGAGAAAAGAAGCAGTATATCCCAGTGGGTCATATTGTTGGCTGATTTGACTTAACATAACTCGTCGAGTATATTTGTCTAGCAGATGAAAGCCAAACTCGACTTTCAGAGTATCTTGTTCACCATTCCAAATGCAACCTACTGCTTTGAATTGTGGAAGTAAGTCCTCATCTTTTTTCAGGTCGATCGTTCTGACGGATGATGCCAGTTTATTTTTATCTACATTAGCAATGACGGACTTGGCCGCTTGGTTTGCAGTCCATTTCACAAGTTGAAAACCGCGGCTGGCCAGAAGATTGATAGACTCAGTGGCTATGGTTTCGGCTTCTTCTAGGGTGTCTGTGCTAACTAGAAGATCATCCATGTACATGCAATGTTGAATCGCGTGTAGAGTGGGGTTACTGGCATTGGTAGGATTTTCCTTGGCTATCTCTCTTATACTACGGCAAGCGATGTATGGAGAACTGACCACACCCCAGACGTGTCTAGTAAATTTATATGGTTTAAGCTTTCCATTTAAAATGTCATCATTGTCGTACCACAAGATTCTAAATAAATTCTGTTGGTGTTCAGGTAAAAGAATTTGAAAGAAACACTTGGTAATATCTGCCATTATTGCATATTTTTCTATGCGAAATCTTGCTAAAACATGGGCCAGAATGTTAAGCATGTCAGGACCAGAATAAATAAAATCATTGATGGACCATCCTGATCACTTAGCAGAGCCGTCATAGACAACTCTGGGTTTTGCTTGATTTGTAATAAAGTATGGGAGATAGTTTGTTTGCTGATCCGTGTTTTCTTCAGCGAGCATAATGAATTTGTTCTCTTTAAGTCCTTGAATGGCATTAACAAGAGATAATTGTAGGTCAGGTTGTCGTAACATGTGCTTGCGCAGTCCATTAGCACGTCTTCTAGCTAATTCGTAATTACTTGGCAGTTTATGGATGTCTTCCTTTAGAGGAACAGGTATCTGATATCGACTATCAATGACTCTAATGTTATCTTCGACTAGTTGTTCAGCTTTTTTGTCGTTTACCGAGGGTTGTATGACCTCGTCCTCTTTTGTGAATTCACGAACAATTTGTTCTAATTCTTTAATTCTGATATTGTCACTTACAGAAATTTTGTGAGTTTGGCAATTCATTCCTTTCTGGAATTTTCCTCCAGATGCTATCCACCCGAGTGGGGTTTCAATAGCATGAGGTTCGCCTTCATTACCAGTTCGCTCTTGTAAAACCCTCATTAAGGCAGAGTTGTCAAGACCTATCAGAACATCAACACCCGAACGCTCAGGAATCATGTATGAAACGACATCATCAAATTGTGGGTACTCCGACAAATCCTGACAGTGAGGCAGAGTGTAGCCCTCATCAGACCATGGTGAGACTACCAATGCCTGCAGCCCAAGAAAGTGTTTGTTATTGTGTAGTGATTTGAGGTTGAACACTACATTCTCCAGCTCGCTTGTTTCACTGGATGAAATTGTATGTAAGGTAATTTGTGATTTTCCTACAGGCACAAGATCGAGTTCTTCCAATAGTGTTTTAGATATTAGTGTCACTTGTGACCCAGGATCATGCTGCGCATAAACCAAGGTATTTTTTCCTGTGCATGGGTTGCTTATTTGTACAGCAGATATACGTGTCAAAATACCTGTTTGTTGTGCCTCTATCTTCCTCACTACCGAGGTACTAGCCTTTTGATTATAAGATGGGAGTGAGGCGGCCCCAACAGCCACCCTTTCAGTAGAGCTGACATTTTCGATGGGATATGTGGGAAAGGACGTATTATATATTTCGTGTAGTGAAGTAGTATGCTTAGGCACTGCCATGCGTTGTTTGCAGTGCTTACATTTGCAAGGAAACTTACAATCTTCTACAGAGTGAGATTGCAAGCAATTAAGGCAACGATGAGCCTGAATAATAGCGTTTCGTTTTTCTTCTGGGGTCAAACGTTGATAGTTATCGCAATTGTATAAGAAGTGCCGTTTCTCTGATGTTTCAGTGGAGCACATGAAACACCTAGGAGATTGTTGCCATTTAGATGCTTCACTTGGTGCACTTGCTGCAGGTGCTGATCTTGTTATTATAGACGTTGTTGTCGCCGAATTTCCCGTTTTTGTTTGGACATTTGTGTGATGTACTTTAGCCCGTTGCGTAGATCGATTCTTCTCTCCTCTGTCAGAAGAGCACAAAAATCGCTCTGCAAAGGTTGTTTTAACAACCTGTAGCTCTCTGTTAAGGAATTGTTTGAAAGAGTCGAATGATGGTTGCCCCGTGCTGCCAAAGTTATCATGTAAGAAATATGTGTACTGCTTCTTAAAGTTGTAAGGGAGTCGTTCACCCACATCGACAATAAAGTTACTGTCAAGACTGTGCATTTGTTGGTGGGCCCTGGCATACAGTTCGCAGTCGTTAAGGTCAGAGATTAGTTTCTCTAAGGTTCCTGCATCCATACGGGGTAATTTTGCTCCTGAACGAATTTGCCTTACAAGTGGTTCCGCAAGAAAACTGCAGCATCCATAGCGAAGTCTGAGTCCTTCCAGGGCTCGCGTGATTTGTGTGTCTATATCCCAACCTGGTACAGGTGGCACCAGAGCCGAAATGGCTTCTCGCGCGCCTTCCTGACAGGAAGCACGGAGAATATCCATTTTACGGTGTGAAATGGGACATCGCTTAATCAGTTCTCTTATCTGATTTTGGAAAAAGATGAAGGGAAGGTTGCGACCAGAGTATCTGATTTCGCGAGCCTCCTCTAATAGAATATGGTATTCTTGCAGGGCAATATGTGAAGAATTACTACTGTGAGGGCTTCCTTGGAATTCTTGATTTTTAAGTGTTGAAACCCTATTCTGTGAATAAGGGTCGTGCTGTGTAGAGTATCCTCTGTAGTTTCGCAGTGGAGTAGACTTTGTGTTAGCAATACTTTCCACTAGTGGTTTGTATAATTGAGCATGTGGTTGAGCATTAGCAAATTCTTCTGTGTGTTCAGGTGTAACGTCACAAAGCCTTTTCCTAGGTTGCGTATGGGGAAGTGGCTTGCAAACCTTTTGTTGATTTCGTGAACGAGCACTTACAACGGAGTTTGGATTTGATAAGTGCAACATTTGCTCCTCGGCGTCTAGTTCAGCCTGTCTAAGCTCGAATTCAATTTCCCGTTGTTTTTGCTGGAATTCAGCTTTTTGTCTTTTAAGCCGCAGCGAGATTTGTTTTCTGGCTAGTTGCGATGATGTGCAACTTCTTGAGCTGCCACTCCCAACATTGCTAACAGAGTCGGAGGGTTCGATGTTTGGCATGTTTGTGTTAGTGTTCGAGAGCATTTGATTTTGTGATGAATGTGTTTCAATGTCTAGCGGAGTGAGCCCACTATTGTTTTGAACGCTAGCATGCCATTTCTGATAAACATCTATGATATTCAGTCTCAGTGCTCCCAAACGATTGTATATCCTCTGACTTTCGCTTTTACCTTCCCCAGACGCCTGCCCCTGACGCGCAAGTATCTCGGCATCGAGCGCATGGTACTTATCATTAATAAGGGCAACATTTTCGTAACCCGTACTTTCATTAAGTGTCGCAATAAAAGATTCGCCAGCGGACATTAATTCCCGTACTTTAGCACGGTGATTTCGCATTTCCTTTTGACTATCATCGGTAACGTCCCGAGACATAAGCGACTGCTTTGGGCTAGACCCTTCAGCCATATTAATTTGTAAGTAAGGAATGAAAATTACTTTACACGACGGTAAATAAATTATAACTTGAAAAGGTGAAATAAATATAAATATATCACGCAGTTTGCCAGTTAATACAACGCAAAATTTGTTATATAGTTAATCAAGTAGGTTAATAATATAATTAATAACAATTATCCTACTGTTCGTTATGCTTGCTTTTTTATTGTATTTGCTTGATTGACAGCTGCTGGTAAGATGGCTTCTTTCTTCCAGCTAGCGAGTGTGAATTTGAGAAAAGCGGATTGAATCTTCACTCTTCAGAACTTGCTATTGCCTTGCGTTTTTAACTGGAGTTTTCAGAAATTTTATCTTGATATAATTTTATCTCACTTAGAAATTTATCTTTTTCTATGTTCCTGACGCACGTGGAGTCTGCGACAGCCACAGAAACTAAACTGTTTGGGAATAGCTGTACTGTGAAAAGAAACAGCCAAATAGTCCAGTCTAACTATTTAATTTAATTTCCAATATAATTCGCTTCAATTTCTTTAATTATTTCTATTACTTTTACAATTCAACTTATTCAAATAGATAAACCAACAGTTCCAATATTTCTCTTTAGTTAAAAACTGAACTGTAAATTTCTAAGTTGCTTATTCGAAGGAAACGCATTGAAAAAGAATTGCTACAATAAAGAATTAAACGTGGCCAGCTTGTAACATCTGTTACGTCACAAGCGCCAAATGACTCAATGTTTTACGAACTATATGGCAACGGAAAATGAAATTTACAAAGTTAATCGTTCGGACCAACTTTCAACAATTAATTTTTGCTAAATAATAATTTTAGAATTGCTTAGCAAATTGATATTCTTTTATTTCTGCACATATTCATTTTTAACTAGTTTTAATTTTCTTTTTTTTTTTTATAATGCCATGTCTAACATTTATTTTTGGAAACTAAGCCACGATTATAATGACATTGTATTTATGACAAAAGCTTTACGTACAATAACACTTGGGATAAAAAGTTTATTACTTGTTACTGTCAGCTGAATATCGAGCTTTTGAATTGGTTTAAAAAGCGATAACTTTCAAAGTCTTTTAGAGAAAACAAGTTGTAATTTTTTTTAAATTGAAAAAAAAACTGAAACTTTGTTCAGGCTCGGAATAACAATTAAAAATGTTACGGTGAACAATGTTTTTTAGGTGCTTTTGAAATTACAAGACGTATATCTTCTCTGAGGACGCATGACGTCAGCCGCAGTTTGGTGATCACTAGTTTAACCTAATTTAGATTGAAAAGACTTTTCTTTGTGTTAAAAAAACTGTTATTATTTGCGCAATTGTGTTTATTTTACGACTTTTCGGCCATTTTATTCATATAAAAATTTAAGCAATTTCTACAAAAACAAATGAGTAATTTTAAAGTTATTAATTGTATCCAAACAACTAGTCAATATTTTTTAAATTAAATTTGAAAAAAGGATAAAGGCTGTGTTATGTTTGAAACTTTGGTTGAAAGCTGCTCAGGTAACCTGAAAAGAGAAACTTTCTGTTTAATTAAATGTCTTTGACATAAAAAACAACTTTAATAACCGAAGGTGAAGTACTCGCAAGTGCAGATTTTAAAAAAATTATACCATTTCAAGTTTAAGTAAGCTTAAACTAAAAATCAAAATACAAATTCCAAATTAACTAATTCTAAAGATTTAGTTAAAGCCAATTTGATTTAAAAAGTTAATCAACAAACAAATTGATTTAGCAAGCAGGCCACAAATCAAAAGTCAATGCAATCATTTCTATATTTGCTTACTTTCACATTTGTGATGCTATTTTTTTTGCCTAAATATGTAGCAAATAAATTTCAATATATTTACCTTTTCCGTAAATCCGGTTTTACACCATGGTTTGCAGGATTGATAAACTCCATTTACCCCAAATCTATGACTTTGATCGGGTGGAGGCCCGTAAACACTCAACGTCGTTGATCCACCGCAAATTAAGTTGGAATTACCAGAACATCTGCTTGAACAATTTCTAAAAACAAACTCCAATTCACATTTATTAAACTATTTCTTGTGTACAAAATAAGGTTTTAAATCGCATTTTAACATAGAAAAAAGTAAATGCATTAGATAATTATGTAGCGATTAAAAAACAATTATTTTTAGTTTATTTTTGGTGGTTCAGAAGGTAGGCCGCTATAGTGTAGCGTGCACAATTCTTCTTGCTCTCTGGTTTTTAACACAATACTTTTTCATTCAATTTTTTAGCTTTATTCTCATCTTCTCTGTTTATTACCAATTTTGCACAAACATAAAAACTACAACAAAAGCTTTAGGGTGTTAAAAAAAGGCGCGACAAACAAATAAATTTATGATTTATTTTTTGCACTTAAATCTAATGATTTTGTTTTATATATTTGTTTTGTCAGTCAATTGCTTACGCTTACATACGTTTATCTATTTTTTGTCTGCTTTTTAACAATTGTTTTAGCAGCTTTATAAAGGAAAAAGTAGCATCAATCTTAAAAATGCTAAAAAATTGTTTTTGAAAATTTAAAAATTTTAAAGTTATTGTCACAAACTCGTTTTGGAACAAAAGATTAATAGAATTTCACTTCAACAAACAAAATGCCTTCCCAATATATTTCATAAAACTACAAAAATATTCATAATTTTCATAAGTGGTTAAGTAAGTGTTTTATTTTAATTTTTCTTGTGTTTATTTAAACTCCACTTGTTTTTAAAAAAAAGGTTGTTTAAATAACATGGACAGCAATGAAAAGGCCCTAAACTCTAAATAATGCCGCTTTCTGCTGTTATTGACGTTTTGAAGCCTTTTTAACTTATTGTCAAGCTCTTCCATTTGAGTATAATAATTTTTTAATAGCTTACAACTTTATGAAACAAAATTATATCTTACGCATGATATTGATCTGGCAATCGATATTTGCCGACTTCATTTCCACAAAAACACAGACTTGAGTTTTTAGTTCCCGAATATTTGAATCCTGACGAATGACATTTCTCAGAACAAAATTCTGGAGTTATTTTGTTCGAATCATTGAAAGAAATGTTTACCTGAAAATGCATTAAACAACGTCTGGTCAATAATTTATAGGCCAACATCATATTGCATTTCTTGGTTTGTTTATTGATTATTGATAGGGTGTATTCTTGGTTTGTTTATTGATTTTTTTAATTCTCTTTGCGCTTAAACGCGGAAAAAAGTAAAAAAGGTCACAAAAAAAAACAGAAAATACTCCCACCAACGCTCGTAGTGGAAACAAGCCTAAACTCTAAATGTAAAAACTATTTTGTAATAAACGTTCTCTATTAAGTGCTTCTTTTTAAAAATTTTATCTGTAGATACATTGAAAGCAAGAATAGCAATAATTTTTACGAGCCAGAAGCCATAAAAATAATTTTACGGATCTAGCTAGCTTACAGCAATCGGAAGAAAATATCAAGCAATTTTATTAAAATGTCATGTTCTTGATCCATTTTAAATTTTCTTTAGGTACCTCCACTTTGACAATTAAATACTCAAAAAGAAAAATACTCCACTATAAATTTGCTACAATAGCAGAAATCTAAGAGATATTTTTATCTATTTGAGACGCGTATATGCTGAGACAACTGCATAACACTTAATAAACAGCTTTTGGGTTATTGTAGTTGAATTCCAGGCAGAAATTATATTCCATGAAAGCCACAAATATGTAGACAAAAAGTTTTGAGCTTAGTGCAGTTCTGGCTATGCACTTATTGTCACACAATGGTAGCAAAGAAGGTGGTTAATTTCATTGCAAGTTGGCACGGGATGTATCTATGCAATTACTAGAATCTTATTTCGGAACAAACAGGAATGTATGCAGCAACAACGTTTTTACAAGTTACACCTCGCATAACTGCTCAAACAGAAAAATCCAACTTTGTTAAAAATAATTAAAAGTATTGATCGACAAGTATTCGAGTCATTTAATAAAAAATATAAATTTAGTCTAGCAAATTTTTATTTAATTTTTTTGATGGTATATGCCTGGTTGCTTATCAAACAAAGAAAAACAAAATCATGACGTGTCACTTAGCTCTAATCACGGAAATAGCTTAGCAGCTGCTACAAAAAAAAAGACGATAATGATCCAAAATTCTAACAAAGTCATAGAGCAGAAGAGATGTTTGATGAAAACTTAAATAGATTTCCATGCCGTGAAAAAACAATTAGATGGGCACTTTTTTACAATATTATTGATCCTGCAGCAAACAATGCGTACATTTTATTGAGAGAAGCTGGGGAAAATAGTTATCAAAAAACGTTTTTAAAAAATCTGAATTTAGACTAGGCAAAACCTGCTGTAAATATAGATCTGAGTCTTTTCAATTAAAAATAATAATATAAAAAACGCTGCTACTCTGGCTGAATTTTCTGCGCCAAGTGCTTTTGCAGAGCCATCAACTTCCATTAAAAAAAGTTGTATGCGATGTATAGCGAGCAAGAAACTTACTCGATTACAATGTAATGATTGTGGTCGAAGGGTTTGTGCACGACATAGGTAGGTAGTTAATCCTCCAAACATAGACAATATGCTTTGGTTGCAAATAGATAAGTTTTTTGTCAATATTAGTTTGATGTTGCTTTTTTGTTAAAATACACAATGTTTTATAATAATAGTGCCATGTACGAAAATAAACTTCTTTTTTTGAGACTGTTTACAAAATGTAAACAGAAATACTACAACGCATGTAATTTTCGTAATACCAGAAAGGATTAATGC
The DNA here is from genome assembly GCA_963680785.1 of Diplosoma virens. Taxonomy (NCBI): domain Eukaryota; kingdom Metazoa; phylum Chordata; class Ascidiacea; order Aplousobranchia; family Didemnidae; genus Diplosoma; species Diplosoma virens. The sequence continues at coordinate 42,218,549 of OY796888.1, read as the reverse complement.
CATGTTAATTCAAAGTTTATGAAAACTCTTTTAATTTTTTATACGCTAAAATTAATCGGTGATAAATTCTAAAAAATATATTATAAAAAAGTACTTGTGTCGAAAGATAGCTCTTCTCTTCATCTTTAAAACAACCCAAATACACTTTGTTTCCAAAAACATTGTACTTAATTTGTTGTTGTTGCAAATGAATTTTCATCTAAAATTGCATTGTTATCAAAAATCATTTTGTGGTAAAAGTTTGAAACCATATTGTTTTCAAACATTCATGCTATAAAAATATTAAAATCCAACGTATTTATTTAACAGAGAGATTTTTTAAGCTTTTTTTTTTTATTTGCTCTTTCAAACTTTATCTTCACTTTTTCTTCAAGAGTAACCACAGATTATTAACAGCATTTATCTTTCCTTGTGTTTTATAATGTTCATCCTTAAATTAAGTTTGTCAATGTCAGTTTATAATCATACTCAAAAATTTCTTACAATTGTTTTGCTTATTTTCTAGCAGCTCCACTTTCACTTTCGTTCGACCAATGCATTCATTGTTTTTTGAAAACCTATATCTAAATCGTTTCCAAATATGAAACGAAAAAATACTTTTGTTCGTATCTATAGTCATCTTTAGGAAATGAAAAATATATGAATAAAATTAAAAGAGTTTAGTTGTCTCTAAAACCAAATTTCTAAGTTGTCTCTAAAACCAAACTTGGGTAATCACTTGAAAGTTACCCCATATATAACGCCTCTGTTGTTGTCCTAAGAATTAGGAGAACAATTTGAAAAGATAAAAAATACGTTTTTCAACGTTTTTTTTCAGTGTCCAACGTTTGCATTACTTCTAGTATTCTTGCTCCAAATCAATCATCATTTTATTGGCCGCGAATCCAAATACTATGTGCATTTCGGTATCCACCTCAACAGTATCTTGTCTTTTGCTTAACAATACATTATTCAGTCTCTCTAACAAAAATAGTCCTGTTAATCTATCGCAAGCATTTTTTTTAGAATTTTATCTTTTTGCCACACAGTACTCAATCTTCTCCTTTCTTTTTGATAATTTTTTTCCGAATTAATAATTGTTTATACTGGAATTCTTGCATTTTTACGACACGTGCATTTTGGATTTTAAATCTTTAAAAGGGTTTTTTCTCGTTTAAAAAGATAAGATCCTGATGCGGTTGATTTTATTCACTTTCTTGTGATGGCTTTTTTTACTCAATGTTTTAGTGTTTCTACGCCCTGCTTTCACTATCTTCCTCAATATTATTTACAAATAATAATAATTAAAATTTTTTCTGATTTATTTTTTGGATTTTGCCATGAAGAGAACAAAAAGAAAAAGTTTATAGCCAGCCATCTTTTATCGCAGGGCTCTTCACAAAGTAGCTATCTGTAATTGATGCAGCATAACTTTTCTCTACAGTTCAAAACAAACATATTTTTACATCATTACAAGCTACCAAATACAACGCCTGTTTTATGTTTATTCTAAACGACAAAAAAATTTTTACTTTTTACTACTTTTTTATCATTTTTTAAAACAAAAATATACCCAAGTTGGTTTTTCATTACTCGGATGCTAATGCAGTTTATAGATTGCACCTTATGCTTAAGTTGAGTTACTAAAATACTCTTTCAATTTTTTTTCACATTTTTTTGTTTTTGTATTTCATTAATTTATAAACCTCTTGTGGCAATCATACATTACAAATTTTTTAACCCTTTAAAAATTAATAAACTCTTAAAAACTTTACTTTTAAACATAACTTAACCAACAGAGAATGGCTTTATTTAGTCATGAAAAGTTAAAAAATAACTTTTATTTAATTATCTAAACTCAATATTAATTGCAAGAAAATTAAATCTGCTATTTACTATTTTTGCATGATTGGGGTAACTACCATTCAGCACACCACAATCAATTCTTATTCTCCCTCTTCCCCCACTTCCCCCAGAACCAGTGACCCCTCCATATCCTCCACGACCTCCATTGACTGATATATGATTTGATTCTGTAAAAATATAAAATATATTCAATGGAAATATCTTCTGTATCTTAAAAACACCAACCACTATCAAAAAGTATTAAACGTAAAATGGTAATCAGAATCAAAATTAAAGCCTAATTATATCAACCAAAATATTAAGACAGATTTGATATCAGTGCTTTTCGTGATTAAACCTATTTAAAGTTGGAACTGTTCAAGTGCCAAACTTTTTGATACCTTTATTAACTTTATTATTTATTTCACTTTCTATATCTTTCTTTTTTGCTTTGCGCGAAACTTTTTAAATTTAATAAGTACTCGCCTTTTATTTAAACGTTTTCGATAACTACTTTATTTTCAAACGCTTAGTTTTATTTTGAATACTTATTTCTATTGTATTGTTGATTAGCTATGTTGTTTTTGTGAGTAAAAGTCCTATTTAAAGTTAACTTTTACGATAAACTTATTCACAAAATGAAGCTTTCTGGATAGCTTGTAAGACCTGATAAAGTCGAAACGCTGCCAGAAAATCGAGGTACAACTGAATTATTTAAATACCGGTTTAATACCTTTAAATGTTTTCTATCTAATGTTACGAGAATCACTAATAAGCAAGAGGCTGTGAATCAACTTTCCTTGATAACAAACTACTTGTCACCTCAAACATGCACTTACATAAGTAAAGCTACAGAATACGAAAAAAGCTGTAGAATTACTTTGCTTGTTTTATTAAAAGAAAAAAAACCTTACTTTTGCCTGCCACTTATTAATGAAAAGATTGCAAGCATAAGATCAAAGTATTTCTCAGTATGTTTACGCTCTCCGCAGTCTTGCAAAAGATTGTTTCTTTCAAGCGAGAGTGTTCCAAAAAAATGTCCCAAATCGTACAAAGGCGATACGACTACGAACGCTTTCATCTCCGAACTTTAATCTGATACCACCAGAAGCCTTTTAGAAGAAAAAGCTGTAGATTTTGACTCGTATATAAGAAAAATCTTGGTAGCGTAATCGAGTGGTTAAAGCGCCGTGCTTATGATCAACATGGTCTCGGTTTAAAACCCACACGCGCCCTTCTGTTGTGTTCTTGGGAAAGACATTTCAAGGCACATTCCCCTGCTTGGTGGTCTTGCCAAGCAGTTCTAAATTACATTCATATCTCTATTAGATTACAAGCGGACAGCAATATCTAGGCATCACCGGAAGCAGGTTGGGGTAATTGCTTACCCTATGTATTAGCGCCTCCGTCGCTTTCCTGCGAGTTAAGAGGATAAATATAGAGTTAAAATAAAAATAGAAGAAAATAAAAAAAAATAAAAATAAAAAAAGATGTTAAAAATGGCTAACCAGCAAATTGAACTTTATCCTAAATCTCTTGATAAAATAAGCAGAGATTCAATTGATCGTTTAGCTACTACTTTTGTTCCTAACGAAATAGGCTCAAACAGCAAAGAATATGTCTTTTTAGCTGCTAAAATTTTACATTTCAAACGTTAAAAGTAAAAGTTTTTCTTTTGTGTGGAGCTCTGCATTTTGGAGGAAGGTTTAACTGTCCAGCTAAGAACAGAGAGTGCTACGGATGTTGAAAATTGGGACACTATCAAAAGTTATGCCAAAGTAAAAACAAGAAATCTATTTTAGCTTTATCTCAATCTTTCAAAAATGTAAGTGACTATTATAAAAATACCTTTGGCCGTTCTAGCCAGAGCACCATTCTATTTAAAGCTACTGTAGTAACCTGTTTCTTGAAGAATGTTAAGCCTGATTGATAATTGGACTCTAGTTCCTCAGATAATTTAATTAGAAAAAAAGTAGTGGGCAAAACAGAACTCAGATTTTTGGATGCAAAAAACACATCTGTATGGCTTCTGAAGCACTCTCGATTACAATGTTTGGTAAAGTAAAAAGAATTGTAAAGTGGAAAGGACGAACCTACAGCAATCTTTAGCAAGGTTTAGTCCCTCATGACCCGACAGTTGATTGAATGACACTTGGTCGAAACGACACTTGATCAAAACGACATTTGGTCGAAATGACATTTGGTCAAAATGACATTTGATCGAAACGACACTTGATCGAGACAACATTTGGTCGAAACGACACTTGATCGAAACAACATTTGGTCAAAACGACATTGATCAAAACAAAATTTGGTCAAAACGACATTTGATCAAAACGACACTTGATCAAAACGACATTTGGTCGAAACGAGACTTGATCGAAACGACATTTGATCAAAACGACACTTGATCAAAACGACATTTGATCAAAACGACATTTGGTCAAAACAACACTTGATCGAAACGACATTTGATCAAAACAACATTTGATCGAAACAACATTTCATCGAAACGGCACTTGATCGAATAATGAAAGAGAAAATTTACAGCTTTGAATTTGTCCTAAGTTTGTCAATTTTTTGTCCAAAACATAGTGATCTCTAAAAAAACAGATCTTTACTTTGAATCTGTCTCTGATTTTTGCAAGGGGTTTGCAAGGGTGGGAACATGGCACAATGCCCGCCTGAATAATTGACTACAATGTAAAAAGAATACAAAAAAACGACAGCAACAGGCACCTAACAAAACATAACTATCACAAAAAATCTACTTGTTGCCCGCTAAAAATGCTTTGCCTAGGAATCTTGTTAAAAAAACTGTGACCTTTGAAAAAAATTTTAAAAAGTAAAAACAAACTATTTTCTTACTGATAGCCTTTCATTTTTATGAATCTAATTTACAGTAACAAAGAGATTGTTTAATCGTAAAAATGTACAAAAGTAAATCTTTTTTTTATCAACTGTTAATTCGATCAAGTGTCGTTTTGTTCAAGTGTCGTTTCGATCAAGTGTTGTTTCGATCAAGTGTTGTTTCGTTCAAGTGTCGTTTCAATCAACTGCCGTTTCGATTAAATGTCGTTTGATCAATTGTCGTTTGATCAATCAACTATCGTAGCACCGTAGTTCCTGCACTATGCGCTGATATTTTCTTGGGACAGGTTTTATAAAACAGTGCAAAGAATTATTATTTAAATTGGAAGGATCGAAAAAAAGCTTGATAATAGCACAACTTTATTGTGGTGTAGCTACCACTCGTGTACACATCCACAGGGTTTTTTGCAATCTCATCGCGGGATGTCAACCTAATTTCATTTTTGATTTTCTGATTTGTAATTTGTGATTACATAATTTTATTTGTGATTTCGTTTTCTGATCAGATCGGATCAGAAAACGAAATCATGCAAATTCAACAACGATGACAGGCAGTTTATCTCGAACGAGATTAGGAAACTTCTTAATGAGAGCAATATTCAAATATTATATTGAAATTTGAGAATTCAACTAAGGAGAAGTGAAGTGGGCTACTTTAGCTATTAGATAATTCATTGGCCATGAAGGCAAAATATTGTTCCAGATATTTAATCAATAGTGTGTAGTGTGGTGTACAACGGATTTAGTCTAGAGGCACTTGGCATTTGGTAGTTGGAAATCCTAGAGTACAACGTAATTGAATACCTAGGAGTCACACGATTGTTACATTTCCTGAAGATTAAGAACCTTCCATTCTCTATCAAAGCTGTCAAACAGTTATGTTTAAATTGTTAAGTTTGCGTTGAGATTAAACCTTCGCTGCTTTCAGAAACCTTTGGAAACTCTTGTTAAACCTATGCACTCATGGAAAAGACTAATAGTGATGTAGGGGAGACCGGGTCTGGTTGACACAAATTTTAAACTTTATAATCTAGCGAATGGTTGGTCGATTTTCAAAAATTTTTTTTGTTTTTTTCTTTAGTTAAAGTCTTCAGCTATAACTTTAGAGTATTTTTATGGTTTTTCAGCAACAATAAACATGTTTTTGGAGAGTTTTAAAACAGGCAATTAAAGTGTGACAACCTGGACAAATCTGTCCTTGTTGTCACAAGCATTGGGGTAAAATGTCACAGCTATTTGTGAGTCGACACTTACTCAGTTGCTTTTAAATTTTGCTATACGCCAAGATCAAACAAACAATTTATTAATAAAAAAAAAATAAAAAAATATTATATACATGTCAAGTAGAAATAGCACCGTATTTCTTGTCCAGTTAGCTGTTTACAAAGATGTCTTAGTTTTGCTTTACAGTCGAGCACCGGATACATTTAGATAAGATCAGAGTTACACTAGCTGTGTTTAAGGAAGGATAAGTAACCAAAATAGGCATGCAATCTGCACATTTAGTTGCACGAAACAGCTTGATTATTTTTTTTAATGAAAAAATCAAATGTTTTTACGCTCAGTTTTTCGTGGGTGCAGCGAACATGCTCAACAAAGTGCTTTAAAAAGTCTAAAAAGTGCTCTTCTGTCATCCATCTAGATGAATTCGCACCTTTTTTGCTTCCAGGTGGCACTCCATTAAGAAAATGCCTTTGAAATTTTACTCGGGGAAAAATAAAGTGAGGAGGAATAGAATTTCCACTTGCTGATATGGTGCCTCCTACAGTAATAAGTGTACCTCGCTTAGTCGATGTTATAGCGCCTATTTGCTTCGTTCCACGTCTTCCAATAATTCTATCAGGCTTACGTACAGTAGTTACGCCTGTTTCGTCCATGTTCCAAATGTCCAAAGGCTGAAAGTTATGCCTATTTAGACTAATTTCAAATTTTGGAAAAAAGAATTAACATTGTTTTTGTTAAAGCTACTTACCCTAGCTAAATTTGTACTTTCTGGAATGCGGAGTGACAATTGGCGGTGCCTTTTTAAAAAAGATGTAAGCCAATCAGGACCAGCTTGTTATTTGTCATACCAACTTTTTGGTATTTCTATACGGTTAGCTTTAAAAACGTGTAAGTAAGTTTTCGGGATTCCCTTGTTGATAATCCAAAATATCCGATGCTTTTAGAAGATACTCGACGATCATTATTTCTTGTGCATCTATAAACACCTGCCTCTTTCTGGTGTACCCCACAGCTGTTGTTGGAAATGAATCTTCTCCTTTAATTTCTTCGTCAGAAAAATTTTTTTCTATATCTTAAAAGTGTTTTGTAATTGATACCAAAACTTACAGCAAGTTTTTCAAATACTCTCTCCGGTACTTTTAATGTGTCAAACTGCTGTCAACAGTTCATCAGGTTTAGCTATGCCTTGTTCACTTTTCCTTGTATAATTACGCGGCATTATTATAATTACTGTACATATATATATATATATATGTATATAATCCAGTAATGTTTCACTTTGCCGGTACAGTGCTCAATAACACACGGTTAGAGCAGGTATACTATATTTTAAAATCTTAGGCGTCTAATAAAGCTGTTGAGTTTGTGCAGCAGACATTTGAGGTAGTGCTGATTTCCTGGTATTGGAATATGTATATATATATAACTTTCCTAAACAGTAAAATGAAAACATATTTTTACAATTATCGGTTTTGTGCGTGTTAAATTTTGGAGTTACTCTTGGTTGGCCTATATCTCAAAAGCAATTAGCAAGAACAATTATTTATTTTTGGAAAACACTTCATTTGATGTCTCAAATCTCTCAAGCTGTAAATACGCTTCAACGTTTCTCAATGAAGCAAACACTAGTATTTTAATAGCAAAGATGGACTGCTATAATTTAACAATTTTTTTGCTGCCAACGTTAAAAAGTTGAGATTTCAAAGTAGGCCTACACTTATTTTAATAAATCGGTCTCTAACTGCTTTTAATCTTTACATAAATAAAACAGCTGTTAGGCATATTGAGCTTATATAAATTTAACATTTCGACATACCGTAATGAGCTACATTTTTAAAAACACACCAAAACTATGTAATTAAACAGTTTGTTTAGCATGAGGTTGGTTGTCACAGTGTGACAACCTTCACTAATTTTTTTGTGACAACATGTACAGACTTACCATCTTGAATTCGACTAAACCTAATTCAAAAACTGTACTACCAGCTAAATAAAGACTTGTTTTACAAAAGTGCCAATGTTTTTACGCCTCCAATGACATATCGATGTTGATAATAACTCTACCCTAGTTGCTTCTATCCTTTCTTAAACAAAAACAAAAAAATTTTAAATTTTTAGTAAAAATTAGTATTTTAAACTTTATTCAAACTGTGCTTACTCAATCAAAGTCAAAGGACATCTGGCAAACAAAGAGGTAAAGACACGAGATTCAACATTAAAGTGATTATTGCACAAGGTTGCGAAATACTCAAAAAATTAAATGTGACAACCAGGACAGAGGACAACCAGACCCGGTCTCCCCTATAGCAAAGGTCCGTTAGCTAGTAAAAATAATTGTGTTCTGTTTGATGCCGACGATTAACCGTTTTTCTTTTGTCTTTCCATGCAAAGACATGAGCTCAACTGCAGTTATAACATGTTTGTCAACCTTGTTTAACTTGCTAGGATTACCACTTTATGTTCACAGTGATTTTGATTCAAGTTTAATTTCCATAGAACTAAAACAATACTTAAACGATGCAAATACGGAAATATCTTTTTACAGTTGCAACTTATGTCAAGATTTAGAAATTAAATTAAGAAATCACCTGAAAGAGTTTTGGCCTATACAAAAAACAAAGACATTAAATGGTTCAACTTGTTCATTAAATTGTGTTGTTTAATTAATTTAGTTTCAAATTAAAATTTCTATTATATTATATTTAAATGTTCAGTAAATATTTTTGCATGACAAATATTATTTTACGCTCAAAAAAGTTGTATTTTAGACAATTCTAAAACAATTTGAACCGTAAATACGTAATACTAAACAGTAAATGCTTATACAGTAGGTTAAAAATTACAAAAATAAGCACTTAGATAAGTTTTGTAAAAGAGTAAATAAACAAATTCAATATGGAAACAAAAGTCACTATGGTAGAAAATGGTGATATAAATACTTTAATATATAGATAATGCTTTAAATCAAAATTACCTAAGAATTTCATTTTTATATTGAGTAAAAGAGCTTAAAGCAACTTATCCAAATTTTGCGCATGAAAATTCATTTAATTAATATTTTGGTTGTTTAAAATTTCCAAACATTAACTTTTAACTTTGCATTTTGTACTTTTTTTGCGGTTACAAGACCATAGTATTTTTGCTTTTAAAATATTTTTTATAAGCTCCTCTAGTTGTAATTTAAAGAAGCATATTCGTTTAAACATAAAATAAATTAAAAAAGGCCATTTATTTTTGGCTTCTGAGATAAAACTTTAACAAGTAAAATTCGGTTTAGTTATCGATAACCTTCTGAATTTATGTTACAAGCTTTGTTTATTTACCAACGTGTACAAACTGTCCTCTAATGTGAAGGCTTCCTCCACTTCCACCTCCTCCAGGACCAGAATAATCATAACAACTTGTTTTTGATGAGCTTGTACATGCTTTGTCACACTCGGATGGACAATTAGATAAACTAAACAAACACTTGTTACTAACAACTATAATGTTCTGTCTAATAAAAAATGTATATTTTGTGCCATTGGAGTCAAATTACCCCAGTCAAATTTTTGGTCAAAATTGTTTTTCCCAGTCGTAGGCCTTGTTTTGGTTTTTAGGATTTTTTTAAGAAAATTAATGGAAAAAATATTATTTTTGAAACATCAAATTTTTAAAACCAAACAATTATAGAAAAAAATTGTTTCCCACAACTTGCTACAATATCAAATAATCACAACTTTGCTATATGCTATATGGCAGTGGTTCTTAAAGTGGTCGATATCAACCCCAAGGGTGAATTAGAATATCCAGGAATATACTACAGTAATAAACCAATGATATCTGTTTGCAAAGTTACTACCCTAAATTATAAGTGCATAAAATTATACATATTAATATTTATTAATATTTATTAATGTGTTTGTTTTCATTTGCTTTCCTTTATATCTAATGGAAAAAGTATAGTTGCATGAAAGTGAAGACAAAAAAAGGTTTTTAGTTTAATTACAGTAGACATAACATTAGTTTCTTAGCAACGTAGTTAAGTGGTTAAAAGCGCCGTGAGTGATGGCGAGTATGATCGACATAGCCGTGGTGTAAAATCTACTCGCGGAATCCTGTTGTGTCCTTGAAAAAAACACTTCGCGGTACTTTTCTCTGCTTGGCTGTCTTGGTTTCGGTTATATTTCTAATAAATCAAAATAAAAAATTCTCCAAAACTGAGCGTTAGTTATTTTATGTATAGCACTTCCAACGCTTTTTCGTAGGTCAGGAAAATAAATATAGTGATAAATTACTGTTTCACCCATAAAAAGGATCATCAGGGGTATTTTATTCAAATAGAATCTTTTGAATAAAATACCTTTGGCCGTTCTAGCCAGAGCACCATTCTATTTAAAGCTACTGTAGTAACCTGTTTCTTGAAGAATGTTAAGCCTGATTGATAATTGGACTCTAGTTCCTCAGATAATTTAATTAGAAAAAAAGTAGTGGGCAAAACAGAACTCAGATTTTTGGATGCAAAAAACACATCTGTATGGCTTCTGAAGCACTCTCGATTACAATGTTTGGTAAAGTAAAAAGAATCGTAAAGTGGAAAGGACGAACCTACAGCAATCTTTAGCAAGGTTTAGTCCCTCATGACCCGACAGTTGATTGAATGACACTTGGTCGAAACGACACTTGATCAAAACGACATTTGGTCGAAATGACATTTGGTCAAAATGACATTTGATCGAAATTGTCAATCATTTCAACACATTTCTCCTTTAGAATTTCTCAAATTTTTGCTGTATTTAATACCTTTACTTTATCAATGTTTAAACTAATGGCACTAAATACAGCAAAAATTTGAAAAATCTCAAGAGAGATCAGTTTGAGTGAGTAATAATTTTGCGTGACGTCTACAAGTTTGCCTTCAATACTTTTGCGTCCATTTGGAGCATATTTTAAATAGTACATAACTTCAATGTAAAGCAACCAAAACAAGTAAAACTTTGAGGAATAATGGTACAAAGATTGACGTTTGAGTCGACGGAGTTTCTTAAAATTCTATTGATGTTGATAAGACTTAATAAAATTTGTATGGGTTCTGTTTTTTTTGTGTGACCCTGTATTATAATTTACTTAAAACTATAAGATTTTTTATATTAAACAAAAAACAATTGTTTATTTATGGTACGTAAGCTGAGAAACATGTTTTTTTGTTGGTACGTTTCTTCGAGTTCCCTGTTTGTAAAACTATTTGGGTTCATTTTGACCCCACTTGTATCCAATGTTCTTTTTTCATTAAGTCATAATAAACATGAACTAAATTCATTAATTTTTAGATTACAAAACCTATTTGCTTTAAAATAAAAGTCAAGAAGTTTTGTGGCTTTGCTACCAAACATTTAGCAGCAGAATGTTTTAAAAAATGGATTTGGAATTGATTTAATCCGATGGCAAAAAACGGTTAAATTCTACAAGCATAGAAGCGCGTGCAAAGTAAAAAATAATTTTTTTTACAAAAACTGGTTTTGTTTAATCTAATTCGAAAATTTACTATAAAAAACAATAAACTAACATATTTTACATTATAAATATTTTTTTAACTAGTACAATGCAAGTGTAGAAAGAAAAACGTTAGTGCATAATCAGTGTTTTTACTGTTCAATTTTTTGTTACAGAGGGTTCTAAAAGTTGGTCAAATCTTTTAATAAAAATATTTCAAAAGTAAAGTTGTTTTGCAATATGATACTGAACTTTTAATTGAATTTTTCAGTATCTATTTAATTGTATTTAAAATCTTAATTTTTTACGGTTTACTTGTTAATCATTTTGTTAATTGTGGCTTTTTAATACCACAATTTTTAATATTTTTTGAATTGATATGGTTTCAAAAAAAGTCATCAAATAATAAACAAATCAATAAAAAAGTTGCTAAAATGAAAAACAGTTAATTAAATGTTGTCTCTATAACAAGTTTTTAATTTCTTTAGTTCAGATTAAACTTTATTTTTAGAGTATTTTGCGTTTCTTGATATCAGAAAATTATTAGTTTATTCATGTATTTGTCCGCGTGCCTGTGTATACCTACCCGCCATCTTTATCACCTTGACCGATTTCGCCATCCGCTTTCACAAACCCTGTGATTCGAACAATGTTTTTAGCATACAGTCTTATTGCACCACCTCCATTTCCCCCCCTAAATATGTTAATAGAATAAATTTGTTAAGGATTCATTGCACTGTTTTTGAAAAACATTTCAAAAAAACTTTTACAATTTAAGGAAATGAAAACATCAAAGTCAAAAAAATCAACCAGAAGCTTTTAAAGTTTTTAAAATTAAAATAAATTTTCAATTTTAAAAAAATTTAAACTTCAACGATTATTATATTTCAACAAAAATATTTATGGAAGTGTTTTTAAAAATTAAGGCTCTACAGCAACTGTTAATTTGCAAAAAAATGCATTTGTTTAAAAATTCGGTTACTTCCCATATAAGATAAAAATTAAAGGTATTATTTTTTTGTTTTTCATTTATATTTATTGCATACAATTTTACAAAAAATTTTTAGATGCAGTTTTTATATAATTCGCTTAACAAATAACGAATTTAAATTAATTGATTTCGATTTGATATTAAAATTTGAAACTCAACTTAATCATAAATTTTTAAACTTGCAAAATACAAAATGATACTAAAGCGAGAGTAAATATTTTTTAAATTTAACAAAGATGTCGCAAAATAATGTCGCGCATTATTATTTATTAAAGACGCAAGTGATGGTTCGATTTATGTTTTTTTCATTAACTCGATAGTTCTCATTTCTAAATTTAAAAGAACGTGACTAAACAACAATGAACCTTGAAAAACTAACGTTTTTAACATTATTCTATTTTGAAGGCAACAAAACACTGGTATGAAAAAATGTTTTCACAACTCTATTGTGCACATGGTACAAAAACTTACTATAGAAATTAACTTTTGAAATAACTTTCTTTAAAGCTGTTTGCCGATCCAGAAGGACAAGGTGCATCAATTGGCAAATTAGCTTGAACAAAACGTATTTTGTTTACTACACTTAATCTCCATAAAAGAAATTGTTTTTACCGAAAGTTCACACTGAATAAAATGAAAACACACATTATTATTGTAAGTGTTTTTTATTGCAAAATCGACCAAAAGCGTAATATTTATTTCTCAATTGCCTAGAAATTACTGTTACTTGCTACAAACTATGGGGTATATCTTAACTATTAAAAAGTTAAGAAAAGTGTTGAATTTTTTTCAAGTGAACGGACCTGCTGCAGTATTAAATCTTTTAACTATTAAATATTAAACTATTAAATGATTTTATAAATAACATGAGGTATTTTGGATGATACTAGAAACCAAACTGCTTAAAAATGAGAAGCACCAGACTCGAGTTTTGCTCATATTAGAGCTTGTCAGTGATGCTTATCTCACTGCGAATCGAATTCAACGTATCGAACTGAAAGAGCGAAACTCGAGTCTGGTGCTTCTCATTTTTAAGCAGTTTGGTTTCTTGTATCATCCAAAATACTTCATGTTATTTATAAAATCATAAAATTCTTTCTTCGCTCGCCAAGCTCTAGGAGTGTAAGCGCGATGCTTCACGCTTGTCGGGTAAGTCCCGGTCATGAGGTGCCGCCTTGGTCTTACCACACAGTGGATTCTGTGTATTCCTTGCGCGGCAAAGCCGGAAATCATTTCCAGCTGCTTGTGATCGAGATGTTGTCGGGCTCGCGTGGTCTAGTGGTGTTGTCTCCTGCGTGGAAGACCACATGTAGCGAGTTCGTATTCGCAGTGAGATATGCATCACTGACGAGCTCTAATAAGAGCGAAACTCGAGTCTGGTGCTTTTCATTTTTAAGCAGTTTGGTTTCTAGTAAACTATTTAAACCTCTTAAAAACGCCGCGAAAATTGCCCCTAAACAAAATTTGGCCTCCAATATAGTTTTTATCAAATAAACTTTTTTATAAACCCTGGGCGGTTAACCAGTGCATCCCGTTCTGTGAATAGTCTGAACCAGATGGTGTACCGTAAGGCTTCAAAGTGCATTAAGCTAGAGTGACAATAAAAGTTTTTTTCTATTCCGGCTTCACTTGACGTTAAAGAAAAAAAGGCTTTTTTATTGCAAGTAAAAACAAAAAAAGTTAAGAGCTTCTTTGTGGTACAGAATTTTAATATCGCTTTAAACAAAGTCGATTTTATCGGAGCCATAAGCTTTTCGTGACGCTCTCATCAGTGGCAATCGCGTCAAAATGGGACGAACCAGAGAAAATCAAGGTATTTATAGTCTCAACAGTTGGGAGAAAGATACTGCAGTCTCGGAAAGGAGAAAGGCACAATTGCACAGTGTGGTGCAATACAGTGTAATCTCGGAAAGGAGAAACGCACTATGTGCAATTACCCAGGAGAAACACTGTTACTCGCAACTTAGGTTATTTGAAAAGTTTTAATGTGTAGACAAATTCCTTTTGTTTACATAAAACCGGATGTTTGGTTTTGATAAAAGTTGCCTCGAGTAGACACAGATGGAACGAGTTGCGTGCCACAGCAAGAATTTTAAAACGTTTGTCGTTATAGTTTGCAGCACATTGCTCGTTGTCAAGCAAGTGTTGTCCTACGGCAGAGTCACAATCTGGATTGTTACGTTTTAGCTTACAGGATCTGCCAGGTTGAGATCGTGTAGGGCGCTTCGCTTGCTGTTGTAGCCATTTAGAAACATGCTGCTTGATTCTATCTTGTAGTCGCTGTGATGTTCGTCCTACGTACCTACTGTCACAGTGGCACGAATATTCATAAACAACGGAGCTTTTCAGCATGGTAGGTAAGCTCCGTGACAGTAGGTACGTAGGACAGTGGTACAGTAGGTACGTTGTGACAGTAGGTACGTAGGACGAACATCACAGCGACTACAAGATAGAATCAAGCAGCATGTTTCTAAATGGCTACAACAGCAAGCGAAGCGCCCTACACGATCTCAACCTGGCAGATCCTGTAAAGTAAAACGTAACAATCCAGATTGTGACTCTGCCATAGGACAACACTTGCTTGACAACGAGCAATGTGCTGCAAACTATAACGACAAACGTTTTAAAATTCTTGCTGTGGCACGCAACTCGTTCCATCTGTGTCTACTCGAGGCAACTTTTATCAAAACCAAACATCCGGTTTTATGTAAACAAAAGGAATTTATTTACACATTAAAACTTTTCAAATAACCTAAGTTGCGAGTAACAGTGTTTCTCCTGGGTAATTGCACATAGTGCGTTTCTCCTTTCCGAGATTACACTGTATTGCACCACACTGTGCAATTGTGCCTTTCTCCTTTCCGAGACTGCAGTATCTTTCTCCCAACTGTTGAGACTATAAATACCTTGATTTTCTTTGGTTCGTCCCATTTTGACGCGATTGCCACTGATGAGAGCGTCACGAAAAGCTTATGGCTCCGATAAAATCGACTTTGTTTAAAGCGATATTACAAAAAAAGTTCTTCATTTTCATTCAAGGAATTATTATTCCTTAATATGGCCGTTGTTGTTTTTATTTTTTGGACTGCAACCGTTTTTTAAACCAATAATTGCGATATTATTCGTAATCAACATTGTTTCAACTGGGCGACGACATGTTTCTCAAAAACCGGAAGCAAATTTTTTAATATTTTTATGCTTTTCTCAATTCAATCAAAAATACTTGAATATAAAAAAATACAAAAATATGTTTAATCTCATAGCGATTATTAACCGGATAAAGCCATCTTCACTATGGGTGATTGTTGTAGACTCCTATTAAATATATTGAACTGAATTATTGAAGTAAATACTTATTAATGTCTCATGTGACTTATCTGTATATTTTTTTTAATTGCAAACTTTCAAGAAGGCTTTTTTATAAATCTCAAAGCAAAAATTTTTTCTTTATCAATTAAGTAGTTGTTACCTCTTTCGTAGAGGTAAAAACAATTAATTATACGGGTGCATACTTAAACATGAAGTTGAATTCAAAAAATGAAAATGAAAAACTTCAATTTGATCTAATTTTACCCAACTTGATCTCAAGCAATTCTATATTTCAACAATACCGAAATTCAGAACTAAAAAATAATAAAAAAATTTAAACTTGATGGCAATATCTTGGCATCTCCGGATCTGGGTTGAGTAATGCCTTGACCTACGTATACTGCTAGTCAGGAGAATAAATATAGAGATGAATTAATATGTTAATAATTTGTGAACTCGAACTGTGACGTGAAATAAAATAAAATTTGACCATACTTGTGTCAACCAGTAAAATAACGAACTGCAACAATTTTTGTTTTCAAAAATAATCAAGAACATGTTTAGGCTACATTGTCAATTCGAGGGCGCTGAATCCAAATCTGAGATTATTTTTTTCACGTACACATCAGGATTTTGTAAAAAAAACATTTTAAACTTTTAAAATATGTGTTTTATTGAAATTTCTGATATGATGGTTCAATGCAGTTACGCATTGTTAACATTGTTAACCAACACCACTTCAAAAATATAGTCAGCTTTAATCTCTTGGTTATCATTAATCGCTTGGCAAAAATAATGACAAAATAATGAAAGATTTTTGTTATCAAAGATACAAAAATGAATAGAAGTTGACACAGTGAAACAACACAAAAATGTTCTGCAGTCATCGTCTTCGTCGTTTATGCAGCAATTTAGAAGTATCCCTTTTTATAAACCAACAGTAATCTGCAATCATCCCCAGAGAACACTTCTCTAAATCTTTTTTCAATGATAACAACATCTTGATGGAATCTTTCGCCATGTTCATTTAAAACATCTCCCGAATTTTTGTGAAAAATTTTAAATGCGATTCCAAAACATGCACTTTCAGCGACATTTTACAACCTAATACATCATAACTATGTAATAAATTGCCAACATCATCTTCAATATTTTCAGCTTTGTGTGAACCTAAAAACTTGAAGGAAATTTGTTTAAAACACTTCCTTGCTTCCAGTTCATTGGTGTTTTGCATTTTATCAAACTCTTTGTTAAGCATCAACTTTCGTATTTCTGGACCAACAAAAACACCTTCCTTTATCTTTGCAATCGACAAGTGAGGGAAACAAGTTTGCAAGAAATTAAAAACTTCAGAGTCTTTATTCAAAGCTTTGACAAATAGTTTGAACAAACTTAACTTAAAATGCAGAGGAGGTAGAATAATTTTGTTCACAGGAATCGAAAATACTTTGATGACATTATATTGACCAGCTTCAGTTTCTAGCCTCATAGGCTAGTGCTCCTTTTTGTAGTGTTTGTCACGATCTCTGGAATCCCACAAGTACAAAAAACAACAATACTTTGTGTTGCCCAGGAATGGCTAACCAGTCAAAGACCAAGAGCCACATTTCTTATTTTGTTATCGTAAAGAGTCTCATTATTCACATGGACACACATGGTATTCATGTTGTTCTCTAAAAAAAAGATCTTCACTTGGAATAAGTTTCAAATTTTTCCGATTTTGTGAAAAGATTATGGAGTTCTCTAAAAAAAAAGGTCTTCTTTTGGAATCAGTCTCGGTTTTTCAATTAAAATGTTCTAAAAATTCCAGACTTTATTGAAAAACTTGTCTGGCTGTTAGATAGATTTTACATTCGCTTAGAAATTTACGATCGACCACTGTAAAATGTGATCCTAAAAAAGTGTAATCTCTAAAAACTCCCCAAAAAGTAATGATCTTACTTTAAATTCTAAAGTAAAACATTTTAGTTCACTCAAAATCAGACGCGATCGACCAGCTAAGACGTTGCGATGGGGGTGACAGCCATCTCTGGTGTAGCTCAATTAAAGGACTCTCAGTAAAGCTATGATTTTTAAATCAGAACGCAAAAGCCATCTGCTTTTCTTATAACATATTTTGTTCAAAATAAACTGCAAAGTGTTGTGTAGGTTTCTTTTAAGGTTGTTGAATGCGCGTTTGGAACTGATGGTAAAATATTTCCGTTATGCAAAAAAACTGCCTTGATGCTTTCGTTGGAACCGTCTGCGAAAAAGCCTCCAGTCATCTGAATCATAATTTACACAACTGCTTTCAAACAGCTCAGGAATATCATTGCAATAACAAAACTTACCATTTGTAGAAAAGAAGTTAGATGAACGCTTAGAACTTTGACGATAAAAACTAACTTTTGTTCCAGGAGAAAGCAAGTTTCGCTGCTGCAAGTGAGACCCCAAAAGTTTACTTTTACCTTTTGAAAGATTTAAATCCTAAACGATATCGCTCAGATCTTCTTGTGGAATCAAATGCAGTATACCTTTCCTTTGACAATGTTTGAAATATGCACCTGAGCTTTTAAAACTTGTCGAAGATTCTGTGCCTAATATTGTAAGACTAGGTGAAGGCATTGGCATGGGCAAATCAACAGAATGTTGAGCAGGTCGAATCGCAGAAGACAGGTCTAGGTATTGGATATTCTTTCTGATTTTTTGACTGTGACCTTGTACGTTGGTACGGCAGAAATAGAAATCTAGAAATGATCCTTCTGTTTTCTCTAAACCATAGGTTTTCTCTAAAACATAATCCTAAAGAAACATTTTTTAAAGTATGATTACGACATACAAAATGGGAATATAAAAGTTTTTCATTAAACTTTGTAAAAATTTTTTTAAAAAACCAAAGTGGGTAACCATTAGACGCAAACATATTTCCTAGAACACCAACTATATCAAAAAATATGTTTTGAGCTTTTCAATTCAGAAAACCTATTTGAAAAACTGCTGTATTGAAGGAAGAAAAAAAAAGAATTTTATAACATTCTTGTAGGCTGTGCTTTTAGTTAGTAAAAGGTTTTATTTCTTGATAAAATAATGGGAAAAAATGTATGGGTATGTTACTCAATTCTAATTTTAAAAAGTCTTAAAATATTGCTACTGTTCAGTACTACGTATGTAACAAATAAATATTATAAACGAGCACAATTTCAAATTGTGTCAATTGATTATTTCTATACCTAGCTCTTTCTTACAATTTTGTCAAACTTTATAAAAAGTAAAACATTTTTTGCAAGAGTATTGTCACGTTTTGCTATGTTTTTTTTGGTCAAACAAAAAAATAATAAACAAGGTAAAATATTTTAAAGATCTAATTAGCTAGCTTAATTATTGTTTGCACTTTACCAAGTCAATTTTCACCAGTAATTGTCCTGGCTGTTGAAAATTAGCGCAATGCGGTCGTAAACAGCGAAGTACCAATGTGATATTGGTCAAAATTAAATGAATCTTTGTACTTTTGCGAAGTAATGTGTCATTTACCTCGATGGTAAGAGCCCAAATTACCCCTGTGTGTGCATTTTTTCGATCAATTGAATATATTGCAGGCTAAAAGTGATTTTGGTCATATTCGTTAAAGCAGTGGCAGAGTTAGAAGTGATTCCCTATACTCATCTTTTTTTATAAGGTAAAATATCTATCTCAAATGTTTTTTTTACCTATCTATTATTTTTAAAACAGTTGTAAATACAATAAAAATACAATTCTTACTTTCCACCAATAGGATCATTGTGCGAAGAATCATCATTTCCTCCACTTCCTCCTCCTGATCCAAGATGCAAGATGCTCAACACTTCGTCTCCATATTCGCTTCCAGGTTGTCCACAAGTTGAATTATATTTTGCGCAAGATTTTCTGGCAAATAAAGCAAAAATAAAAATATAAATTAAGTCTTAGGGAATCAAAGTTAAGTTAATGAAAATTAATAACTAGTCAAACAAAAAAGCAACCATGAAAATTGATTTATTTTTTCTTTTTTGTAAAGCAAAAATAATGATTATTTCTTAACGTGGTTGTAATGTAATATTATAACGGTACTTCAACTGAGTCAAGTCAAAAAAAAATTAACATTTAAAAAAACAACCAAATAGTACTAACCAAACTAATTTTCAATACTCTAAATTGCATTGTCTGAAATTTGACTTGTTCGATGACATTGAAATTTTAGTGATCAAAAAAATATGTTGAAAAAACTACTTGTAATTCAACTTTAAAAGTAGTTCATAAACTATTTAATAAAATTAGTGGAAGTTCAATTGAAGAAATATGTAATATAAGAAATTAAAAATTATACCAGAAAAGAGCCAGCCGCAAAAGAGCTAATGCCACAAAAGAGTTAGTACCAAAAAAGATCTAGGGCTAGAAAATAGCTAGCCATAAAAGAAACCCTAACCCTAACCCTAACCTCTTTTTAAGCCTAGCATTTTTATAGCAATCTATTTTTTAGCCCTAGCTCTTTTGTGGCGCTAGCTCTTTTGTGGCGTCACCGAAATTTAAAAAAATAACCAACTAACACATTACAAAAAATTGATTTCGACCTATAAAGGTCATCATTAGTTTCTGTAAAAAATCAAACTTAAAAAATTAAAAAATCATTATTCATTCTAATCGGGTCCTGACTTGAAAACACAAAATAAGGCTCAATGAGAGCTACAAGGGAAACGACATACCATCTGACAAACGTAATAAAGATGGAAAAACGCACACTGTAAAAATCTGTAGTAAAATCAAAGAAAACACAAACTCCCTCTAAGATCTAAAGCGTTGGTTAAAAAGATTAAAAAAACCGATGTAGTTTTCTCACAGTTGTGTGCAATTTAAAAGATAGTGAACAAATAAACGGGTTTAAAACTCAATTACAATTATAAGACCAAAAAATTCTATCAATATTACGCAATTTTAGCAGTTAGATAATTAATTCATTTATTTTCACATCAGTCTAATAAAGTTTCATACGGCTGTTCTAGGAATATAACCGAAAAGCAATCGGTGATGTCAGATTTAGCATTAAAGACACGAAGTAAACTATAAAAAAATGTTTAAAGAGAACAACTTGAACATTGTCATACTTCACGTTAAATTTGTTCCAGGCTAAGCAGTGGTTATTCCATCGGGTAGAAAATTTATTTTTTGTCTGTCCTACATTTTGCATTTTTTAAAATTTACACTCTGCTACGTAGATACCATAAGTTTTGCAAGTACAACGTTATTTTAAGTTGAACGTTTTGCTATTTAGGTGTGAAATAAAAAAATTAACTTTCTTAACCACATTATTTTATAGTTTTTAAAGTTTTTATATGAAGCGCATTTTCCACATGAGTATGAACTGGCGTTATTTTTATTGAGACAAATTTGAAATAATTTTTGTTAATTTGTTAATTTAGTAGCTAATGTGGGTGGGTTTTTATATACAATAGCTGCTCCTGGTTTTAGTTTCTTTTCATAGTCAGTAAGTTGAAGTAATTTGGTAAACGACGTTGCCCAAACAATCCTGTTTTTTTTTGTGATTCAGTGATTTTGGCTCGAAACGATCTTCCCTGTGTTTAGCAATCTCTAACATATTTTCTGTTATTTTTTGTTTAAAATTGGAGCAAAGACGCTTATCTTTTAAATTAACTAAGCTTTTTTGTCATGGTTATGTTTTATTAGATGTCTCCTGTTGCCATTTTTTGCATTCTTTTTACATTGTAGTCAGTTATTTAGGAGAGCATTGTGCCATGGCCCCACCTTTGCAGATCCCTTGCAGAAATCAGAGACAAAGTCAAAGAAAAGATTTATTTTTTTTAGAGATCACTATGTTTTTGCGACGAAAAATTGACAAAATTGGTACAGATTCAAAGTTGTAAATTTTTTCTTTCTTTATTCGATCAAGTGTCGCTTCGATCAAGTGTTGTTTTGATCAAGTGTCGTTCGATCAATTGTCCTTCAATTAACTGTCGGGTCATGTCCGTCTGCAAACCAACCGCATGGCAATATTTATATATATTTGAGATCTTGTTATTTCAAATTACAAAAAATGGTATAATCCAAATGAATCTGTGACAGTTGATAAGGAGCTGATGTTTTTTAGGGTAAGGTGTAAATTCATTTGGTGCATTCCAAGCAAGCCAGAAAAATACGGTATAGAAATTTTCTAGTTATGTGACTCCACGGCGGACTATGGTTTCAACCGAAGCGTTTATAGTGAAAGAAAACCAGATAAAAAAGTTAGAAGAAACATTTGGAGTAACACTGTACTTGAATTACGCATCCCATTACATCACATTAATCACAACGTAACTGCAGACAATTTCTTTACTGGCTTTTCATTTGCTAAATCAATCCTGGACAAAAATCTGACTTTAGTTGGGACCCCTTTGACAAAACAACCCAATATTTCCCCCATTAAAAGAGCAGCTAGAAATTGGGAGCATTACAGTACTGAGTTTGGGTTCAAGGAAAACACCACAATGGTAAGTTATGTACCCAAAAAAGAAAAGGCAGTTATATTATTGAGTACTACGCATCATAACAAAGCCATTAATGGAGAAATTTCAAAGAAAAAATTAGTTGGAAACAATAACACAATCATACCAAAGCTGGTGTCGATGTCTTCGATCAGATGATTTGCACATGCACTTGTAAACGTCAGACAAAAAATGGTCTTCAGCAGTATGGTACAATTTGCTGGATGTTGCAGCACTAAACATCTTTATTGTATTTTCATCCCAAAATCCTCAATATCAACTTGGAAAAACTTAGCAGCGACGTTTATTCCTACAAGAATTGGCCAAGGAATTAATAATTTCCAACATGAAAAGCCGACTGAGAGTGACCATAAACTTACAAAGAGCTTTACTTGTGGCAATGAAACTCTGCGGGGTCAAAAGGGAAGATAACGTGGAAAACGCTTTGTAGAAACCGATAGCAAAATGAAGACGTTGCTAATACTGGCAATCAAAAAATATCGCAAAATCGCAACAATATGCCAGAAATGCAACAAATATGTGAGTAAGAAGTCTTTGTGTCAATGTAGTAGCGGTTGTGTGAATTGTTTTTCATGCCATTTGTGTCGAATAGTCATGCCAGTTTGTGAACTGTCTGTGAAATGCTTACTTTTGACTTGCGCACATGTTTTTTGTGTGTAATGTTCAAAATAAAGCTTGATTCCTTTTTATTCTGCTTTGTAAATAAGTAATGGGTCGGAGCCAATCTCCTTGAATCACGTTTCTGCAAATCAAAATGTATGAAACTATGTCTGTATTTATTTTAAAAGTATAACATTCAGTGAAACTATGCTGCTTTAAAGCAGGTGAGCGTCAAAGACCCGGTTTCTGCATTAATGTAGGTTTACAAGTTTCTGCATCTAAGTGTTAAGTAAGTATCGAATACGTAATTACTTACTTAAACCTAGCATTATTAACAAGTAAATGTCGAGTGGCTTCAAAATTTGGAATAGTATTTGAAGATTGCTGGAAGGTTGCGATCATACATACTTTTAAAAAATTTGATCATCAATAAAGAACTAATTAAAAAAGTATTGCTTAGTTTGCCACAAAGAACCTTGAAAAGAAGTTTCGACAAAAAATAAAATATCAGAAAATAACTGCTTTGATATTAGAAGGTCACAACATTAAAAATCAAGCTTTCAAAAAACATGGCTATAATGCTTAAGTCTACTTTGTAGATTTAGAAAAAGTGCATAAACAGATTTATCAAAATTAATCGCACAACCAGTATTTCTTATTTGCGAAAATATAAACAAACAAAAAACAAAATAATACATAATTAGATAAAAGGTAGCCTATATACGTAAGATATATTTTATGTAATAATGCCGCAGGTAGACTGCAAATTGAGCTTTAGATTTTCTAGTCAGCAGCCACCCTTGTCAAAAAATTGCGCATGATCAATTACTTTTATAATGGTGTGTTCGATTTCATAAAGTCTCTTTAGAATTAAAAAAAATTATTACAAATTGAAATCATGAGATATCGCAATGAGGGTTGTTTTATGTTAATCAGTATTTTATAAAATTTTTATTGACACTAAAATTTATTGTTTCAGATAAAATGTCCTAATTAAAATTTTTTATGTTTAATGATTGAGTTATATGAACTGAACCCCCATAAAATGACTACTCCTCAAGAAAAAGCGCAATGTGTATCCTGGTTCATTGAGACAAAATCAGATGTTTTCACCCTTCTTACTTCTTACTGATCCCCAAATTCTTACATTGTGTTTGTTTAACTTTCCTTAGACATGAAAAGTTGCCTCATCACTAAGCAAACTCTCTTGAGGAATGCTTTATCCTCAGAAATTCGTTGCAGCATGTTTACTGCACATTCTTTTTGTCTTGGAATGTCGTTTGGCTGAAGTGCCTGTAACATTTGCATTTTGTAAGCATACAATCTTAAATTCTTGTGTAGGACTTTGTACACTGTTGAACGTGGTAGTTCCAATTTTTTGGCAGTAGTACGGATGGACTTCATAGGAGAACGTTGAAAGGCTTGCCTTATACGCTCGATGTTTTCTTTAGATGTTTTTGGTCACCCACTCCTCCTTGTATCGAACACTGTCCCTGTCTCCATAAATTTTTTGTGTCATAAAAGAATTGAGGGACGTGATGGTGTGTCTCTTCCATACTTACTTCTGTAGTTTCGTTGGGTCTAAACATCTGATTTTGTCTCAATGAACCAGGATACACATTGCGCTTTTTCTTGAGGAGTAGTCATTTTATGGGGGTTTAGTTCATATAACTTAATCATTAAACATAAGAAATTTTAATTAAGACATTTTATCTGAAACAATAAATTTTAGTGTCAATAAAAATTTTATAAAATACTGATTAACATAAAACAACCCTCATTGCGATATCTCATCATTTCAATTTGTAATGATTTTTTTTAATTGTAAAGAGACTTTATGGACACCCTGTATAATTACTTTTGGTTGTAAGTTGTCCTTAGAAAATCTTTAAGCTTTTTTCAAATGGGTTAATTCTTTTGTTTTTTGATGGAATTACTTTTTTGAATTTTAATTTTTTAAGACCTGGCTTGTTGCGTTAAAAAGATTAAAAATTTTTGTAGAAGTTTTTCATAAAAGTTGCATGAACAAATTTGGTTACAATAAGATTATGCTAATACAAGAGCTTAGGAATTTTTAAACGATAATAATATTGTGTTGCTCTTTCACTAAATTTTGCCCCCAATAAATTTAATCGCTTTATTTTGAAGAGTTGTCAGCTTCTTAAGGTATAAGTTGGAAAAGTAGTCCCCAAACTATTAGTCCACCTATACTATAAGTGCCGATGAATATTAACAATAAACATAGTTAATTTTTAATATTCGTTTTTAGGTAAAGAATGTCTGCCTTTGGAAATAATTTTATTTGATCTAGAGAATTTATAAAAAATGTTTGTGATGTGTGATTCAAAATGTAAATTCATATCATATTTTTTGATTTATAGAATGGAAGTATCGTTCAAAATATTGGCATTGTTCACGAAAAAGCTTTGAAAGTTACTCTCAAAACATGAAACTTTTTTGTTCGAGGTTATTACATCTTTAAACTTTTTGTATGAAAGTTGGTTTCCAGAAAGAATGCATGTTATCACCTATTTTTTTCAAAATATTTTACTTATAAATTGAATTGACTATCACAGCCAAACTGGAGCTGGCGTCTCGGTGTCGCACTTATTCGATTCTTAAGACGGATACGTGGTCCTTCGGCTAATCTAACTGGATCTATACGACTACTGTCTCTAAATACATCTCTGTGACAAAGCTAGTTATAATATCTCTGTGATAGAGAAAAATTTTGACACATAGCGTAAGTATTAAACGTAATAAAAAATACCAAACATTTATTGGTATTGCTGGAAGCATCATAAACTTAACTTTTACATTTAAATAATACTCTGATACTTTACTGTGTAAATGTTATTTCATACGATTTTGCAGAAAAAACGCTACTAGTAACAAAATCAGGTGATAATTGCAAAATAAACTCCTGTAAGTAATCAGGTCAGAGCAAACGCATGTTCACCATATCAATATTTTACAATTAGCGTTTGTTATTTCTTATGGCAGATAGCTAAATTAAACTAAAAAATAAATAAAGATTTCAACTGCACACCAATAGCTTTTGTGACAACTTTACTCGGGAATCCAAAAGGACCAGTTAAACTAGGTAAACCAAATACCTACGATAAAATACGTACAACTGTGCTTATTTTTATTTATCCCAACTCTAAAAATAGTTGCCGCGAGACTGAAGTTTTTGATACAGTTAGTTGTGGCAAAGTACAAATGGATTCGCCGGAAAATTTCTTTCTACAGAATGAAAGAAACCACGTTTAGAACAGTAGTTCTAATAAACTACCAATAAAAAACAATTATGCCATAATAAAAATCTTAAAATAACACTCAAAGACTGAAAATTAATTATAAATTTGTAGGGTTAGATTAAGATTAAAAATGAAGTGTAACAACTTTAAATCTGCAAAAGTAGTTAATCAATGAATGATTGCACTAAGTTTAACGTCTACAAAAATGACTGTGCTTCAGAAGGAGCATAATTTATTAGCATCAAATTGCTTGATCATAACAAACGTAATCAAAAAAATTGATTAATTTTAACATTTTACATGCTTGGGTTTGACCAAAGTTTGGTAGTAGACGAAAGGTTGGCAGGAAATCGACAAACAAATAAATGTCCATCTCTGTAAAAGTTAAGTCGATGCACATTGCTACGGATGGCATTGTTTAATGCATTCTGTCAACAACTCTGAATCTCTGAAGTCTAAATTAAACTCTAAATCTTTTTCAAAAATTTTACTCTCCCAACGCTAATACTCATTTATAAATAAGATAAATTTGTAATTTCTAAAAACACTATGTGCTTGCAAACTCACTGTAGGTTTTACGAAAGTCTTTGAACAACATTAGCGGTTTACTCATGATTAAATCTGTTCACTATAACTACCATATTTTCACCATATTTCTAGAATTTACGGAAAAAGTTTAAATTTTTTAAAAATTAATGTGACATTGTACTTCTCACCCATTTTCACCATATCCAGCTCCTCCTCCTGGTCTCCCATGCATTACTCCTGCTTTACCATCTCCAATTCCACCACCTCCTCCTCCAAAGTTTCTACCTTGTGATTGCTTTGATTTTCCGTCGTAGCTCTTGCCTTGATAACCGGATTCATTTTCATTTAAAGGAGACTTTCCTCCTTCGTATCCTTTTCCGGTGGCAGTTAAGACTCCGTTAATATAGATATTCTGTAATGTTTAATGCTGAATTATTTTTAAACTTAATAGTTTTCAAAACAGGCAAAAAGCTTTTAAGCAATATTAAGATATAAAAATTTATTTTTTTGATATTTCATTTAAGTACTTTATTTTAAAACTAAAGACGCCGATTACCCCAAATGTTTCACAGTAAATCTGTGTATGTTTGTTACCTTTTAGCTACATTACATTATTTTTCAGCCTCACATGCAGCATTATCCATTAAGTACGTTTTTGTTCATTTTTCAATTGAAACAACACAACTGATCGAAATATTACAGAATATACAAAAATATTACATGCAAAAAGAAACAGTGAAAAACGATATATGTTAAGACAGGCATATGATGCATTATAGAGACATAGAAAATATGAAGATAATGTGGAAGTTGAATACGCCTGAAAACAAAGAAACACAAACAAAAAAAGTTGGAAAACTAAAAAACAATTCAAAAGCAAAAAACAAATACAACTACTGCAGCTTCTATTAACTTGAGCTGCTTTTTATGCAAAACCTTATAGTAAAATTTTATTATTTTTATTACAGATAAACTAAAGAAAACTAGTATTTGTGGTTAAATACAACGAGCAAAATATATATAGCTTAGGTCAGAGTGGTCCAACTTCTTCACTTTTGCGGGCCACTTTTCAGAATTGTTCGAGCTTGCCGGCCTCAGCCGGCTAGAAATTGTTCCACATCATGGTGTTCTTTAATAAAAAAAAAAAAGTTCTTCACTTGAAATCAGCCTCCAATTTTCCTATTTTTGTGTTAAATCATAATGTTCTCTAAAAAAAAGTCTTCACTTGGAATAGGTCTCAACTTTAGACTTTGTCCCATTAGCTTGCCATGCCTTGTTATACAAAGTTGCCGCCGCTTACGATCGACAAGACTTGAATTCTGTAAAATGGCTCCCCGGGCCGCAAAATTTTATCCGCGAGCCCGTAGTTGGACCACGCTGGCTTAGTTCATACAAAAAATCAAAGAAAAAACCAATGAATTAACACCTCCAAAAGTGGCAGCTAGTAAAGTGTTTCTCAACTTGTGCGTTAAAACAAGTTTTTAATTGACTTTTTCGGGCTCTGCCCAACAGAAACTCTGAATGCAGATCTTGCGCTCAATTTTCTTCCGCTGGATGGATTTTCTGTTTTTTTGCTGCGTTCATCTACAGTTGCATAGGTTTGAAAGTTGTGATACTACAGAAATATTTGGGATTTTTAAAGTGTTAAAATTAAACTTTCTGCGGAAGCGTGTTTAAACAACCTTATGCGATTTAGTCTTTATATTAGTCGTGACGCAAAAAATCATTTCTTCTAACTTCCTTGCCATGAGGTTTTAGACTGATGAAAGGATGACAGAAGAATGGAGAAGAAGTGTACTTATCCCAATTTATAAGAACAAAGGGGACGCACAGTGCTGTGGGGCTACAGAGGAATAAAGCTGGTAAGCCACACAGTGAAGTTATGGGAAAGAATAATTGAAGCCAGGCTAAGGGATAGAAAAGAGATCAGTGAACAACAATATGGATTTATGCTAGGAAAGGAAACTACCGATGCCATGTTTGCTTTTAGAATGTTGATGGAAAAGTACACGAAAGGTCAAAGAGAACTTTATTGTGTATTCGTGGACCTACAGAAAGCTTACGACAGGGTTCTGCGGGAAGAGTTGTGAGTAGTAGGTAAGAACTGGTTTGATAACGTTTGTGACGTCATCAGTGGCGCAGGCGTTGGCGCGATGGCGCACTGACGTCATCAGTGCACCTACGGTTCCGAACCCTAGATTCCATGAGTCAGCAAAAAGTCGAAACCCTACCTTTTACTTTTTAATGCTTATACGTTTCAAATCAATTTAGTTTCAAATTAATATTAATAATAAGATTAATAAGTTCTAAAAGAAAAAATAAGATTAATAGGTTCTATTGAAAACAATTTTATAAAGTTTATGCGCTAGATAGTTACGACGTATTGCCTGAAGCGTGAACGTCGTTTCCTGTTCTGAATCGTATTGATTTGACCTTAAGTAAACTCTAACTACGTCCAAAGAGTGATTTAATATTTTTTTTTTCTAACTTTAATCTCAAAGGCAATACTTGTGCACGTTTAAGCGTTAATTTTTGTTAGACCTTCACTTAATTTTTTCTTGATAACCTTAATTTTTGTCATACCTAAACTCAATTTTTTTCTAAAGAACTTTGATTTTTGTCATGCCTTTGTTTAACATTTTCTTGAAAACCTTAATTTTTGTCATAACTACCTTCAATTTTTTCTTAATAATCTAGATTTTTGTCATAACTTTGTTTAATTTTTTCTTAAAAAACTTAATTTTTATAACTATCTTCAATTTTTTTTCTCGGCGATCTCGATTTTCTTATATCTAGGTTTAATTTTTTTCTTGATAACCTTGATTTTTGTCACACTTATCTTTAATTTTTCTTAACAACCTTGACCTTTGTTTAAATTTTTTTCTTATCAACCTTGGTTTTTGTCATACCTTTGTTTAATTTTTCTCGGTAATCTTGATTTTTGTCACTACTAAACTCAATTTTTTTTCTAAAGAACCTTAATTTTTGTCATAACTTTGTTTAATTTTTTCTTAACAATCTAGATTTTTGTCATAACTTTGTTTAATTTTTCTTGAAAACCTTAATTTTTTCTAACTATCTTCAATTTTTTCTCGGCGATCTTGGTTTTCTTATATCTAGGTTTAATTTTTTTCTTGATAACCTTGATTTTTGTTATACCTTTGTTTAATTTTTTCTTGACAACCTCGATTTTTGTCACACTTATCTTTAATTTTTCTTAACAATCTTGACCTTTGTTTAAATTTTTTTCTTATCAACCTTGATTTTTGTCATACCTTTGTTTAATTTTTCTTGGTAACCTTGATTTCTGTCATACCTAAACTCAATTTTTTCTAAAGAACCTTAATTTTTGTCATACCTTTATTTAATTTTTCTTGAAAACCTTAATTTTTGTGATAACTACCTTCAATTTTTTCTTAACAATCTAGATTTTGTCATAACTTTGTTTAATTTTTCTTGAAAACCTTAATTTTTTCTAACTATCTTTAATTTTTTCTCGGTGATCTTGATTTTCTTATATTTAGGTTTAATTTTTTCTTGATAACCTTGATTTTTGCTATATTTATGTTTAATTTCTCAATTTTTCTTTTAAAAAGTTTGTTTTTGTCATGCCTTTGTTCAATTTAAAAACTTTTTTCTCTAAGCAACCTTGATTTTTGTCATAACTACCTTCAATTTTTTTCTTGACAACCTCGATTTTTGTCATGCCTTTGTTTAAGTTTTTCTTGAAAACCTTAATTTTTTATAACTATCTTCAATTTTTTTTCTCGGTGATCTTGATTTTCTTATATCTAGGTTTAATTTTTTCTTGGTAACCTTGATTTTTGTTATAACTTTGTTTACTTATTTCTTGACATCCTCGATTTTTGTCACATCTATCTTTAATTTTTCTTAACAGTCTTGATTTTTGTCATGCCTTTGTTTAATTTTTCTTAAAAACCTTAATTTTTGTTGTAACTATCTTCAAATTTTTCTTAACAACCTCGATTTTTGTTATTCCTTTGTTTCATTTTTTCTTGAAAACCTTAATTTTTCTCATAACTATCTTCAATTTTTTCTTAACAATCTCGATTTTTTGTCATATCTTTGTTTAATTTTTTCTTGAAAACATTAATTTTTACGAGGTGTGTTTGAAAAGTATCGGGACTGTATGCTTTGCACAAACAACACTTGCGACAGTGATAAAAGCTTTGTTTTTTAAGATGGCGCAATGTCTTGTGGTTGTACAAATGTAGTTTCAGCATTCTGTGACAACCATATGCTTTTTTACAGGCTTTTCTTGAAAGGTGCTTTACTGTAGTTCGTTTTGGGATAATTTATCTAGTAAATACTTTTTTCTTTTTTTTTCTTCTTTTGTTAACAAAAATGAGCATTGAACAAAGAATCAACTTGAAGTTTCTCGTTTGACATGGAAAAACTCCAACTGAAACATTCAATTTGCTCCAAAAAGTTTACGGAGATGCTACGATGTCAAGAACTCAGATTTTTGAGTGGCACAAGAGGTTCAGAGAGGGAAGAGAGGATGTGGAAGATGATCCTAAGAGTGGAAGGCCAACAACAAGCAGAACAAACGAAAATGTTGAGCATGTGAGAGAAAAAGTGCGCAGTGACCGCCGCCTTACTGTTAGAATGATAGCAGATGAGTTGAGCATGAATAGTGAGAGGGTGTGGAGGATCATTACAGAAGATCTGGGGATGAGGAAGGTTTGTGCGAAAATGGTACCAAGGTTGCTGAATGATGGGCAAAAGGAAAATCGTTTGCAAGTGTGTCAAGACATCCTGAAACAACTTGAAATTACACCAGATCTGCTGAGTAGAGTTGTTACCGGTGATGAGTCGTGGATTTTCAAGTACGATCCACTCACCAAACGGCAGAGCCTTAAATGGAAGAGTGCATCCTCACCAAGACCCAAGAAAGCAAGGCTGTTCAAGTCCAAAATTAAGGTGATGCTGATTGTTTTCTTTGATGTTCATGGAATTGTTCATCTAGAATTCTTGCCACAGGGCCAAACCATTAACCAGAATGTTTACAAAGACATCTTGCGACGTTTGATGCGTTCGGTAAGGGAGAAAAGAAGAGAATTGTGGGAGACAAAGTCATGGCTGCTTCATCATGACAATGCTCCTGCTCACAATGCCTTAAGAATACGACAATTTCTTGCAGAAAATAACATTGCCGTGCTGGAGCAACCACCCTACTCGCCAGATCTGGCTCCCTGTGATTTTTTCTTGTTTCCTAAGCTCAAGGGAGTCATTAAAGGAACCCGTTTTCAAGACTCAAAAGCCATAACAACAGCCGTAACGAAGGAACTACGAGCGATCCCAATGGAATCTTTCCAGAAGTGCATAGAAGCATGGCAACAGAGATTAGAAAAGTGCATTCGAGCTCAAGGAGATTACTTTGAAGGGGACAAGTTGTAATTTTTACGTGGCATTTCAAATAAAATAATTATTTACACAGTCCCGTTACTTTTCAAACAGCCCTCGTATAACTATCTTCAATTTTTTCTCGGCGATCTTAATTTCTTTCATACCTTTGTTTAGTTATTTATTGACAACCTCAATTTTTGTCACATCTATCTTTAATTTTTCTTAACAATCTAGATTTTTGTCATATCTTTGTTTAAGTTTTTTCTTATTAATCTTTGTTTTTATCATATTTTGTTTAATTTTTCTCAACAATCTTGATTTTTGTCATGCCTTTGTTTAAGTTTTTCTTGAAAACCTTAATTTTTTATAACTATCTTCAATTTTTTTTCTCGGTGATCTTGATTTTCTTATATCTAGGTTTAATTTTTTCTTGGTAACCTTGATTTTTGTCATGCCTTTGATTACTTATTTCCTGAAATCCTCGATTTTTGTCACATCTATCTTTAATTTTTCTTAACAGTCTTGATTTTTGTCATGCCTTTGTTTAATTTTTCTTAAAAACCTTAATTTTTGTCGTAACTATTTTCAAATTTTTCTTAACAACCTCGATTTTTGTTATTCCTTTGTTTCATTTTTTCTTGAAAACCTTAATTTTTTCTCAACAATCTCGATTTTTGTCATATCTTTGTTTAATTTTTTCTTGAAAACATTAATTTTTATAACTATCTTCAATTTTTTCTCGGCGATCTTAATTTCTTTCATACCTTTGTTTAGTTATTTCATGGTAACCTTGATTTTTGTCATACCTAACCTCAATTTTTTCTAGCCAAACTTGATTTTTGTTATGCCTTTGCTCAATTTTTTCGAAACAACCTTGTTTTTTGTCATGCCTTTGTTTAATTTTTTTCTTTGATTTTTGTCGTACCTATCGTTAATTTTTCTTAACAATCTTGATTTTTGTCATACCTTTGTTTAATTTTTCTTGGTAACCTTGATTTTTTTCGTACCTAACCTCAATTTTTCTCTAAGCAGCCTTGATTTTTGTTATTCTTAACCTCAATTTTTCTTTTAAAAAGTTTGATTTTTGTCATGCCTTTGTTCAATTTAAAAACTTTTTCTTTAAGCAACTTTGATTTTTGTCATAACTACCTTCAATTTTTTTCTTGACAACCTCGATTTTTGTCATGCCTTTGTTTAAGTTTTTCTTGAAAACCTTAATTTTTTATAACTATCTTCAATTTTTTTTCTCGGTGATCTTGATTTTCTTAAGTCAACTGTTGAACTTTGCGTCATAATCACAGTTCTTCTTCTTTCTGTTATTTTCGTTTTCAACACTATCTTTGTCATTTTTGATTATTTTCTTGTGTTTTTTGCTCCATGTCATCATCACCAACCCATAATTTCATAACTATTTTGTTTATATTTTTTTGACGTTTTTTATTTTTCAAAATTATTATTATTTTTTTAAATGTGAACTTTTGACGTGGACAAATTGTGTGGGCGAATTTTTTATTGTCAAGTAGAATGAAATTGGTTTGAAAGACAGCAATGGGCTTTTGGTAAAGCACCTTTTTTCTATGCTCTAAATTATTTTACTTTATTTTGTTCTATCTTACCATAAGTTTTCTACACACTTAAGAATATTTTTAAATCACTTGTTTCTTATTCTCAAAGAAAATTAGTGATATTAAACCAACCAAGACAAAACCGTCAAAAATTCACATTTAAAAAAATAATAACAATTTCGAAAAATAAAAAACAAGAAACCTTTAAAAATTGCCAAAAAATTAAAAAAATTAAGCAAAAGCTAAAAACAGACACGTGAACGTCAAAAAAATATAAACAAAATAGTTAAAGTAGATTGAAAACATTTAAATTACAAGATGAAAAATTCTTTAAGTCAAAAATTGATATCTCTTTTCATGAAGAGATGAGTGTAATACACTTGATTAGTCAACTTTTTGTTAGTTTACTTTGAAATGTTTGTATTGTTGTTTAGTATTTAAAACAAACGAATCGATATTTAGTTAAAGGATTTAATGCGACTTTTTTCACTTTGGAAAGAAAAAACTAAGTAAAATGAGAACCGTGCAAAAATCGAAATATTTGTTTCTGTGCAACAATTGTACAAAGAGTTTGACAAAATTACAACATTCGCACAATTAAGAAAGCAATATTGTGATAAAAAATTTGAGATTAAATTGTTGCTATGCATTGAAAAAATGGCAAAAATCTAACATAAAATAGAATTTTTTAGGGTTTGGTTCTAAAAACTAACAAACTTCTGCAACAAAGAAATGTACACTTTTCAGGAAAAATTTTTTTAGATTTTTTAAGCAAGCTAGTGTTTTTTTAACTTTAAAATGTAAAACACTTGGAAGAAAGATAATCCTTTCAAAAAGTTAAATTTTTTCACGTAAAAGGAATCTAATGTTTTCATACAAAAAACTTTACAATGTGCAATTCTTGAGAGAATTTTAAAATGGTGACAATTAGGCTCAAAGTTTTACAATTTTTAACACCTAACCACAAAACCTCCGTCTGAAAAATGTATAAAATTATATTTGTGGATCAATTTTTAATATCAATTAATGAAGTTTTTGGTTAAAACATTTATTTGGGTTAAGGAAAAACTAAAATATTTTTGGTTAAACTAGTGCAATAATTTAAAACTTGACTACAAAACGTTGTTGCGGAAAATGAAATTTAAAAGTTTAATTTTTAATATTTGTATACGTTTTCTTTGACATCGTTGATGTCCAAACCTTTTTCTTAGAGGTTAGCAACGTTCAAGATAAAAGAGTGAATTTGTTGGTTTCTTTATTTGTATTTGTTACCCCAAGCAAAACCGTATCCTGAAAGCAAAATTTTTAGATATTTTTTAAAAATCCTGATTTTTTGAAGAGTTTATTTTTAGATTTCGAGCTAGTCAATAAGTTAATTAAATAATTTCAGTTTGGTTTGTTTTCATTTAGACTTAAGAACTAACTGCGATAGGACTTGATAGAATAAATCTTAATATATTTTCAAAATACAACCGATTTTTTTTGGAATTGATCTTACTTATACAAAACTTTTTAAACTTACGTTGGTCTTCTTTGATTTCAAATTTTATGTTAATTTTAGAAAATTTAGTTGGTAAAATGAATTAAAATGTTCAGTTTTATGATGAATTTTCTTAGTAAAAGTGAAAAAATGTAAAACTTTTTAACATAAACGGTTGCAATTGATTGGGGATCAAACTAAGCGGTGTTTTGAAATCAAAATATTTTTGGTCAAGCTTGTAATAAAATTTCTTTTTACATACGGTTGTTAAAAACTACAAAAATCAAGGTGTATCATAGAAAGTTTTTTCGCTTACTCTATTTTTACTCTGGAAATTAAGATTTTCAAACTCTAATCATGAATATGTCACAGTTTTAACAGGAAACGCAATACGCTATGAGCAGGATACGGCCTAAGCTTTTGTATAAGAGAGAGAATTTGACGCAATTATCAAAAGCATATTGTCACGCTTACAGAGATTACGGGTAGCTTTCTTATTATTAAAAGTTTATAAAAATGGCCAAAAGATTAAACATAGTTGGAACTGAATTCATTTTTGAAACAATTAAAATATTAACACTAGAAAGCGAATTTATACTCCATAAAAATAATAACTATGTTTGAATTTGATTTACTAAATAATAAAGAAGACGAATTTTTTATTATGAAACATCTGCTTATTGAACACAAATATCCTATCAATAAAAATTTTTGTTTAAAACTTTCAACGATTACTTTGACTGTGAATAAAAATCAAGGTTGCCTAGAAAAAAATTGAATTTAGGTAAAACAAAAAACGAGGTTGCTTAGAAAAAAATTGAAGATAAGTATAATAAAAATCAAGATTGCCAAGAAAAAATTGAGGTTAAGTATAACAAAAATCAAGGCTGCTTAGAGAAAAAATTGAGGTTAGGTATGACAAAAAATCAAGGCTGTTTAGAGAAAAAAGTTTTAGAATTGAATAAAGGTATCTAAAAGTCAAAGTTGCCAAGAAAAAATTGAGGTTAAGAATAACAAAAATCAAGGCTGCTTAGGGAAAAATTGAGGTTAGGTACGACAAAAATCAAGGTTACCAAGAAAAATTAAACAAAGGTATGACAAAAAAACAAGGTTGTTTCGAAAAAATTGAGCAAAGGTATAACAAAAATCAAGTTTGGCTAGAAAAAATTGAGGTTAGGTACGACAAAAATCAAGGTTACCATGAAATAACTAAACAAAGGTATGAAAGAAATTAAGATCGCCGAGAAAAAATTGAAGATAGTTATAAAAATTAATGTTTTCAAGAAAAAATTAAACAAAGATATGACAAAAAATCGAGATTGTTAAGAAAAAATTAAGGTTTTCAAGAAAAAATGAAACAAAGGAATAACAAAAATCGAGGTTGTTAAGAAAAATTTGAAAATAGTTACGACAAAAATTAAGGTTTTTAAGAAAAATTAAACAAAGTTATGACAAAAATCAAGACTGTTAAGAAAAATTAAAGATAGATGTGACAAAAAATCGAGGATGTCAAGAAATAAGTAAACAAAGTTATGACAAAAATCAAGGTTACCAAGAAAAAATTAAACCTAGATATAAGAAAATCAAGATCACCGAGAAAAAATTGAAGATAGTTATAAAAAATTAAGGTTTTCAAAAAAAAATTAAACAAAGATATGACAAAAAATCGAGATTGTTGAGAAAAAATTAAGGTTTTCAAGAAAAAATGAAACAAAGGAATAACAAAAATCGAGGTTGTTAAGAAAAATTTGAAAATAGTTACGACAAAAATTAAGGTTTTTAAGAAAAATTAAACAAAGGCATGACAAAAATCAAGACTGTTAAGAAAAATTAAAGATAGATGTGACAAAAATCGAGGATGTCAGGAAATAAGTAATCAAAGTTATGACAAAAATCAAGGTTACCAAGAAAAAATTAAATCTAGATATAAGAAAATCAAGATCACCGAGAAAAAAAATTGAAGATAGTTATAAAAATTAAGGTTTTCAAGAAAAACTTAAACAAAGGCATGACAAAAATCAAGATTGTTGAGAAAAATTAAACAAAATATGATAAAAACAAAGATTAATAAGAAAAAACTTAAACAAAGATATGACAAAAATCTAGATTGTTAAGAAAAATTAAAGATAGATGTGACAAAAATTGAGGTTGTCAATAAATAACTAAACAAAGGTATGAAAGAAATCAAGATCGCCGAGAAAAAATTGAAGATAGTTATAAAAATTAATGTTTTCAAGAAAAAATTAAACAAAGATATGACAAAAAATCGAGATTGTTAAGAAAAAATTGAAGATAGTTATGAGAAAAATTAAGGTTTTCAAGAAAAATGAAACAAAGGAATAACAAAAATCGAAGACTGTTAAGAAAAAATTGAAGATAGTTACGACAAAAATTAAGGTTTTTAAGAAAAATTAAACAAAGTTATGACAAAAATCAAGACTGTTAAGAAAAATTAAAGATAGATGTGACAAAAATCGAGGATTTCAGGAAATAAGTAAACAAAGTTATAACAAAAATCAAGGTTACCAAGAAAAAATTAAACCTAGATATAAGAAAATCAAGATCACCGAGAAAAAAAATTGAAGATAGTTATAAAAAAATTAAGGTTTTCAAGAAAAATTGAACAAAGGCATGACAAAAATCAAACTTTCTAAAAGAAAAATTGAGAAATTAAACATAAATATAGCAAAAATCAAGGTTATCAAGAAATAATTAAACTTAGATATAAGAAAATCAAGATCACCGAGAAAAAATTGAAGATAGTTAGAAAAAATTAAGGTTTTCAAGAAAAATTAAACAAAGTTATGACAAAAATTAAGGTTCTTTAGAAAAAAAATTGAGTTTAGTAGTGACAAAAATCAAGATTACCGAGAAAAATTAAACAAAGGTATGACAAAAACCAAGGTTGATAAGAAAAAAAATTTAAACAAAGATCAAGGTTGTTAAGAAAAATTAAAGATAAGTGTGACAAAAATCGAGGTTATCAAGAAAAAATTCAACAAAGTTATGACAAAAATCAAGGTTATCAAGAAAAAAATTAAACCTAGATATAAGAAAATCGAGATCGCCGAGAAAAAAAATTGAAGATAGTTATAAAAATTAAGTTTTTTAAGAAAAAATTAAACAAAGTTATGACAAAAATCTAGATTATTAAGAAAAAATTGAAGGTAGTTATGACAAAAATTAAGGTTTTCAAGAAAATGTTAAACAAAGGCATGACAAAAATCAAAGTTCTTTAGAAAAAAATTGAGTTTAGGTATGACAAAAATTAAGGTTATCAAGAAAAAATTAAGTGAAGGTCTAACAAAAATTAACGCTTAAACGTACACAAGTATTGCCTTTGAGATTAAAGTTAGAAAAAAAATATATTAAATCACTCTTTGGACGTAGTTAGAGTTTACTTAAGGTCAAATCAATACGATTCAGAACAGGAAACGACGTTCACGCTTCAGGCAATACGTCGTAACTATCTAGCGCATAAACTTTATAAAATTGTTTTCAATAGAACCTATTAATCTTATTTTTTCTTTTAGAACTTATTAATCTTATTATTAATATTAATTTGAAACTAAATTGATTTGAAACGTATAAGCATTAAAAAGTAAAAGGTAGGGTTTCGACTTTTTGCTGACTCATGGAATCTAGGGTTCGGAACCGTAGGTGCACTGATGACGTCAGTGCGCCATCGCGCCAACGCCTGCGCCACTGATGACGTCACAAACGTTATCAAACCAGTCCTTACCTACTACTGCTGTGGTACTGTATGAGAAAATCAGGAATGACGGAAAAGTATGTGCGAGTTGTACAGGATATGTAAGAGGGAAGCAAAACAGTCTGCAGCAGGAACTACAGAAAGTTTCAAGGTCAAGGTCGGACTGCACCAGCGATCAGCGTGAAGTTCGTTCCTGTTTGCAGAGATTATGGATAGGATAACAGACGAAGTAAGGAGAAGAATCACTGTGGACGATGATGTTTGCTGATGATATTGTGATTTGCGAAGAGATCAGGGAAGAAGTAGAGGGGAGACTAGAATGCTGGATATATGCGTTGGAAAGAAGAGGGATGAAAGTAATTTGGTCAAAGACCAAGTATCTGTGCGTAAATGGAGGAAATGACAAAGAAACAGTAAAGAAGGAGGACAAAAAAGTACCAAGAGTAAAGGAATTTAAGTATTTGTGATCAACGGTACAAGGAACTGCTAGTTTTGATAGGGAGGTAAAGAGGAGAGTGCAGGCAGGATGGAACGGATGGAGAAAAGTATCAAAAGTAATCTGTGGCAGGAGGTTACCAGCTAGAGTAAAAGGAAAAGTGTACAGTTCAGTGGTGAGACCAGCAATGGTATATGGACTTGAGACGGTGACGGTCACAAAGAAACAAGTAGAAGAGATGGAAGTTGCAGAGGTGAAAATGTTGAGGTTTACTATGGGAGTGATGAGAAAAGATAAGATTAGAAACGAGTACATCAGGGATACAGTTAAGGTAGAACAGTTAGGAATGAAGATGAGGAAGGGCAGGCTGAGGTGGTGTCAACATGTCATGAGGAGAGACCAGAAGTATGTAGGAAGAAGGGTAATAAAAATGGATTTACCGGGAAAGAGGAAAAGAGGGAACCCAAAGAAAAGATTTTTAGATGTAGTGAAAGAAAATATGAAGAAAGTTGGCGAAAGGAAAAAGGACAGCGAAAAACAGGATGCTTTGGAGAAACATCATATACTGTGGCTACCCCTGATCAAAGAAAAAGGCCGAAAGAAAAAAAGAAGATGTTAATATTTTGTTGCAGTTACACAAAATGTTTTAATTTTGTAAACATATATGAGCTACTATTAATTATAAGAGTTATTTTTATCAATTAAAGAACGTAATCTAAAACAATTTTTCTTTGTTGAGTATATTTTTGGTTATAGAATTGTTGCTGCTAATTTTTATACAACTTTTATAAAACTTTTATAAAAATTGACGTTTAATTAAAACAGTTCTTGTTATGCAACTGATGTGCAATTTTTTAAAAAGTAAATAGATTTTATGCACCACTGCTTTAATTTTAAGAAATCTGTACATACTATTACTATTCCTCTATGTGGTGTAAACCTCATCATCTTCTTTCGGCTTCTCCCTACTCGGGGTCGCCACAGAGCGACAGTATTCTCCATTTCACTCGATCTACTTCGTCTCCTTCCCTAGCTCCAACCCTTTCGATGTCTTCTCTCAACAAATCCATCCACCTTCTTTTTGGCCTTCCTCTTTTTCTTTTGCCTGGGACCGCCATCTCCATCATCCTTTTTCCCACGTAGTTTTCTTCTCTCCTTTTTACGTGTCCATACCAACTTAGCCTTGCATTCTGAAGTTTTTCTCCCAGCTTTGCAATTTTCGCGGTCCCTCTCACGTATTCGTTTCTTATCTTGTTCTTTCTTGTCACTCCTAGTGCCCATCTCACCATTTTCAACTCTGCAACTTCCATTTTTCCCACATGCCTTTCCGTCATTGCCACCGTTTCCATTCCATAAAGCATGTTTGGCCTAACAACATTCTCGTACATTTTACCTTTAACCTTTGCTGATAATTTCCTGTCGCACAAAACTCCAGACACCTTCCTCCAACTCATCCATCCTACTTGGATTCTTCTCCTTCTTCTTCTTCACATCTTCCATGCTACTAATTGTTGAACCCAGGTATTTGAAGTTTTTTGCTCTCTTTATCTTTTATCCTTGCAGCTTCAACTCTTTTCCATCATCCACACCCCCTACCCTCAAATATTTGGTCTTGCTTCAGCTCACTTTCAGGCCTCTTCTCTCCAGTGCATTTTTCCAAATTTTCAGAGCCTCCTCTAGCTCCCATTGATTTTGCCTAAACAACACTATGTCATCTGCAAACAGCATATCCCATGGGGCGTCCTTCTTGATGTCCTCCAGGAAGGACGCCCCATGGGATAGTGTGTGTGAACCTTGTGTAGTGTAAACCTCATATTAAAAAAATATAATAAATATAATTAAACGCGGCGTTTCAAAATAAAACCCTTTTAATAATTCTAAAAAAAGGAGCCGGATTCGATTGCTTCATTATCTCACCCGATATCCGTTACTGATTTTAATATAGATTTACGACAAAAAAAACAATATTAGTAATTAAATCTTCGAAATCAAAACTAATTTCAATTAATAAAAAATTAAAAATCCTGTTGATGCTTATATTTTACAAGTCTTTTTAAATTATCAAGATCACTATTAAGTTAAATATTTTATGCGAGCCATAAAAACTATCAATATTTCGTCAACGAAGTTAACTTATCTCTAATGATTTCAACTTCAAATAAGCAATACTTTAGATTATTTCACCAAAATAGATGACATCGTCATTATATCATCTGTATATCCTCCTGACTGGTAAAACAACGTCAGAGGTTGTTAAACTATCTAGCTATTATTTATTTGGAGGTAATGAAATATTGTGTGTCTGGTAAAGTTTTTCATTTTTTAAAAAGTTACATTTAGTGTGAAATTTTGATGCTACATATTCAAGCCTAAAAGTGATAAAGTAATATGAAATGGCTTTCCAAAGACACAAAAAAATTTAAGGATACAACTATCTTGCACAAGAGTATCTTTTTAAACGAATAGCGCTCTTTCCTACATTCGCCAACAAAAACACCAATCATATCGAACCTTTGCGTAAATTTCAACTTTACCACTTCCTGTACTTCCATTCCACCTTGTAATGTTAACAGTAAAGTCCTTGGGAATAAAAAATTCAGAAATGTTACAATGCACCCCCGAAATTTCATCTCCATCATTTAAAGTCCAATTACTTCCCATATGATCAATACCCTTACAAAACAGTTTTTCTCCGAAATCCAAATATTTTACCAAACTATGCCAAAATGCTTCATCCTAAATTTTATAAGCATTGTTAGTATAAAATATGTTGAATAATAAACTTTTAAACATTCGTACATTAATCAAACAAAACTATTTGTAGATTCATGTTGTAGATTTTAATTTTGGCAGTATTTATAAATTACTTTTGTATTTATTTCAAAATAAGATTTTGTTGTTACTTCAGTTAAATTTATGTTCGAAAAACATCAATTTTTTGGTTTGATTTAAAGTTAAGCTTATGGGCTTAAAGGAGTGCAAAGAAGGTAGACCTACTAAGATTTTTATCTGAATCTTTTTTTTGTTTTTTCGCAAATAACATATAAAGTCATAAATTAAAGAAAATGAAATCAAAAAATATAATTAAGAAAAAGTAAAATATCTTCGTTTTTCGTAAAGAAAATTACTATTAAACTTTTTGGTTAATTTCAAAAAATCTAAGTTAGTGTTTAAATTTACATATGTGTATTTTCAGAAAAACCATTTAGTTTTAAAATTTTTATTGTTGTAGGGATTTTTGAAACTATCATATAACCACAAGGTATTTAGTTTTGCTCTCCATTTCTCAACATACACACTCAGTCAAAAAACGACTTTTTAAAAAATCTTGCTCCTATTAAATTATTACAAAATTGATCACGGTTTATTGACACAAAAAGATTTTTAATTCACGGTAACAAAAACTTACTTCTATTTTATTGTAAAAAATGTTTTCCAAGTGAAAATTATTTATGATTTTACTTTGATTCAGTACTTTTTTCCAAATTCTTAAACTTTTCAATGCTCCATTGAAATAATTTTTATCAGAAACAGATTTTCCTAGATAAAATCCATTTGTTGTTCCATAACTATGTTCTCTAACCTGGAAACCAAAACAATTATTAAAACATTGTTGTTAATTATTCGCTATTATTTATATAAATTCTAAAGCTTTGGGTAAATAAAGCCATAGTATATAGAAAACGTAAACAAAAAATCTTACAACTATACCAAAATTATTAAGTAACCAAGAATTGACCACAATAAAACTTCACAAAAATTTCGGAAGGGCTGCATCACTGTCAATTAAAATTTTTGTAAATTAATTTAAAGCAAACTGTTTAGCCAAAAATCTATATCTTTAACTTAATAATTAAAAAAGTAAATAAAAAAAAAAACTTAAATTAAAGTCTAACCAAACTTTCTAGCACAGGGATGTCCAACCTTTTTTTATAATGGGCCAAATTGTAAAATTAAGTACATTCAGCGGGCCACAAAATTAAATGACTATGAAATCTCATCTTTTTTGTATTACCCAGCCAACAATCCTATGCAGGGCCCATGCAGGCCCAGCGAGGGTTGCCCGTACGGGACCCGTATTGATTTGGCCGTGGGCGCTGCAGTGGCCCCGCATGGTCTTACTGCACGAGTTTCATGTAGTTCAAACTATTTATGCAAATTGTTCCTTTTTTTAAATAATTAAAAAGTTTACCTTATTTGCATGTTTTAATTTTTGATTACGGCTTAAAATTGAAAACCAAATTAAACCCGTGCGGTTAGCCCAATGCGGGGCCACTACAGTCCCCGAGGCCAAATCGATACGGGTCCCGTACGGGCAGCCCACGCAGGGCCTGCATGGCCCCTGCATAGCATTATTGACTGGGTAGATGCCATGACCAAACGACGAGTATTAAAACATAAAATTAAAATTAATTAATTAATTAGGAATCTAAGTAAACTGGAAAACTATTAAAATAATTACGTAATTACTATTAAAAATGTCCATGATGGAGCTG
The DNA here is from genome assembly GCA_963680785.1 of Diplosoma virens. Classification (NCBI taxonomy): domain Eukaryota; kingdom Metazoa; phylum Chordata; class Ascidiacea; order Aplousobranchia; family Didemnidae; genus Diplosoma; species Diplosoma virens. Next base: position 42,174,917 of record OY796888.1, on the reverse strand, counting down.
CTTAAGTCCTAGTTACGTGAGTTCTTTTCTTACTGCTTGCAATGACTCAAAGTTTTAAAGATCTGGAGAAGAGCGCTAGTAGTCGCAGTGCCAAAGCTAATGAAGCCAAAAGGGGACCCAAAAAGTTATCAATCGATTTGATCAAATTTTTGCTCTGTGTCTCCTACAAGATCTTCGAGAGGCTTATCTGCACCCGTGTCAAACCAATTATAGATTGATTGCTTCCTAGAGAGCAGGCTGGGTTTCGACGCGAAAAGTCAAGCGTGGATCATTCTATTGATTGAAAACATCGAGAATTTTTTTTCGATTTGTCAATCTGACGGCGGCATATGACACTGTCTGGCATCTAGGCATGATGCTTGAGACTTTTTCGAGATAAGCACATGGTTAGAATGATCATGTGTTTGGTCAAATGAATTGTTTAAATTCAAAAGCTTGTTCAAAACAAGTTCAATCCGTCTGAAAAACGACGTTCCTCAGGGATCGATTTGGGCTCCTCTTTTTTTTAATTTCTTTGTACCTGTATTGACGTCTACATTTTCCGTCCACAATTTCCTGAAAGGTTATCTACGCAGACTATCTAGCATTGTTGCACTGCTCTAGAAACTGAAAGGCCTTTGAGGGCTTTAATCATACTAAGACGATGACGGCAAGCTTTTATTCAAATAACGAAAAGGCCAAGCGTCAGCTAAATGTTTACAACAGCATTAGACTCTTATTATTTTGTCTAATTTCACTTATTTTTTGGACAGGTAGCTTACATTCCGTCACCATCTACTGTAGTGGTATTGAGTAAAAACTATCTTCGTGTGTCATACTGCTGAGTCAATTTGCAGGCTTAAAGTGAGGTGCTGGTGCCAAAATACTGCGCATAACTATTCTATATCTGGTTTACTCAAAAGCTTACTACTGCGCACCAGTCTGGTGTTGTAGCGCTTACACTCGCTTTATAGACAGTGTCCTGCCTGGCACTTGCGCATTGTCACTGGATGCTTGCTTTCCACTTCAATAGACAACCTATCAATATTTTCAGGCATCCAGTCGGCTGAGCTTCGCCAACTAAGAGCAACACTCTCCTTGGTTAACATTGCAACTTTGGACCCTGACCATATGTTAAATTCCTATATTGAACCAAAAATCTCTAAAACTGTCTGATCCTCTTTTCAACCTCCTAATAAATGTACGGATTCTCTTTCCTACCACAAGTATCATCGCTGCTACTACAGTAATTGTATTCTAAACTACTCCGCATTGGTTCAAAGTTACTATCTTTATACTAATAAGTCATTAACAGCCATCACTTGATATTGTAAGAAATGTTTGGAAATAAGATATTCAATATTAATTTAATTGCAAAAAAATATGATTACTAAAAAAGATGCTTGGGGCAAGCGTCTTTATGATAAACTCTGCTCTCAAAAGTTTTTATAGATCAGTTTATTGGACGTCACTAGACACGGAAATCAATTGACGCATTCACACTGTTTCCCTATACGTTACTATCACAGCAAAGACATCAAATTCGATGCTGTTATGAAAATCTAACTAAGAAATTGGAGAGAGCAGTTGGCCGCATAAATACAATAAGTGGGCCGAAGGTTGGACATCCCTGTTCTAGCATCTTCATAGATAAGTTTTTAAAACTGAAACCGAAAAAAAATTAAAGCAATTAGGTTAAAGCTTTAAAAATACAGTTTTTTGCTCATTTCTTTACATTAAAAATTAATGGAAAGTTAAACAGATCTAAACATTTTTTTTCCTTGAGAGAATATATTTGAAAACGGCAATATCCGCCAAAAGATGTCCTTAAAAAAGCTTTTCCTTAAAAATATAAGAAACTTTAAAATTTGGCTTTTAAATACTATTTTTGTTGATTTTGGTTTATCGGTTTTTACAAAATAAATTGAAAACAATGGAAAATTGTAAGCCGCAGTGATCCCTTTAATCTATGTGCGAACACGCGCACATGTCAGAAAATATGCGTATTGTTAAAAAATGGAGCGCACATTTAGAAAATAATTTTGTCCTATGACAAAAAATGATTCAGCCGGCGTTACTTCCAATAAGAAAAATATTGCACTTCACTTTACTATAACTTATTTTTATATTGTTGATGTCACTCCATAAGCTTTAATTTCATAAGCTTCAATTTCTTTAGTTTTTTTTGTTTCTTTTTTCAATAAAGCCATAAGAAGGTTTATAAAAATAAGCAAACGTTTTATCAATTGTGTCACAAAATATTTTAGTATTTAATTATATTTAAGAAGGGAAAGGTCAGTGTCTTGTTTCAAAGATAATTAGCTTTTACGAAACGTTATAACATCAACTCTGAACAGCTATGAGCTAGTTCAAACTTCGGTAGCAAAATATTTACATATGAAGTAAAATAAAGTTTAAAAATTTTTTTAAAAATATACAGGAATGGACATTGATTATAAAGATATTTTAGCTTTCCTTGAAACAGCTTGTTGCCTATTAGAAAGGATGGTTATCTGAAAGTGAATTAAAAGAATGGATTGCTTTTAACATCACTAAGCTGAAATCTGGTGGTGATTTTGAAACTAGAAGTGAACAAGTCTTTTCATTGTCCAAGAAATATTTTGCTTTGCTTGTTATGCAAGAACCCATCAATATGATAGCAATATGCACTTGTGATAGTGAAAAGTATTCTGGTTTGCCATAGTTGCAAAGTATTGAAAGAACATTCACAGCATTAATCCTGACTCAGAAAAGACTTTTGCTTTAATGAATTTAATAAGAATCAAAGAGCATAACCGTCGTGGGAATAAACATTTAGGAAATATTTTTAAATTACAAACTCTTTATTCATAAAAGGATGTGGATTTAGTACGTGTGTTTGTCTACTGAAGACATGCTAAGGACAGAACGGATAAATGTTTACAGATTTAAAATAAAAAAATTTTAAGCTTTTTTGTATTTCTCGTGTGAATAAAAATTTTTATGTTTTACGTGTTATTATTATTTTTGAGCAAAATTTATTCTGGTCCTCATAGCACACATCTTACTATACTTTTTAAAAAAACTTTGCACAATAACTAAGAATTCCCAAACAAAAGCTTGGAAAAATTGGAAAAACCATTGGTAAACGGTGTTTTAAAAAGAGTTGCATGTATTGCATATCGCTTTCTAAATCTTGTTTTGAAAGTGTTGTTTTGATATACATAGCTCTTAAAAACAAAAGTCACGAGTCAATGAGATAAAAGTGAAATATCTTTTTGAGTTATCTTTGCTGATCCTTGAAAATTTCCATCAACGTATAATTTAATGTTCTGTCCATCACTTGTCACTACAACGTAATACCAAGTGTTTAGCTGTAAAGTTTTGTTTGACAACAAGGTTGATCTACATTCATCTGGTGGGGCAAGTAAGGCTCCAAAAGAAAAACCGCTAACAATCACTCCCCAGTTTTGACACTCACCTTTACTTCCGGCAATAATCTGATGAAACATGAATTTTCAATATCGTTCAAATTCAATATTTGAAAAACAATAATCAAAGCAATCAAAGAATTTATGAATTCATTTTGAACGTAAAAAAACGATACAAATTTTTTCAAAGTAAAGATTTAAACTGTAATTTTTTTTCAAAACACGCTATTTTCGTCATAAAAATCTTTAATTCTCTTTCTAACTCGCATAAAAAGTAGCAGGTATGATACTTTGGAGCAAACGTCAAATGTAAAGAAATTTTTTCTTATAATTCAAAGATCGACGTCAATGACCTGATTACGTAGTTTTTATCAAATTTCTCACAAGAGGTTTTCATAAAAAAAGTTGTTGGATAATTGATTAAAAATGCAAACAAGCCAAATTCAAATAACAGAAAGAACAGTCTAAAATATATTTAATATAAACGATGATTCATTCGCTAATAATTGTAGATTAAGTCCAGGGTTATGTTTTTTAATTAATAAAGCTTCGTGAATTTTAGTTTCACAATTAGAATTAATAATAATAATAATAATAACAATGTATTTATATACCGCTCTATACTTAAAATGGGTCGTATAGTCTCAGAGCGGTTCAGAGAATTACATTTTTTAATTATCTTAAACAAATTTAAGTTGTATTTGGTATTAGTATAAATATCTGAAGACATAATACGACTTTTAACAGAGCTTTCAGTTTTCAAATGAAAGCCCAAGTGTTCACCCACCCTAATGCTCAATAGTCGGGTTGACATACCTTTACAAGTCAAGCTTGAATCACACAAACAAAAAAATTAATAAACAATATTCGAGCAGAATGCAGGCGGAACACGAGTCTTCAATTGAAAATAATGTGATACTTTAAAAGTTTTGTAAAAAGGAAGTTTTTTCAAAATTAGTTTAAGATAGAGTTGATAATGTTTTGTAATTTATTGATAAACCGTCTGGAATAATGGCCAAAATATGGAATATTAAGATTATAAAATAATCACGACATGCAGAATGGGAATGTAAAATTTTTTCATTAAACGTTTTGTAAAACTAAGCTGGAAAACCAGTATATGTAAATTTGCGCCATATCCATATGTCAATATTATCATCATTAACCTTAATGCAAACATCTAAAAGAAATACATTGTAAAGCAGAATCCATAGTAAATTTTATATTATTATGTTTAGAATAAAGCAAACTTTGAAAATCTAAAGCATTTCGCTCAATTTGCTCAAGACGTTTGCTCAATTCTGAACATAATAATATAAAGTTTACTATGGAATCTGTATTACAATATATTTCATTTTTAGATGTTCGTATTAAGGTTAATATGATAACATTGACATGTGGATTTGGCGCAAACCTATAAAAACTGGTTTATTTCTAAACCTAAGATGCATAATGGAGGTCAAAAGTGACCTGGTAAAGTGGTTCATGAAAAATTTTGTTGGCTGTATCGGGTTATTTGCGCCATTACTGCATGTAATCCTATACGTTTTACAAAGGTTATTGCAGAAACTTGTTTAATTTCAAAAACATAATTTTGTATGTTACTACCCCTAATTCACACAAACGGGGTCAAAATTGACCTCTCTGCTTTTCAATGGGATTTTCTCTCATAAACATTATACATATCTGATTGCCAAACAAAACATCTATGGCAGATAAAAAAGGATTATTTTTTAACCTATTTCGGTTGCAAGCGGATTAGTTTTTTCCTTCCGTGTACCTTCTGTGACACCTTGTGGAACAATTGTTGTTACTACCTCTTGTGACAAAGTTGATAAACAACTTCGTAATCAGGTCATTGACGTCGATCTTTGAATTAGAAGACAAAACCTCTTAACCTTTTATTCATCTAATGTTATAGAAAATTGCAATGTTTTAAACAATAAATACGATTTTAATTTTAGTTGTTTCCTAGAGGAGTATTTTTTATAAAACAATTTTTTAGTACCTCATGGAGATGTACAATAAGCACTTTGTGCATTAAGCGTAAGGAGTACCTGGATTTTGGTAGAAATTCTCAAAACGTTCACCCAAACTTCCAGGGTGTACGCTGGTCCAGGACTCCATTTGCCCAAGTTAATAAATGAATTTCCGTCGAACTCGGCAGCACAAGCAAATGGCGGTCCGACCTAAAATATATTCATATTGCTCAGTAGTCGATGTTTATATATATATACGTATTGTCAAAAGACTGTTTCGTTACTTCTAAGTAAAAAAAAATACCCATAATTTTGAGAATAATTCAATTAAGATTATGAAATTGTTTTTTTTTACATTGGTAAAGAAATCGTTTTGGATCTTTATGGTGCACTAAATGGCACTCTTTTAAACAACTACTAGTGCCATATCGAAAAATAAAAGTTAACTGATTTGTTTGTATAAAATGTGCGCTCGGGTATAATTGCAATCTACACTCAAAACACATTTTTTCTTTCATATTCTGTATTTGATTATGATAATTAAGTAATTACAATTGCCTCACAGAAAAATAGTCTGTCATTTCATTGTTTATTTTAAGATATTTCTATAGCTTGAAGGAGTTTGTTCAATAATGACAAAGATCAAACTTCCGAAGCTTAAGGTTCATCGTTTTCAATTGTACTAAATAAGAAATTAAAATAGTAAAAATAAAAATGAAAAATAAATGAAAGAAAGTATACATTGCAAAAAGCAAAGGTCTTTCCTAAACTTAGTTTAATAGGAAAAAGTAGTTTAATTTTGTTACTAATAGAAGAGTTCAGTAATCCTGCTAAAACAGTAATCAAAACTGACCATAAAAAGTTACTAAATGCATAACAAAAACATATTCAGATTTTGGAGTAGTTTAATTCAGTAACAATAAGTTTCGAATCTATATTTAAGAAAGTTTATTACCAATAAAAAACTAGAGAAAATAGCTTTCATGTAGATTATTACGATTTGTTTTCGCAAAAATAATGAACTGCGTATCTTTTTATAAGCACTTTTTGCTTTGCAATATGTTAAAAACAATCATAAACCGCATTGATTAATGCCATGAAGCCCAAATTGTTTGCAAGTTTCAATCAGCTTCCTAATCCTTTTGCGATTAAAAATATTTTCATTAATACTTTTGACAACGCCACATTTTCAATACCTAAACACCTTACGAACTATATTTAAAAATATTATATCTAAGTAGTTTATAGATAAATAATTAAAAGAAATTCTCTGCGTGTGTTTAGTAAATGTCTGTAAACAAAAATTATTTTCTTCTATAAAAGATAAAATGTATTAAAAAATTGTGCTTCTACTAAAAGTTACACCTCGATTTTGTTCTCTTATTTTTGCATGATTTACGTATGGAGATGTAAAATGGTTTGCCTTAAATTTAACTTTTTCTAATTAAGCTTTTTAAGATAATGACTGAGCCATTCAGGCATGACACGTTAGTTTTATAATTCTTATAAAACCAAAAAAAAGATAATTTGTAACCTACCAATTCTGCTTTTTTAGTGCAAAATATATTCAGAAAGACGACAACTTAAAAATAAATTTAAAGTTTATAATTTTTTAGTTACCACAAATGCTATTGAATCTACAAGTGAAACGAAAAAGTATTTCCACTTTGTGTGATTTATAAAACTTATACCTTGTTGTTATCAATGCAATTTTTAAAGGTTTTGTTTTGATGAACAAAAGGAAATTGACAGGCTTTATTGTGTCTTGTCCCATTGGTGTTACTAGAAGGAACTATGTTGCACGATTTTGGATTCTCACAAGGAAGCCTATAAACAAATACATGAACAAATAAGTAGTTTATATCACTATACGTAACATTTAATAAATTCAAACAGTGTTAGTAATTGTTATAGCCCAAGTGGCAAAGTTTTGAAGATGGATTTTTTTAATTAAAATTATTCAAATCAAGAAAGAATGAAAAACAAATTGGTAGTCAATTTGATACCCAAAACTAAATAGCCGAAAAGCAGCGATAACTAAATTCGTATTTCAAATTGGTAAAGAAAATATACCAAAATAAATCAAGAAATCAGCCGCTAAATATTTAAAAGAATGGTGCCAGGCTATACTTTGACTGTATTAAGACATTCAAGATGTTATACATTTAAGGCTAGATTTTTAAGATTTTCAAAATTCTTTTTCTTCATTAGTATCGATTTTTGATTGGTTCTTTTTAACAATCCCGGAATTTTTGATGTTCACAACTCCGATTTAAGTTTAGAATTGTAGATTTTTGTTTAAAATTCCAAATTTTCAAAAGAACTTCTTTATCGAATTCTTATTTTTTCCTGCTTGACCTTTCCCGATGACTATCTTAATACAGTCGAAGGATAGTTTGGCACCATTCCTTTAATTAGCGGCTGATTATTTCATTTATTTTCATAATCTTCCATAACCAAAGTTATTCAAATAATCAACAATTTTATTTATTAATTTTTTCTTTGTGTTCGTCTTCGTAGTCGTTTAAAAGCACAAACAAAATTGGGGACGTGGGTTTATCCTTTTACTACCCCAAATTGCTGTACTGTCCGGATGAAATGTTGCCAGTGATGTTGCTAAGTCCGCATCAAGTGTTGTCATCCGAAACCGTCAGACCTCGTGCTCGATGTGGTGCCCGATGTATATGGAACGCTATTAGGACAGGTCTGCGGTTTGTTTAGAGGCACTGCACTTGCAATTCGGTAAAGGAGCCAGACCTCACTTGTGCATGGACAAATGAAATCGCCCAACACCAGTCTACAGGCAATTGAGCTTAACCAAACTGTTCGGGGTAAGCTCACTCCAACAGGCCTTGCACTAATACGGGGGTATGAAGGCACGGAACCTGAATGTATTCTCGCAGTACTCCGCGATCCATCTATAGTTCGTTCACTTAGAAACGTATTTGCAAAGTCTGGCAAGGTTGTTTAATAGATTTCGCGCAGCTGGAACAAATAAGGGTCTAGATCTTAGTCGTCGTCGTCGTCGTTTGAAGGGCATCCACTATAGACCAGACACAAACAGGACTGGGGCTGAGGGTTTATCCTTTTACTACCCCAGACTGCTGCACTGCCTGGATCACATGCTGGCATTGATGTCATTAAGCCAGCATCAAGTTTCGTCATCCAAAACCGTCAGACCTCGTGCTCCATGTGGTGCCCGATGTATAGGGCACGCTGTTAGTACATGGTCTGCGGTTTGCTCGGAGGCTCCACACTCGCAATTCGGTGACAGAGCGAGACCCCATTTGTGCATGGACGAATGGAATTGCCCAACACCAGTCCGCAGGCGGTTGAGCTTAACCCAAGCTGCTCGGGATAAGCCCATCCTAACAGGCCTGGCATTGGTCTCGGGCACAAAAGCACGGAGCCTGGAAGCACCTCCACAGTACTCCGCGTTCCATTTGTGATTTGTCCATTCAGAGGCGCGGATGCCAAGTCTGGCAAGGTTGTCTAAGAGATTCCGCGCACCTGGCACAAACGGGCGTCTGGACCTTAGTCTCACTTGGCCAGTATCTGAGGACCCACTTAAAAGACCATGCAAGATATGATCGGGATCCAGAGATCCACGGTAAGCCAAGGAGAGTGTCGCTACCAGTCGGCGAAGCTCAGCTGGCTGGATGCCTGAGAGTACAGGTAGGTGGTCCGTTGGAGTGGGAAGCAGGCATCCAGTAACTATGCGCAAGGCGTCATTCAAGACACTGTCAATGAGGCGAGTGTGAACACTGCAACACCAGACTGGTGCACAGTACTCAGCTGTTGAGCAGACTAGAGACAAGGTGGCTATGCGTAGTGTTTTAGCACCAGCACTCCATCCCGAACCCACGAGTCGCCTTAGCAGTGTGACGCGCGAGGATAGTTTTTTGCGCAATGCCACTAGATGGTGATGAAACGTGAGCGATCTGTCCAGTTTTACCCCAAGATAAGTAGGGGTTGGACAGAACGGTAAAAGTCTACCGTTGTTGTAGACCTTTAGCTCACGTTTGGCCTCTCGGTCATTTAAGTGAAAGGCTGCCGTCACCGTCTTAGTGTGACTGAGCTTCAACCTCCAAGTCTGGAGATACGCTGAAAGTGTGGACATGTCTTGGCTTAAGGTCCCCTCCAAGTCCTTCCAGTTTCCAGAAGAGTGCAACAATGCTAAATTATCAGCATAAGCAAACTTTCTGGAAATTATGGACGGCAGATCGTACGTATAGAGGTTAAATAGGAGGGGAGCCAAGACCGATTCCTGAGGAACGCCGTTTTTAAGACGGCGTAGCCTGCTTTGATTGCTGTCACCGGTGGTAATGGTGAAACTTCGATTTCGGACAAACTCCATGATCATTTTGACCATGTGCTTATCCGGAAGTAGTCTCAGCAGCTTGCAGGTAAGGCCACGGTGCCAGACAGTGTCATAAGCAGCTGTCAGATCGATAAATACGGCACCGGCCTTCTTTTTAGCCTCGAAAGAATCCTCGATGTTCTGGGTTAGCAGAACAACTTGATCTACGGTTGACTTTTCGCGTCGGAACCCAGCCTGCTCTTTAGGGAGCAGTGGATCGATTAATGGTTCAACACGGGCGTAGATAAGCCTCTCGAGGATCTTGTATGGGACACAAAGCAAAGATATCGGTTGATAACTCTTTGGGTCCCCCACGGGCTTTCCTGGTTTTGGGATCGCGATCACAAGCGCTCTTCTCCAGATCTTGAAAATTTTGAGTAGGCGCAAACAGGAAGAAAGGAAGTCATGTAACCAGGACTTCAAAGCAGCTCTGGCATGGAGTATAAGCTCGAGGCAGATGGAATCAGGTCCCGGAGCTTTACCTGGTTTTAAGTGTTGAAGGGCAGCAGCAAATTCTCTCTGTGAAAAATTGTCAGAGATATTTACTGCGTCTGGTGTTGTGGCCCTCCAAAGGTCAGACACTTCTTGAAAGACAAGTCGAGATGACTTGCGGTCAACAACCTCGTATTTCCCATTTCTAACCAGCTGAGATGCAATAGCATCGGCTGAAACGGGACAGTGGCGAGGAGAGTGTCGTGACCTACCAGTAAGGTTGTTCAAAATACTCAACGCTTTTCGACTAGAGTGTGAGAAGTCAATGCTCCGAACTGCCTCGAACCATCGATCCCTCCGCTTTCTATCAAGCTTGGCAAGCAGAGCTGTAGCAGCCAAACTTGAGTCGTCTCCCTGAGGAGACTGCAGAAAGGTTTTATAGAAGGATTCACACTATGCATCCCAACACGGAATATAGTTATTTCGATACCCGCGTGGGATAGTCTTTTTGGCTGCTTTCTTGATGGTGTGACAGAAGTCCTGGTAAGCCGCATCCACATCAAGTGAATCAGGCGACAACAAAGTCTTTGCGAATTTATTCGTCAAAGCAATGTAGTGACTCCATTTGGCCTTGCGGAAGTTCCATCGCTTAACAGGCATGCTTGGCACTGCCATAGCAAACCTTGGCCGTGTAATAAGCGAGGGTCGATGTTGTGACCTGGGGAACTTCTCAAGGACAGGTCTATCCGGTAAGCAACTGTTTGGACCTACGCTAGCGAAAGCTAGATCTGGATTGGTGCCAGTGTTCCAGCGGCCGGAATAAAAACTGGCAGCGTCCTTGGCATTATATAGCAGGGCAAGACAATTAATATTTGCCCAGCCAGCCAAGCACTCAACGTCCGGACTGTTGTCGTCATAACCCCAGTCAGCATGACGACAGTTAAAATCGCCAGCGTAAAGACAGGGGTGAGGATACACTGAAAGATCCAGGGTTCGCAATCGCGTTGGCGGTGGTTTGTAGACGTTGACTATTTTATAGCCATCAACGTCCACACACAGCCACTCGATCTCCGATGTCGGTGGAGATTGCGTGTATCTCAGTCGCTCGTGGACAAACGTGGCAAGGCCATGCTTCCTGCTTAAAGAAGACCCAGCTAGTTGGTAGTTTGGTAGCACCAACTTCTCTGCATCAGTGCAGTGGGTCTCTTGCAGTAGGATGACGAGTGCCTCAGACTGCATAGCGAGGTGATGAAGAACGTTCATCTTGCTTGCAGTGAGGCCTTCGATGTTCAGCTGAAGAATAGTGGGTCTTCGGAACTTGTTGGCAATGTGTCCTGAAAAGGGCAGTTTTATCCTGGCATTGCCCCGTCCTGAAAAGGACGTTTGCCGATTAGCAGACCCACACTGAACATCGGAATGGGTGGATACCCTTCCATTTTGGTAGGTTCGGTTTCGGTCTGTCATTTTAAAATCAATGAGCAGACTTACTCACGGCCCAGGCTGCGTGAAAGCATCTACCATCTGGGCCAGTAATATATCAAAGATCTTAGTCTTTTTTGGCAAGCATCTGAGGACCCAATTAAAAGACCATACAGGATATTATCAGAGTCCAGAGATCTAAGGTAAGCCAAGGAAAGTGTCGCTTCTAGTCGGCGAGGCTCATCTGGCTAGATGTATGGGTAAGTGGTCCGTTGGAGTGGGACACAAGTATCCAATAACTACGCTCCAGGCGTCATTCAAGAAACTGTCTATAAGGCTAGTGTGAGCGCGCAACACCAAACTGATGTGCAATACTTAGCTGTTTTGTAGACCGGAGGTAGTGCAGCTGTGCGCAGTGTTTTTGGAACGAGCACCCCATCCTTAGCCTACAAGCTGCCTTAATTACCAAACTTTCTGGAAAATGTTGAAAGCAGATCGTACGTATAAATGTTGAAAAGGAGGGGAGCCAAGACCGATCCTTGAGGAACGCCATTTTTCATACAGCATAGCCTGCTTTGCTTGCTGTCACCGGTAGTAAGGGTGAAACTTCAGTTTCGGACAAGCTCCGTAATCGTTCTTATCATGTTTTTATCCAGCAGAAGCCTCAGCAGCTTGCAGGTAAGGCGACAATGCCAGACAGAGTCATATGGCGCTGTCAGATTGATAAATACGGTAACAGCTTTCTTCTCAGCCTCGAAAAAATCCTTGATATTTTGTGTCTGCAAAACAATTTGATCCACGGTTGACTTCCCGCGTCAACCCCGCCTGTTTTATCAATAATTGGCTTAATGCGGGCGTAAATAAGCTTCTTGAAAATCTTGTAGGGGAGTCAGAGAAGAGATATTGGTTGATAAATCTTTGGGTTCCCCACGGGCTTCCTTGGCTTTGAGATCGCAACTACAAGTTGTGACCTGCAAAACTTTTCAAGTATACGTCTATCCGGTAAGCGACTGTTTGGACCTACGCTAGCGAAAGCTAGAATTGGATTGGTGACAGTGTTCCAGTGGCGGAAGTAAAAACTGCCGGTATGATTGGCTTTGAATAGGAGGGCAAGACAATTAATACTTTCCCAACCAGCCAAGCACTCATCGTTCGGGCTGTTATCATTGTAACCCCATCAATGTGGCGACAGTTGAATCGCCGACATAAAGACAGGGGCGAGGAAACACTGGGAGATCTAGGGATAGCAGTCGCGTTGGTGAAAGTTTGTAGACTTGGACTATTTTATAACCATCAACGTCCACGTACAACCACTCAATCTTTGATGTCCGTGGAAATTGGTCCAAAAACGTATATCTTAGTCGCTTGTGGACAAACGTGGAAAGGCCATGCTTCCTGCTTAAGGAACACCCAGCTAGTTGGTTGCTTGGAAGTACTAGATTCTCTGCATTAGTGTGGTGCAGGAGTCGGAAACCTTTTTGGGTAAGAGAGCCATAAAAGCATTTTTTAATCTATTTTCTGAAAGCCATACAATTTTCCTCTAATTTTTAGCTGTGTGTGAGCAGAAATTTTCGTGAGCAAACTTTGGTCTTTTTTTTGCCAAGTAAAAGTTATGTTATTGATCATTGACTTTGATTTCTTGATTTTTGTCTCAAAAACATAATAATCTCTAAAATCTCAAAAAAGTCTTTATTTTGAACATGACTCTGATTTATCGGTTTTCGTCTTAAAAACGTAGTGATCTCTTAAAAAAGGTTCTTCGCTTTTGAAATCTTGTGTGCGCAGATCTTTTTTTTATGTGCACTACTTGTCAACAAAAGCAGATGCTGTTATCAAAAGACCCACATATGGCTCGCGAGCCATAGGTTCCCCAACCCTGGTGTAGTGGGTCTTCTGTAGTATGATGAGTGATGAATATAATGACGAGGATAACGAGTGCTGCCTCAAACTGCAGAGTAAGGTAATGAAGAACGTTCATCGTGTTGTCAGTGAGGCTTTCAATGTTCAGCTGGAGAATAGTGGGTCTTCAAAAATTTTTGGCAATGTGCCCTGAAAAGGGCAGTTTTTTCCAGACATTGCTCCGTTTTGAAAAGAATGTTTGCTGATTAGCAGACCCTTGCTGAACATCGGTATGGCAAGATACCCTTCGTTTTGACAGGTTTGGTTTCGGTCTGTCATGTTTAAAAGCAGTAACAGACTTACACACGACCCAGGCTGCAAAAAAGCACCTGTCAGCTGAGCCTTCTTTTGTGTTGATTTATAATTTATGCTTAATTTTGTGCACAAGTCAGGGCTTTTGCAAAAGCTAATGGTGTTTTGCCACTTTTTTTAAAGATTAGTAGGAAAAAGTAATTTAAATAATTAGTATGGACGACTAAAATTTTTTTTGTTTCTTGGAAATAACCTCCAGTTTCTGATTTACTTTGCTTGAAAACACCGGAAAATAGCTATTATTGTCTTGAAACTTCGGGTTTGTAAAGAATACATTAATTTGTTCAGTTTCATATATTTATTCATTATTTCAACTGTTTTCGTTACCTAGATTCGTTTAATACAGCTAATAAATTCATATTTTTAGAGTTATAAGTTAAGATGTTTTCATTTATTGTAACATAATCTTGAAAAACTGTGCAATAACTGCCCGTGGTTGCAAATATTCAGCCGATTCCTTCTGCTATGTATGTGGTGAATCTTTTGCCAAAAGAGCAAAAAAACACTGTTTGAGAAACTGCATTCGTGCAGCAGAAGCCTATCTTCATTATTTCGGAATGCCAGTCGGTGATCAAGATAAACAATGGGCACCACATGTCATCTGTGACTACTGTCGTCGCACTCTTGAAGGTTGGCTAAGAGGAGAAAAAAGAGCTATGCGTTTCTCTATTCCCCGTATCTGGTGTGAGCCTTCAAATCATTATACTGATTGTTACTTCTGCATGGTGGATCCAACAAAACGAAGAAAGGGAAAAAATGCATCTCCAATTGAGTATCCTAACATTCCATCATCTATTGCCCCTGTTTCTCATAACACCACCGACTTGCCTGTGCCACAGCCACCCACAAGGGATCAAGCTTATCCTGCAGAGACAAGTTCTGAGGATTCCAAAAAGGAGGAAGGTGTGCCATCATCATCATCATCTGTTTTTTGTCGTCGACGTCGAGTTGGGGATGAAAGGTGTCCTTATTACCCTAATCAAGAAGATATCAATGATCTTATTCGAGAGATGGCACTGACAAAGTCTAATGCCGAGCTTTTAATATCCAGATTGAAGCAATGGGATTTACTTGATGAAGGCGTCCGCATTACTTCCCAGAGGAAGAGACATCGTGGTTTTTCAATGTTTTTCTCTTTTAGGGAGGGCTTGTGCTATTGCCATGATATAAGAGGACTTTTCGAAGCTATAGGGATTCCCTGCAATACTTTAGATTGGCGACTCTTCATCGACAGCTCATCAAAAAGTCTCAAAGTTGTTTCACTGCACAACACAAACAAGTGCCTTTCCATTCCTTTGGCTCATTCAGTGCAGATGAAAGAGATTTACAAGAACGTCAATGCTAAGCGCTCTTCGGTATGACCAAAACAATTGGGAGGTCATTGGCAACTTCAAGATGGTGGCCTTATTAATGGGGCTTCAACAAGGTTTTACTAAGTTCCCTTGCTATCTCTGTCTCTGGGATAGCAGAAATACAAACTTTCACTACAACAAGAGAAATTGGCCTCCCAGGTCTAGTTATGATATTCAAACTATTAAAGCATACACCGTTGGTGGAACAACAAAAAGTGCTTCTGCCACCTCTCCACATCAAACTGGGCCTCATCAAGCAGTTTGTAAAGAAGTTGAACCCAGAAAGTGATGCATTTAAGCACATCCACGAGTTGTTCCCGAAGTTATCTGAGGCAAAGGTCAAAGCTGGAATATTTGTGGGTCCTCAAGTGAAGCGACTTATGAAGTCCGACAGTTTTTCTGAGAAACTCTCTGCAGTTGAGAGGAGAGCTTGAAAAAGTTTTGTTTCTGTGGTTGAAGGTTTCCTCGGAAATCACAAGGCAGATAACTTCAGAAATATTGTGGAGGAACTTGTGAATGCATATGAGAAAATGGGTTGCAGAATGTCGCTAAAGCTCCATGTTCTGCACTCTCATATCGATGAATTCAAGGATAACATGGGTGATTACTCGGAAGAGCAAGGCGAAAGATTTCATCAAGATGTCAAATTGTTTGAGGAACGCTGTAAAGACCAGTATAATGAAAGTATGATGGGAGACTACATTTGGAACCTTGTGCGTGAAAGCGAGCTGACGTACAATCGGCAGTCACGCAAAAAAACTTCTTTTTAGTAAAGTTGTGATGTATGATGGTTAATTTCGTTTATATTGTTTAATCACCTCAGTCAGTTTTGTAATAGGTTGCAACATTCTCTCTTGGAATACCTTTAATCAACATTCAGCGTTGGTAGAATTGCCATAGGCTACCATGTTTAGCATTTTCAGCCGCCGCCCCGCCCCCTTCTTGCTTAATCATTCCCAGTTTAATTAAGCTATATTTTTATAGCTAACTCTGAAATGTTTTATATTGTTACTGTAACCCATTCACACGTGACAATAACATTAATAATATGTTAAACAAAAATTATATCGTTTCAATGCAGGTACCGCGAAAAATTTTTTAAACTATAAATGCAAATTAGCAAAAAATCCAACAAAGGGATCTATTGAACTCAAAATCGAAGTTTGAACTTTGTGAATGCCCATTTCTATTTATTCATACCATAAGATAACAGAAAAATATGGTTTTAACAGGGAAACAAATTTTGTGTTACACGGTGTTATTGACCTCAAAGTTGAGCTCCAAACCCAGGCAGTGTTGGACTATTCATAACTTAGAAGTTTTATTTTCACTTTGAAGCTTAACCATCACAAAAATCAGTTATTAACTTTTTTTTAAACAAAACAAAATCCAAAAAATTTATGAGAAATAGCAAATTTGTAAGGTTTCTTTGATTTCTAAGTTAAAGTGTTTTCTAAACAGACTAAAAGCTTCTTTTGGGCCTTTTCAAACATATAATTTTTATCAAAATAATAGTAGTTTCAATTTTTATCAAAATAACCCACACTACTATAGAGTTTAAAACTTTTTTAAGCTCAACCAAAATCTAAGTCATTAAATCTAAAAGCTTAAAACTGATCAACTTTTTATGGCATTGGAAAAAATCACTACTTCACTGAAAAATGTTTCTTGTACCTCTTAATCTTGAGCATGAGCCATATGAAACTAATGCTATTTTTTCAGCACGTAAAAATAAGTAAATTTAAGAAAACCAGAAATCTTTCTAAAAAAAAGTTTTTTTTGGAATAAAAATTTTTGATTTTTTTTTCATGCAAGAAAATTTAGAAAACTGAAAAAAACACATTTAAAAATTGACATTTATAAATGAAATAAATATTAATGTTAAGGTATTTTCTAATAAATACTTTTCTTTCTATCAGCTGTAGTTTGTTGAACTCTTCTGCCGTATATACTTTTGAAACTAGAATATTTTGAATATTTTTGTCAAGTGTGTTTTTCATGGCTGTTTATGATGTTTAGTGAACTTGGTAAAGTTGGAATATAAGTCTAGCGTAACTTTTTTTTAAAAAACAGACTACGTTGCTAGCTCAGCTAATTGCAGTAAAAAAAGTAACGCACACCAACTTAATAAAACGCTAATTCCTATCTCCACTTGTTTAGATTCCTGATTTTTTGCATTTTTTGAACAAATGAATACACCTTACCAAATTTTTGGCATTTTTCATTTTGGTTAAATAGGTTTATTTTTATTTTTTAATTTTGGTAAGTCATGTTTAGTTACAATATAAGGTTAAAATTTTTGTGTTATTATTTTTAAATACTTCGATCTTACTGTTTGACTTTTTCAACAAAAATAAAGCAATTTTTATTTCTAACAGATAATAATTTATAAAATTGTATATGCATCTATAAAGTTCGCTTTTCCACCCATCAGTTTCTTACGTAATGTTTTTGTAGGTGCAATTAAATTTCTCACAATTATTTCCGTAAAATCCGACAGAACAAATACATTGACCCGTTTTTGAGATACATCTTTGTCCATTTTTACAATTGCATGGTGTCCCTATAAAAAGTAAAAGAAAGTTTTAATTAAAAAAGTTGCTGTATAAAAAATAAGAAAGCGATTTCATTCAAATCAATTTCAGTTCAGTTCAAAGCAAAAAAATTAGACAACAATTCAAAAGCGGTTTCGCGACATTCGATTCAGTCACCTTTTAGAATGACAACAATGCATTTAAGAATTTTATCGTCCGAGTCACACATACTTTAGATTTTTATAATTTCTCTTTTTTAATTTGTATTAGAAACACTTTCTTAAAAATCTTTATCAATCATGCAAAACTAGTAGTTTTCACAAACTTTCAGTTAATTTAAATTTCAAAAAAATTTCAGATCAGATGGGAGCGCGTAAGAAAAGATTGAAGTTGCAAACCAAAGTTAAAACAAAATATTTAATTTTATGTTAACCCTTAGAATACCACTGGGGTCCATATGGACCCCAGCTTAAAATTGATTAAAAATAGCGGAAAAAGTATCAAATAAAAAAGAACGATGTTTTGTGACTTTGTCTGTTTTATGGGTCTATACATAATCGCAGTTTGTGTTTTTTATATTTAATTTTGAATGTTTAGATAATAACAAAAATATCATTATTTACCATGGGGTCCAAATGGACCCCAACCAGTTTTGATATTTTTCTATTTCTTTTGAACCGTGTTTGCTGACTGTGTGAAGCTATAATACAATGAATTGCTCTTTTTTTTTGTCGTTATTACATCTGAGTAATAACCAGTAGATATTGCATCATCTTGTATTGTCAATTGGATGACTTGTAATGAGTAAATGTTGCATCATCTATTCCATCGTATTACAACAACATAGCGGATCTGCATTACTCCTGCTTGTTTCGAAGGAAACTGTCAGTTTTTTTGTAAGCTTTTTGTGCATATAGCCATAAAATGGACGAAGAAGCCATAAGACGTATGTTAGAAGAGACATCTGAAGATTATAGTGATTCTGACGGTGAATTTTCAGCTGATGAAATTGAAGATGATTATGTATCAGGTAAGGAAAATTGGGTATTTTTGTTTACAAAGAGCTGTAAAAGCAAGGCAATTATTTATTTATATTATGTATAAATAGTCTTACTATTGCAGCCATCTGCGTGTGTATTCTATGTGTTTGCTTGAAAAGTATTTTCATTACATTTTTTTGAGTTATAAGGGAAATGGAATGAGAGGTGAGAGCACATGTGTTTCAATAAAAAGTTACTGGCTCGGTTTACCTTGAGAGTTAATTTTTAAATTCAAAAATTGAAAATGTAACATATATGTAAATTTATGGTACACAGAAAGAAAGATAGCAAGCTTCTACAGAGAGTTAAAAAATATTTTTCTACAAACATGTCAAAAGACTAGAAATGTTCATGTTAGTGATATTATATGTAATTTTTTTATATTTTTTATTTTATTACTTGCTAACCCATTACATGGTTTGTGTTGCAGAACCTGAACTATCATCTTCCGAATCAGAGGACGATTCTGTTCATCTTGAAGAAAACCAAAATTCAAGCACAATCATATCTAAAGATGGAAATATTGTGTGGAAAAGGCAACCTTTGCAACAATCAACTGGAAGAAGAACCGTGTGCAATATTGTGCGATCACAAAGAGGGCCAACCAGATACGCTATTAGAAATATTGATACAATTGCATCTGCGTTTCAACTATTTATGAACAACA
Source organism: Diplosoma virens (assembly GCA_963680785.1). NCBI lineage: Eukaryota > Metazoa > Chordata > Ascidiacea > Aplousobranchia > Didemnidae > Diplosoma > Diplosoma virens. The sequence goes on along the minus strand of OY796888.1, from coordinate 42,155,534 downwards.
ACATTAGTGAAACAATTATCAAATATACAAATCAAGAAGGTGCCAGGGTATTCAAGAAAGAATGGATCCCTCTAGACAAAAAAGAATTTGATCGTTTCCTGGGCTGTCTTCTTCTTATTGGTGTTTACAAGTCAAAAAATGAAGCAGTAACAGAGTTATGGAGTCACGAAAATGGACGTCCTGTTTTCAATAAAACTATGCCAAGAAACCGATTTACAAGTCTACTTCGAGTTCTGCGCTTCGATGATGCAGCAAAGAGGCGCCGGGAAAAACTGCCTGATAAAATGAGTCCCATTCGAAAAGTATTTGAAGCGTGGACAGATACTTTGCAGATGTGCTACAATGTTGGAGAGAATGTCACCGTCGATGAGCAACTGGTTACTTTCCGGGGAAATTGTCCATTCAGACAATACATCCCTAGTAAACCAGGAAAGTATGGTTTAAAATTTTGGGCTTGCTGTGATAGTGAAACAGCTTATGTTTGTAATATTCAACTTTACACTGGAAAACAAAAAGGGGAACCTAGGGAGCAAAATCAAGGAACAAGAGTGGTGATGGATATGGTGAAAAATTTAGAAAAGAGTGGCCGAAATGTAACATGTGACAACTTTTTTACATCATTTATTTTGGGAAACCATTTGAAACAAAAGAATTTGACAGTTCTAGGAACAATCAGAAAAAATCGGAAAGAGATACCACAACAACTTTTGACTACAAAAGGACGTCAAAAGAATACATCCCTTTTTGCTTTCAATGAACACGGAACTATGGTCTCTTATGTTCCCAGGAAAGGAAAAGTGGTCACATTATTTAGCACAATGCATGATCAACCTGAGGTTGACAACACCCGAGAGGATAAAAAACCCATAATGATTTTGGACTATAACAAAACAAAAGGGGGCGTGGATACAGCTGATCAGTTAGTAAGGGTATATTCGTGTAAACGAATGAGCAGGCGATGGCCTAATATTGTTTTTTACAATATGCTTGACATCAGTGCCCTAAACAGCTATATTATCTGGATGCATTTGAATCCAAATTTTGGGGAGAAAAAAACGCACAAAAGGCGACTTTTCTTGCGTCAGCTCGCAAGTGAGCTGATACACAAACATAATGAACCAGCATCAAAAAGAAAATTAGATACCACTTCATCTACTAGTTCAGAAGGTCAAAGAAAACGAGCTCGTTGTTCATTTTGTCCCCGCGCAGAAGATAAAAAAGTCAGAGATAAATGTGAAAAATGTGAAAAATTTATATGTGGAAACCATCTAAAACAGTTGTGCCATAAATGTGTGTAAAGTCTTCTAGTTAATAAAATATTACTCTAGTTTTTGTTTCTTTTATCTTTAAAGCCTAATTTGAAAGTGTAACCTATAACTTGTCCACTGCACTGCAGCAATAGAAAATAATATTGAATGGGGTCCAAATGGACCCCACCGGTAAGAGATGCTATAAAAAAATCCTGGTAATCTAAGGGTTAAACTTAGAAACCTCAGCTTAAGCTTTCTTCCCGGCGTTTTAACGTGAAAAAACGTCAAAATCATTACTCTCAAAACTACGTTTACGTATTCAAATAAAATAAATAGTCTTTTATTAACGCATTAAAACCAATATTAAATTTATAATTTTTAATTTTATTTCGAGCAATTAGAACAACGCTAAGTCAGTTTTTTGATTGCAATATATAAGTTAACGTCTACAAATATATTTTACTATGTATAATTTTACGATTGGACAATCAATATTTATAAAAAAACTACAGTCCAACAAAAGAGACATTTTTTGTCATATTTTTTTGGGTCGAATAAAATTTTGGAGATGGCAAATATAAGCAACTCAAAAAATGCTATGTAAAGATACACAACCACAAAATCTTTTAGGTAATGATAAGCAACCCTGTTGGCTTGGAAAAGTTAAATGACTTGAAAAGTTAAACTTTATTTTTATTGAACAAAATATAATAACACTAATTTTATTTAATGTTCAGGTTGAAAATACATTTTTAAGGTTAAAGTTAAGGTCGGAGTTGTTAATGTAACGAATTAGATAAACCTGATAAGTCTAGGTAAAGATAAATAGCCCCTAAATTTTCCAGGTAAATATAAGCAACCCTAAAAATAAAAGAGTCGCTTATCTTTACCAGCTCCGAAGCTTTTTCACTATATTGCAAAATTCAAATGATTTATAGACAGTTAAGGTTTTTCTATATATTCTAATACCAGCTATGGCATGAATTTTAAGTGTGTTTACCAGTGGTTGTCAACTTTTTGCGTTCACAGTGCTTTTTAAGAACTTGTATTCACTTATTGCAACCTACTCAAAGTCGAATTTAATTTGAAGAAAAACCGATTAGAGTGGAAGTAAAAAAGAAAGAAAAATAGTTCTTCTAAGAGAAAAAACACCGTGCAAATTGTACTACAAGGTTTTTTAAACTTTATTTAATTAGTTAAGATGCTTGAGAAGAATTTTCTTTTTTTTTTTCAACCAACTAGTTTCTCTTTAAACTAACTCTGTTTCTTTCTAAAACTAACTCTCACTCCAATTGGCTTGTCTTCGAATTAGAGTTGATCCTTACTCAAACAAAAATTTTCAAAAATCTGAAACGACCAAGATATTACAATTAAATCATGTTTATGCACAAAAAAAGATGGAGTTTCTAAGACATAAAGAAAGTGTAATGTGAACTGTGAACCTGCTGCTTTTTATATTTATTATCAAATCGCGAGTTCAATATCCAATGCAGCACCCATTTCTCGTTCAAAATTTTTCACTTAAGATTATTTTCGTCAAAAAACGTTTAGAAATGCAAACATTTTATCTGCTTTTCAATTTGTTAAAATAAGGTTACAAAAAAGCAAATCTTTGATAATAAATCATAAATTGCCAGTTAAGTCAGCAATTTTATAAAACGAACTGATTGTTGCCTTATTTGACTCATAAGTTGAGCTCATATCCATAACTTTTGCTACAAACTGCTTATTAATATCATCCTTAGTCTTACCAACTTTTCAACGAATGAGTAGCTAATTCCCCAATTATTGTTGTGCCTAATTAAATCAACGGCACCTCTGCGATGGAATGCGATTTTTTATAATTCACGATTCCGTACGCAACTTCAAAAAAGACCCAATTTGAGCTTTGACTGGTTTACGCAAAAATTAAAAAATATCAACGATTACTCGTTTATTTTTGTTGACATCCAAGTAAAAAAATCACAGTTTGCCTGATAAGTTGTAATTAGGTGGAGTTTTAGTTCAGTAGATAGCATGCGTTTCTCATTTAAAATTTCATTACAAATGGCACATTGCAAAAGCTCAACCTCTTATCTTTCTACAACAGTAAAGCTGAAATTGAGATAATTATCAAACCTATTTTCTAATCTTTTTACTCTTTATTTACATCAGTTTCGACTTGACTTTTCCCAGGTAAAGCACCGACGACAAATTTCTGCATAACAAAGTCAAAACCTATTGGTGCCGATGTTTCTGCACTAATTCTCTATATTTGACTACTGCAAATTGCGATCTATAATAATTTTATTACTTTATAGAAAAAATTTATTTTTTTACAATTCATACTTATGCACAGTGTAAAGTAAACTAAATATGTGTTGTTGTTTTTGTTTTGAAAAATTAACTTAGTGACTTAATATTTAAATTTACGTCTTAAGTATCCGAGTAAACAGTAATTACAGTACAGTTCAACAGTTTTCAGAAAATTCACTCGGCTCCTCTGGCAAAGTATTATGGTGGCCAGTTTTGGAACCGCTGGTGTATACCACCAACAAGGCTTCCATGCTACGGGATTAGAAATTTACCTTTTGCGGTCCAAGTACATCTCTGGGATGCAAAACAAAATTATGTAATACGGTTCAAAATCATCCCAGGGATGATGTCTGTTTAACAATGCTCAATTAGATCCAAGTACATTCCTGGGATGCCGGTTTGGCAAAAACAGATTTCTTATCGATTGCAGATGATCATTTATATTTTTAGATGTTAGGAGAAACGAACTGAACGTGTTAGATTCGTTTTTGTTTAGTGGTGTGTGTTGCAGCAAGTTGGGAGTTCAGAGGCTGGTTGACAGTGATTTAGCAGTTGCTTATTCGTGTTGGGGAAGTTATTTTGGTTAGTTTGCAGATATAGAACCTTTGTTTATTTGAATTCTATTTTAGGTCTTTCATCGTTTATAAGGTTAGCCTAATTTACTGTAGTAAAAAACCTACAAAATGGCCAGAAGAGACTACAATGCTGAAGAAGTTTTGGGAATGCTGTCTGATGTTTTTGATGAGGATACAGATGATGGAAAAGAAAGCGATCTTTTTGACACTGACTTAGAAATAAGTGATAATAGCGACGATGAGGATGACTCAGATATAGAGATAGGTGATGATGTAGACTTGACAGGTGTGTACACCAATGGTTGGAGAGCCTGGCTCCCAAGTGATGATGACTTGCCTCACTATTCATTTACACCACATAGTGTCGGGGCAACACTACTTACTGCACCGCAAACTGAGTTGGAATTTTTTCAAAGTTTCTATAAGAATAAACTGCTCATGCAACTAGTCACTGCAACAAATGCGTATGCACTTATACGATTAGGAGGCAAAAATGTGATAAACAATTCCATTTGGCACAGATGGAAACCTGTAACCTTATCTGAACTAAAAGCATATCTAGGAGTGTTGCTAAAAATGGCTTTAGTTGAAAAACTTGAAGTAAAAGATTATTTCAGCTGACATTGGACCGAGTATTGCCCTTTCTGTCTTGATGTTTTTTCTCGACGCCGCTTTCTGCAAATACATTGGATTTTGCATGTGCAGCCACCTTAACCGATTGTGGGTCCTGTTACTCTCGGGAGCAAAATAAGCAATGTAATCAAGTATGTGCAGCAAAAATGCTTAGAAAATTTTACACCTCGGCAGAATATTGCTGTTGACGAAAGCACTGTCCGCTTCAGAGGCAGGATTTCTTTCAAAACATATAATCCACAAAAGCCGACTAAATGGGGACTGCGTGTCTATGTGCTGTCGAACAGTGCAAGTGAATATATTTCTTCGTTTCATTCATATCTAGGCAAGCCAACTATTGAGAGCTTGCCTTTTCCTGCAATGCCCTTTACTACATGTATAGTGTTGCATTTGGTCAACCAAGTCCAGAACAAAGCTCAAAAAGCAGGTTTCCATGTGTATACTGATAGATTCTACACAAGCCGTATTTTGGCTACACAACAACAACAACAACAAGTTCATCTTACTGGAACTATTCAAAAGAATCGGGTTGGATTACTAGTGGAAATGAAAATATTGCGTTTGAGGAATCATGACCTCAAAGTGTACCGTCATGAGGACGACATGATGAGCCTGGCTTGGCAAGATTGACAATTAATCCTCATGCTAAGTACATGGCATAATGCTGATACTAGTCCACATCACAGGTGGCTGAAAGGACGTGAAGAGGATGTTGAAAAGCCAGTCGTAATCAATGACTTAACCTCTCATATGGGAGCTGTGGATCGTTCGGATCACTTTTGCGCATCCTATTCTTTCTCTCGAAAAACTCTGAGATGGTGGAGAAAGCTATTCTTTTGGCTCACTGAAGTATGCGTTGTGAATTCACTTTTACTTTAAAAAGAGGTGTTTGATCTTTCTTCAGCAAGACATCTGTACTTCAGAAACAAGCTTATTGTACAACTTGTTGGAGACATCCGAAACGATCAACGCCGAGGAAGACCAGTGATGCAGCAGAACGTCTGAACAACAAGCCACATTTTATTGCTAAAAGATCTCGAGGACACAACAAGAACTTTGTGGTGTGTTCAACAAAAGATAATAGAAAAACGACAGAGTTTTTCTGTACAACATGCCAACGCAAGCCAGGTCTCCATCCTGGAGAATATTTCAAAAAGTATCACACTGTTGCAAATTACAAGCAGTAAAAGACTGAAGTGGTCATCTTTGTAGTTGTTTTTGTTTTTTGTGCTATTTTGTTCTTGCATATGGAAGTCGAAGTGCACATAACTGAACTTTTGAATCGTCACTTGCAAGTATCTATCCTGTGATGCGTGCAATTTCAACGTTCCTCTTTTGTGGTCGTTTTTCAATTTCAATAAACATTTCAGTATTCATTTTTTGTTGTTTTCAGTTACTGAATTACTTCTGTATAAAAGTGAGGTAAAAGATAAATATTTCAAGTTTTTGTAGAAAGAAAGGTGTCGACAATGCTTTTGGATTGTTGCATATTTTGCAAAAACCTAAAAACGCCAATTTTCTAAATTGGAGGGGTAATGTTAGGCTGATAAAACGGTTTATGCGGTGTTTTCTGCAAAAAAATCACTCGAACTGGCTTAGTTACACTAAAATCTATCGAAAAATGTCAAAAAAAAAATTTGTACCAGCAGGGCCTAAAACCGTCAGAAAATGTGGACCGCAAAAGGTTAATTCTCCCCGTGGGGGACCCAAAGAGTTATCGACCGATATCTCTGCTCTGTGTCCCCTACAAGATCCTCGAGAGGCTTATCTACGCCCGTGTTGAACCATTAATCGATCCAATGCTCCCTAAAGAGCAGGCTGGGTTCCGACGCGAAAAGTCAACCGTAGATCAAGTTGTTTTACTAACCCAGAACATCGAGGATTCTTTTGAAGCTAAAAAGAAGGCCGGTACCGTATTTGTCAATCTGACAGCTGCTTATGACACTGTCTGGCACCGTGGCCTTACCTTCAAGCTGCTGAGACTACTTCCGGATAAGCACATGGTCAAAATGATCATGGAGTTTGTCCGAAATCGAAGTTTCACCATTACTACCGGTGACAGCAAGCAAAGCAGGCTACGCCGTCTTAAAAACGGTATTCTGCTTGTGCTGATAATTTAGCATTGTTGCATTCTTCTGGAAACTGGAAGGACTTGGAGGGGACCTTAAGCCAAGACATGTCCACACTTTCAGCGTATCTCCAGACTTGGAGGTTGAAGCTCAGTCACACTAAGACGGTGACGGCAGCCTTTCACTTAAATGACTGAGAGGGCAAACGTGAGCTAAAGGTCTACAACAACGGTAGACTTTTACCGTTCTGTCTAACTCCTACACATCTTGGGGTAAAACTGGACAGATCGCTCACGTTTCGTCACCATCTAGTGGCATTGCGCAAAAAACTATCCTCGCGCGTCACACTGCTAAGGCGACTCGTGGGTTCGGGATAGAGTGCTGATGCTAAAACACTACGCATAGCCACCTTATCTCTAGTCTACTCAACAGCTGAGTATTGTGCGCCAGTCTGGTGTCGCAGTGCTTATACTCGACTCATCGACAGTGTCTTGAACGACGCCTTGCACATAGTCACTGGATGCCTGCGTCCCACTCCAACGGACCACCTACCTGTACTCTCAGGCATCCAACCAGCTGAGCTTCGCCAAATAAGAGCGACACTCTCCTTGGCTCACCGTGAATCTCTAGATCCCGATCATATCTTGTATGGTCTTTTAAGTGGGTCCTCAGATACTGGCCAAGTGAGACTAAGGTCCAGACGCCCGTTTGTGCCAGGTGCGCGGAATGTTTTGAACAACCTTGCCAGACTTGGCATCTGCGCTTCTGAATGGACAAATCACAAATAGAAAACGGAGTACTGTGGAGGTGCTTCCGGGCTCCGTGCTTTTGTGCCCGTGACCAGTGCCAGGCCTGTTGGGATGGGCTTACCCCGAGCAGCTTGGGTTAAGCTCAACCGCCTGCAGACCGGTGTTGGGTAATTCCATTCGTCCATGCATAAATGGGGTCTCGCTCTTTCACCAAATTGCGAGTGTGGTGCCTCTGAGCAAACCATGTTTTAACAGCGTGCCCTATACATCGGGAACCACATGGAGTACGAGGTCTGATGCTTTTGAATAACGAAACTCGATGCTGGCTTAATAACACCACTGCCAGCATCTGATTCAGGAAGTGCAGTAGTAAAAGGATAAACCTTCGGTCTTAGTCCTGTTTGTGTCTGACCTGGAGTGGGTACCCTTCAAACGACGACGACGACGACGAGTAATTAATCGAATAATTATTTTATTGCGATTCTTTAACAGTTTACTTTTTCGAGGACGAAAAATATTACTCGGTTGATTTGAAGTAAAAAATTTTTTAGTATTCTACTTTTAATAAGAAAACTGCCTTAAATTTTATTTGCCATGCTGGCATAAAGACCCATTGCGTGGAACTACTACTGTATTCATCAATTATTTGTGCATTTGTGATGCTTTTATGCGTTTTTCGTTTCGTCATACAAATTTTAATTGCATGAACCAAAAAATGAAATTGCTGAACAATGGTCAAGCGGTCAACAGATAAATAAAGAAAATGAAGTAATAAAAAATAAAAAAAATACTAGCGGATTTTGCTTGGTAGATTTCCAGTTTTTTCTTTTTAACATAAGTTAAAAAATATTTGATCCGCACTGGTAGGCCTATAAAGTAGATTTGATTAATTATGTCACATGTTTTTGAAGAATTTCTGCGGTACCCCTAATATAACATACATTTTTATTAATTTTCGCTGAATCACTACCGACACGTTTTTATGTTTGCTGTCTGTCTTTCTGTGTACATGTCACCATCTAGTAATTTTTCTTTTGATTCCGTTAGTTACTCACGATTAAAAAACAAGTCGATTTTTGAAAGTCCCATTGTTGACCAATGATCCATTAACTTTTCTACATTAAATCTTTTCTGCAGCTTGGCTAAGTTTAAAAACGCACGCACCCAAAATAGTATAGTGAGTTGTTTTTGTTTTTTTTACTATTGTTAGATAGTAATTACATTTGGTAATTAATAATTAAAAACGAACTTTAGTAAAAATATAGTATATACTAAAGCCAAACCGCTTTCACTTTTTGTAGCATTCTTTAACTTCAATTCAAATCTTCATCTGTGACGTAATAACTAACTCTAATTTTTTAATTTTTCGATGTTTTTATTTGATTTTCCATGTAACTGGTATTATCATTTTAGATGCTATGTGCCCTAATGAACTTCTCTGGCGAAACAGTCTATACGACAATTTTAAAAAATTGCTTTTTTTAAACTTGTATTTTGATAATTACGGATATTTTTCAACGTAGTAATCTTTTATTCATACCTAACAAGTTTCCTACGGCAATACATAATAAATAGGCGATACACACATATACACATCCGTAGTGTTTGTGACTCACTTGTAACATTTTTTGCAGGAAGAGTTGTTATCGATGGAGAACTTTTAACGCAAGTTTTGCCATTGATTGTTATTCCTTCAAGACAATCTTCCAGATTTTGAAAACATTTTAGCAGCACACACGAAATCGAATTTTTCTCAGATTCGCATTGTGAATACGATTTACCGAGCGTTAGCAATAATATTATTAAACAATGTGTAAACATTTTTAAAAAATGTTCCTAGAATTACAGTTTAACCGAAAACATTTGTGGCAACTTTACTCGGGAATCCAAAAGGACCGGTTGAACTACTAAATTAAATTCAATTCAATTTATTTTAAATTATTTATGCTCTTATGCAATGGAGACAGCAGAAATGCCTATACAGTTTTTGATGTCCACTGCTACCCTCAGACATAATACGCATAAAAGTAAGTGTGAAAGAACAACTCCATCAACAAACAATAAAAAATAAAAAGCAAACAACAGTATTAATGACTTATACATGTATGCATTGTGAACACATAAAACCACCAAACAGTAGTTTCATCCGCCGTAACATGTCTCTACCCAAACGTCCAATTAACAAAAATCTTAAAAATATGTTTGTAGATACATTAATACAACATTAAGTTTTTCTTAAATGCTTGAAATGAACAAGATTTTAAATTACTTGGTACATTTTGCCAAATTTTAGGTCCTACAGAAAAAATGGTTTTTTATGATATTTTTTCCTTTTCAATGTATAAAACAGTTGGAATTTGATGATTATCTTGTGTTATATTTATGCTTTTCTGTGCCTTGCTTTAAAGAATAGCAAGGTTTATATAACTTGTATATGGACTGGGAAATTTCCTATTTAGAAATTTGTTTAATCTTTAGATCTACGATTTAACATGTGCCGTTACCGATCGATTTTTGATATACAAGTATGTGTATTTATATTTGAAGATTCATACATGGCGGTAGCTCAAAAATCACACACGACTATACATAAACAGTAATAAATATCATTGCATTAAATTGTCTTTGTTGTGTAAAACCCGCAAATAAAAAGTTGCGCATTCTGTTTAAGTTTTGAACTTTTTAACTCAACTCAACATCAACTTAAAAATTTTAGCATTAATAATAAAAATATAATAACCCTAACCTCCTATCTCCAAAATTTAGATTTCAAAAACAACTACATAATAATTGCAGGCGATTTCAATTTAGTATTAATCCCCATCGACAGAACTGGACACTACACCCCAAACACAAACGATAAAATATTATTCCAAAATATCCTCACTAATTTCGACCTAACTGATTCATACCGTTACCTCTATCCTAATTCCCGAACTTTCTCCTTTTCCCGTTCCTGTCCCACATCAAGACTCGACCGAATCTATATCTCTTCACCCCTTCTTGCCAAAATAATACATTCCTCCTACTACAACATATCTTTCTCCGACCATAACAAAGTTCCCCTCTCACTCTTAAAATACCCTCCAAAATAAAATACAAATCTTCTCGTTGGAAACTAAACAACTCTATCCTAGACACCTCCTCAACAATTCTTTATGTCAACTTATTTATTAAAAACCTCTTTCCTCCTATAAACCCTATTCAACAACCCCTACAGTGGTGGGATCTAATTAAATTTAAAGTTAAACAAAAATTAATATTCCAATCAAAACAAATTCATAATAAAACAATTAGAAAACAAAACATTTTACAACAAAACTTAATTAAAGCTAAACAATCTGAACTGCATGAAGAAATATCCAACATTTCAAACCAAATAGAACAAATAGAACAAAACAAAAAACTAGGTTCACAAATTAGATCCCGCCTAACCCCATTGATAAGTATTGACTACCCCTCTCCTCTTGCTCCTATAACTGAAAACCTAAAACAAACTAAATTTCTTCTTTCCACTGAATCAAATACCTCCCTTCCCACACTCACAAAACAAAATACTTCAAACAACTTCTCCTCCTTTCTATCATACTTTAAAAATTTATGGAACCCAACAACCTCTCTCCTTAACCCTTTTACATATCTCAACCCAATTTTTACTTCAAACCCAAATGTCCTCACTCAAATTCTCCCAACCTCTCCATTGATAACTCAAACTGAAATCCGTGAAGCCATACAAACCCTCAATATACACTCTGCCCCCGGCCTCGATGGCTTAACCCCAAGCTTCTACAAATCTTTTCCTTTGTTAACCCCAATCCTATTCCAAACCTTCAATAACTCCTACCTTCAAAAACATCTTACTTCTTCTCAATCCCAAGCTTTAATCAAATTAATCCCCAAAAAACTAAACCCTACTTCTGTCAAAGATTGGCGCCCTATCTCTCTTCTAAATACCGACTACAAAATCCTATCTTCTATTATCTCTGCCAGAATAAAACCTATCCTCAACTCGACAATTTCCCTAGAACAACAATGTGGTCTCCCAAACAGGCAGATCTTTAATAACCACCTAAATATCGTCTCTGCTATCGACTTTACCAATGATTTCGTCCAACCCTTAGCTATACTTCAAATCGACTTTTACAAAGCCTTCGACACTATATCTCACGAATTTATTCTTTCTACCGCCTCAAAATTAGGAATTCCAGTTACTCTTCTAAACTGGATTCGAATCTTTCTCATTGACTTAACAGCCCAACTTAGCCTAAATGGCTATCTTTCCGATCCAATTTCCGTTAAGTGTGGCATTCGTCAAGGATGCCCTCTTATCATGCTCTTATTCTTAATTGGTATTGAACCCCTAACAAAAAAAATACTAGCTTCATCTAAAATCCAAGGAATCTCCATTGGTACTTCCTCACTTAAAGTCAGTCATTATGCCGATGACCTGACCCTTTTTATATCATCCCCCAATCCTTTTCTGCAGTTCGTGAGATAATCGAAGAGTTTTCCTCTTATTCTGGTCTCAAAATTAATCATTCCAAAACCTCCATAATTTCTAACTCCCCAACTCTACTATCATCTTTTCGCAATATATTTCCCCAAGGTAAAACTCTTACCTCTACTAAAATCCTTGGAATAATTTTTTCTTTTCATAAAGAAGATCTGTCTAAAAACTGGGACGACCTTATTCGTTTACTCCCCCACACCTCTTTGGCCATTCTAAATCCTAAAGACTCCCTTTACTCAAAAACTATTTCCTTAAATCAACACTTTTTACCCAGTATCCTCTTTCTCTCTGGAATCATTCTTCCTACACCCAAACAAATTAAATCCCTAAATACTCTTCTTTTCAAATTCCTATGGAACTTCTCCCCTTTCGAACCCATTAAAAGATCTACCCTTTACTTACCTAAACCAGACGGTGGCATTGCCCTACCTAATATTGGAATTAAAACATCTACAGCTTTATTATGGAAACTCATCTATCTTCTTAAAGCCCCCAACCCTCTTTCTTTCTTTTGGATGTCCTATGCTATATACAATATTGGTACCAAACTCCTACACATAAAACCTGAACTATACTCCAACTCTCAACCCCACCGTCCTAAACCCAACCCTCTCTGGACCACAACCCTTTCTCTCTTCACAAAAATATCTACTCCCCCTCAAGACGTTGAAAACCTAACCTTTAAAACCCTTTATGAAACCCTATTACAACCTGAACCTAACCCCATCCCTATCCTAGATATTGAAACCTCTCATACCTGGTTACGTTTAACCTTTGTAAAACCCCGTCCTTCCCTTTTCTCTAACCTGGAAAAAGAAATATTCTTCAGGACAGCCTACAAAGGCTATACCTGGAGATGTTTCTTTTCCAAACACAACATCAAACCCCGAAACCCTAACGACTTTCTTTGTAAACTCTGCTTCTTCCCTTCTGATGACCCCCATCACCTCTTCTTCTCCTGTCCCTTCACCCAAAAATTAATTGAACATTTAGAACCGCTTCTTTCTTCCTTATTTAAAAAACCCACTTCCCTTTCACAAGACGCATTACTTTTTAACTACACAAACACAACTGGCACACCCCACATCATCACTTCCAAATTAGCTTCATTAATTCGACTTTCCCTATACCATATAAGAAACTATATCTTCCTTACTAATACCCCCATCCCGAATTCTTCCCTAATTGAAGAAAAATACAAAATTAAAACAAAATTCAAAACTTTCCTGGAGAAAAACTTCCCTGATTACGTAATGTAAATTCTCCCTTCCCATATTCTACCCACATGCATACATCCTTTCCTATTTTTTTTTTTCTAATAGTAACTTTAAATTCCTCTATCTTACCCTAAGGCTTACCAAAGCTGTCATTTCAATTAATTGAAAAATATTAATTTAAATAAAAATAATGACCATGATACCCAACACATTATAAACTGTAACTTATCTCCTTTCTTGATTTTAAATACTTAAAAATTACCGTGTAATAATATTTTTTATATACATTTTCCATTGTAAAATTCGCTTTTTCGTCGCCCTCCCACAATTGTGTAAAAGTTATTCCCTATTGTTATCGATTATTATTATTGTGTATTCATTTATCCTGTAATATGTTTTTTTTATTTTTGTTGTTCTATTTTAATATTGATATTAATTTTTTTCTATATTAATGAGCTCGTATATTGATTTATATTATATTAATGCTTTTAAGTATTTATTTGTTTTGTGCTACGATTATTGTGTATTGTTTCCTTTATTGTTTATTTTTGTTATTTGTGTCTTATTGTTACTGAATGTTCGCTTGCCAATTATTGTAAAAAAACACTTTCCCGTTTAATATAATCATTAAATTGATACATTTTTTTTTCTTTCTCCTCCTTGTATGTTTTGCACCAAACAGATTTACTGTTAATTTATTTCTATTATCGTTTTTTTTATTCGCTCGCCTTTTTCTATATAAAAACTAACTATTACTGTTAAATACTACGTTGTTTTTTTTCTGCTCCTTGCATGTTTTGCACCCACCATAATACCAAATCTCTCACAATGATATCAAAAGAATACATATCTGTTTTTATTTTTATTGAGTATGCTATGTGTTGTCCTATTTTTTTGTGTGTTTTATAACTAAAATTAAATAATTTATAAAAAAAAATAAAAATAAAAAAAATAATAATATATTAGATATGGTAACTTCTAATGTTAACACATTGGACCATTCACTCAAGTTTCTATTGTTGTAACGAATTACCAGGAAAATCGGTTTTCGTTTTCTGATCAGCTGAAGTCAAGTCGAAGTTAACAGAACATCGAAGCTACTGTCAGTTAGTTCTTCAAATTTGGCAGTATGCTTAACACAAAAACATAGGTAAAACTTTGCTTTTATTGAAACCTATAGTGATACCCAATCGAATGTAAACATTTTTATAACCATTTACCAACAGCTATAATTATTTTTGGCTTGCTATGACTTTATTTCCGATCATCTCTTTTCGGATGTAGTTACCTCTAAATATATTTGTTTATCCCCACAAGAGTATAAACGTCTCTCTATAATTACCTATAATATGCTATGGGCCTTCATCTTCAATCATCTATGGTAGATAATCGTATATGCTATCTATAATTATCAATTGGTAAGTAATTGTAGATGTTATTTTAGGTAGATAATCGTAGATGTTATCAACAATTATCAATGGTAGCGATCTCCAGCTTTAGATGATAAGACATAATGTTGGAGAAAAACGGCTAAAGTTATATATAATCAGATATAAATCTTCTGATTGGGTAGGTAACCCAAATACCTGCGCTAAAGTAAAGCTGTGTTTTATGTTGTTTTTTTTAAAGCTGCCTCTAGAAATAGTTTGCCTCATAATTAAAGTTTCTTGAACAGTTAGTTTTGGTTAAGTGCATATGGATTTGTTATATATCTTAACTTCTCTCTACAAAGAGAAAGAAACCACAGTTTCTAGCCATAAAAAATATATTATAATATACAAATTCAAACGAACTTGATCAACTTTCGTAAAACTTGACTCTCAAGCTTTACAGAACTTCAAACTAATTCACAGCGCCTAGAAAGGCGAATAATCATTCAACAACTTTGTATTGGTCAACTTTAAGAATAAATTAGCAACTCGATGGCAAATAATAAACTTAATAGTTCTTCTAAACAATTCTATCTCATTATAAAATTAACTTCTGAGGCGTCAACACTGACCCTTAAACAACTGAACCACGGCCACGCAGGCAGAGTAACACCAAACAATTTTAACAACTTTAACTAGAACAACTCAATTATAATAACTGGAATATAAGTGGAATGAATAAAAGCAGACTGCAATCAACCAACTTTATCAGGTGGGTGGTCTTTTTGTCCGACGTCAATTCTTCCAACGACACTTCGTCTACGTCTTTTTGTCCAATGTCTTTTTGTCGGATTGATTTTTTTGTCCAACAACTTTCGCTCCAATTTTAAAGAAAAAAAGTCTTGTTAAGCGATTGTTATTACCGTTTACTTCACTTCTATATCAAAAGTTGTTACTGTCTTGTTTATACCTTATTGACTTTTTTAATTACTCCATTAAAGTTAACGGAATACGAATGGTAACCGAATACGAGCCAACGAGGAAAACAAAGCTTTTGAAGAGTGTACCATATAATTTGCATCAATTTTAAACGATTATTTTAATTCCATTTTTAAAGATTATTTTCATTCTTTTCTTCACAGTATTTTTACATGTCTCCAACTTACAAAATTATCAACTTTTATTTGTTTTTTATTCACACTTCTCTTTATGAAAAACTTCCACTCAGTGACCGGAGCCAATTATTTATTATCTTTAATTAGTATTTATGTTTTAATACTCTGAGAGCGAGTTACGGTAACAAATTATTAGTCCTTAAAAAGTAAAGTTATGTTGACTAGTTTTTCTTTAATTCTATACTGCCTGAAACTAGGGTTTTCCTTATTTCTTTTATGGGGAAATATCACCTTTACATAACTGGTTCAGAAACGAGTTTAAAATTGGATCAAAAGTTGTTGGACAAAAAGTTCATCGGACGAAAAGACATTGGACAAAAAGGCGTGGATGAAGTGTTGTTGGACGAATTGACGTCGGACGAAAAGTCGGTATACGCTTTATCAATCTTATCAACCAATTTTACCGGTTTTCCAAATAATTTTCAACCAATTTTATTGCATAAAATCAAGTTGAGTTTAAAACTTAAAAATCTGTCGTTATATATTGATTGGACTAAAAAGTTTAAAAAGTTAAAATCGATTTCGAACAAAAGATCATCATCAGTTAACAATTCTGTGGAACATAAAAAACAAACTTTGAATAAAAATAAGCGTAACAAATGCACCGTAATAAAAAAATTATTTTGAAAATTTTTTTTACAAATTTGAGTTAACTAGTAACTGCAACAAACATGCAACTGGCGTCACACTGCAATACGAGCCAAAAACAAGTGATGTCATTTATTTTTTCAACGAGTTACCGCATGACGTCAATAACTGCAAGACATTGCTTACAGAAGTTTGCAGACAAAACTTGCAGACAAAAAACAAAAACAACTTGCAAACGAAATAAATTAAGTAGGGGTGGCGTACCAATCACGCAATCACTACGTAATAATGGAGAATAGGACGTCATATTTATAAACTTAAAAGTTTCTGCAAAAGACTGAAAATTAAATCAATTAAAATTTTCAAAAGCTAAGATGGAGATTAAGAATGAAGTGTGACATACGACCCCCGTAAAGACAAATATTATGAAATACTATTCATAACAAGACACAATGAATTTACAAATAATCTTAGACAATAAAACATAAATTACACAACAAAATACTTTATACAGTTATGCCAATGAGATGGTCGTCCATAATGTTCTCCTTGCCGGCAATATCCTTTACTACAAAGTTATACCCCTGGTAGATATAAATACCACCTAAGTATTAGATCGTTTTTGTAACGAGTAGTACAAAAAAAGTGAGTAATTTTTTGTCTGTTTGCAAAGTAAATTTCTCACCTGCTAAGAAAAGACTGAATTTTCCGACACCCCAAATTATCGGTAAGCACTCCTTTCGAGTGCAGAATACTTTGTCTCCGCATTGGTAAGCTTTTAGCTTGCGTATGTTACGGGGTAAACTTTCCCTCATATTCTTGCATCAATACGGCCCCGATCCTGCTGTTGGAAGCCTCTTTACGAAGGGTTAATTTTTTCAATGATTGGGCAATTTAAATATGATTCGCTTCAGGGGAGCTTCTAACAAAGTGTTTGAAAGCCTTCTCCTGTGCCTCACTCCATTCAACAAAGTTCGGCTGTCCTTTTCTTGTCAAGTCCGTCAACGGTGCCGCAATCACAACAAAGGAAGAGATATAGTCTCGGTAGTAACGGTGCAAGCCGCAGAACGATCAAACTTCCTTCTTCGTGACTGGCCGCTCCCCACTTGCAATTTTGTCCAGAATATTATCATTCGGCGTAATCCAGTCGTACCCGACATCATGTCCCAAAAATTTGATTGACAAAGCCCCAAAAATGCACTTTGAGAGCCGGGAAGTGAATCAACTTCACTTAACCTCCTTAAATACTTTTTCAAAGTTTCGATGTGCGTCCTCCAATGGCTGAAAAATACAATCAAGTCGTATATGTAACTTTCAACAACAGACATACCTGAAAGCACTTCCCTCATTCCACGCACAACTGTTGCATCGGAGTTCTCCATGCCAAAGTGCATTCGGAGAAATTCGTATAACCCGTCCGATGTCATGAACGCGGTCTTGACGCACATCTTTTTCCGCAACCGAAATCTGCTAGCAGCCTTTACTAAGTTCGATTTTCGAAAAAACCTTGATTTTTCCAGTTGCTGGAAAAAATTCTCTGAAGCCTTCATCGGCTCCGGATCTGAAATTGCTAATTTATTCAACTGTCTGTAATTGAAGCAAATACGGTTTGAACCATCTTCCTTCTTAACGATGACCACTGGTGACGCATACAGCAATCACAACTTCCAAATAATTCCAATGTCAAAAACTTCTGTTATTCCAATCTTTAGTTCCTGTCTTAGTGCATACAGCAAAGGGTAGAATTTTGAGCGGTCTGGTTACTCATCTACCAATTTGATTTTGTGCTCAACCTTCAATGCCTTTCCCAGCACACCAAAAAACTTTTTGGTGAGTTTCTAACAAAGCTTGCAACTGACTAGTTTGACTATCGTTCTTACACTTTCTTTTTGCCTGTACGTGCCTAATTTTAACAGCAATTCTTTGTTGTTTCTTCTTGCTTGGTGTTTCTTATTCTAATACAACTCCTGCACTGGCCGTTACTTTTAATTTTCCTTTTCAATTTTGCTTTCTGTTTCGTCTTTTCGCATATATTATTTTTTTAGCTTATTAGCATGATAATTTTTTTCTTTATTTTCAACCAGAATTTTGTTGCCGTTATTTCCTATCTTCTGAGTTATTTGATACGGATCTTTCTACTGCATCAAAGGCTTATTATTATTTGTTGGTAACATGACCAAAACTTTGTCGCCTTTACTAAACTATTGGTGCTTTGTTTTCTTACCATATGTCTTTTTACACCTGGCCTGGTTTTTTTTCAATTCGTCTTGAGCAAGCTTCATCATCTCTTCTAATCTTTCTCTCAGCTGTAAAACCAATCTTGATGTCTGCAGGTTTACTTTCACCTGTTGTTACTTCCACAAATTTTAGTTTTTTAAATTTTGGAGAGTTTTTGAAATTTATGTTCCGCTGGTAAAAAGTTTTTTAAATTTTGTAGAAGTTAATTCGGTAACTTAGTACGTTATTTAATCGTCTAACCTTTTCAGCGCCTGTAAAGGAGGCCTCGCCGATAACGCAATCTCGGTGCCTACTAAAAGATAAAATTCTTAAATCTTCTTGCTGGATCTGACCTTCGAACCAGCGACATCAAAAATATAGTCTACTGTAGCTAAATCACAGCTCAGACTACCACAATATCTTCTTTATTAAAAAATATGCTCCAATCCACTTAGGAGCCCACAATAGTATAAATTCAACAGCAAATACAGATTCAGTAAATTAAAGCTCAATAGCTTAATTCTTCACAACCACGTAGACAACCAAAGACTTGCGTTCAAAAACTATGACTTCACACAGTTAACAAATTTCCAAAATTAAGTTACCACAACGAATTATCGAATCATCGAATCATAATACTGCTTTCCAGCGAGTCTTATTTGTATTACTCGGTCGTGAATATCTCGAACGTTCTGAAAGTTACTAAATCAAGTTAATCACAAACAATCACTATTACGTCACATGTGTCACAATAGCGAACCAGTCAAGCGAATAGTTCTGGACTTTCTCCAAGACTCAAGATACTAAGCAGTGTTGCCATTTTTTTTATAACTAAATGTAAAATATTTAAATTGTTTATAAAACCGTTATTTCTTAGGCTATTTGAGCCGGACCAAAGCAAAATCAAAGAGATTTTTTATAAGATTGTGAATATACATAGTGTGGGCAATTTTTAGGAACGGAACACTTGTCCAAAGCTTTTTTTGAATTTTGGTGGGTCCGCGCACAGTGCGACCATAAAAAAGCTTAAAAGGTAAAAAATTGGTCGACGTTTGGAAGATCAAGTTTTTGAGAGGGACAACCTTTGGGTTTCCTGTTGCTTAATTCACGAGAAAGAGCACATAACGGTTTCTCTTGTCACTGGGTGACGTGATGGGGAAAATCAAATTCACTACCATACGCTTAAAAGGCAAATCCATCAACGGCAATTTGCCAAATGGAACTTTTGCTACACTACCTTTTGATACTGTCATCTGACACACATCACACCACCACCAAAAACTTAGTATATCCTGATAAATCCCCTGGCAAAAATTATTAGTCAGTAGGCTATCTTCCGTTTTCGTGACACCCATATATCTAGTTACCATTGTATCGTGAGCAACCTTCATCATCTTTTTCTCTAGATCTATGGCACTAGAATTTGTTTAAGCTCTTCCTTTTCTGCACTAACCTTCTTGGTAAGACAAAACAAAAGCCCTTTTTGTTTTACAAGATTGATTTTTTTTCCGTTTCTGACTAACAGTTTTTCCTTTTTCAAGAATTTATATAAGGACGAGTCCTCCTCCTACGACTGGATGAATTCCTCCTTTGTTATAGTCAACAATTTCCGGAGCTTTTAACGGTTTAGCTTCGGTGCTCATTCTAGTCTGTGCTCAAGTAACTGTTGCCGTCTTTACGCACCAAGTCTCATCTGGATTGTCGGGTGCTCTCGCTCCAGAAATATTTCCGATAATTAGCTCGTACAGCGGGATCTTTTAGGTACAAAACTTCCACTGTTCCACTGAAACAAAGCTGGCTCACTTTAACATTTGCAAAGAGTGTTTTTAATAAAGTGTCTGCGACCGTCATCATGTACCCAACCTTGCCTATTAACTGCTCATCCTTTACCAAATCTTTTTCTCTATCACTCTCGAACAATCTGTGTCTCTCAAAACTACGACTGGCTTATTTCCATCTAATCCATTTAAGGTAGGCATCTGATTACCAAAACTGTTTTCCAGACATGCACCATTCAAGTTTTAAATTTTCTTTCCATCTTTTACTTCCGAATAATCTTTTGGTTTCTTACCAGTGTTTTTCTTGTCCTCGCTTATGTCTTCACATTTTTCATTTTCCAATTTATCATCTTCCGCCGCACCCAATCTTTTGACAGACATCGCGCATCCGACTTTGTAAGCCTTTTCTTGTGAACTAGGCTTACTACATGTTGATCGATTTTTTTTCCTCGCACTGCATAAAATTATGACCAGTCCCTCAGTATCCGCACCGATAGCAATACTTTTTTCTACCCTTATCTTGCACACGGGAAAAGCACTCTCTTGCCCTGTGTTCTAATTTTCCGCAGTTAAAGCACTTTATACCTTCTGTCGCAGAAAAAGCATCTTTACTTTTAGTCTTGGAGCATCAGCACTTCACTCTTCATAACATTAAAATCACGACCTGCGAGCTTCTTGTTGTGGGTGGTCAGATGCTGTTTAGCAGTTGCTGTTAACTCCCTGAGACTCTGAGTTTTTCTCTCTATCAGATGAACAGATAGCTCTTTAAATTAAGAGTTAATAAACTGCTGTTTTACCATGAAATCAACCGCACTTTTAAAACTGCTTTCGACTTCAGATAACTTTAGCCATTGCGTAAAATAATTTTTGAGACGCGCAATAAATTGATCTGGTTTTTCAGAAGCCTCTGGCTTAACCTCTTTAAAATATTTGCGGTACCCCGATTCCTTATAATTGTAGTGCTGGAGCAGCGTCGTCTTGAAACTTCCGTAGTCTAAAGCGTTTTTTTGTGAGAGCTTGGGAATACACATTCAAAGCTGTTCCACCCAGTAGAGCACTCAATTGAGTTCCCCTATTAGCTTGAGCAAGGCCGTAACTTCGTCAAGTGGGGCTCCGATGCAAACACCTATTATGGGCATAGGCGTACCAGCAAAAAAATTGGGGGACAGTGAAGTTTTGCCCAAATTTGCCCAAACCATGACTTTCTAGTAGTTTACGGACAGGACAAAAAAATTGTCTGAGATTCTCGGACGAATATCAAATTTTGTTCTAAAACCACGGTGTTCTCTTAAAAAAAGATAAAAAGGTCTTTACTTGGAATTAGTCACATATTTTTCAATTTTCGTCCCAAAATCAAAATGTTCTCTACAAAAAAAAGGTCTTCACCTAACTTTGATAACTATTTTTTGCAGTTGATCATTTTCACTGCTCTAAAATCCTGACCTGCCCCTCTGCCCCCGCCAGGTACAACTATGATTATGGGGCCCCCATTTTAAATTAAAACTATCGATGAATTGTGAAATTTAATAGTAATAAGTTTGCTTGAGCTTTAACGAAAATATTTTACAATAATATGTAGCAATACGTGGCCGCCTCGTGCTGGACCCTCGGTGCATTGAACCGGCTGCACCGGCAATAGTTATTGCCCGGAGCTTGAGCCCAGTTTGCAACAGTAGCGTAATTTTCAAACTGTAACAGATAATTGTCTAAATTATTTTTTCCATGATAAAATAGAGGAGGTCAGGGGACCTTGCTCCTCCAAAGCAACACGTGCACCCCTTTCTTGATTCTTTTCCTTCCTTTTTCACCAGACCGATCTATCTCCCACTCAACCCTTAACTTTTCCAGTTCAAGCTGCATTTTTCTTTCCTCAAATTTTATTTTTCTCCGTTCCACTTCTAATTTTTCGAGTTCTTTGTCTCGCTCCAATTTCTTCCACTCCCCTTCCAATTTTAATTTCCCCCCTCAGCTTGCAGCATTGTTTGCCGATCTTTCCCTTTCTCACAAAGCCAATTCTATTCACTGCAAAAAACAGTTTTCTCTTTTTTCCACATTTTTAAACTTTCTACGCAGCCCACAGTTAATTAATGGACCAAGTATTACACAGCTAATTGTTTCTACGAGTGTAAACTACACATGAAATATTTATACCGGATGCGATATACTATTATTTTTCTTGTAAGTGCAAGAATGTTTTTTTTAAACAAATTGCTGTTGTTACTGAACCGGAACGTTTTTAATTTCTCATTAAGTTTTGTTTCTTATTGTTTTTTTTAATATTTAAGTGGAGCCAGAAACATAAAGCAATTATAAAAGCAAAGCTGTTGGTAAATTTAACAAAAACTTTATTTTGATTATAATTTAAAAAGCTTTTCTTTTTTTTATATTTAAGAACTTCAACCTGTTTCTTATTTTTACTTATATTTAAGACTTATATTTAAGAAGTTTCGGTACCAAGTGGCGTGGTACAGATTTAGAAAGAAATCTGTAAAATAAAAAAATAGCTAAGTTTGTTTAATAAAATGTAACGCAGTTTTAAATAGGCCAAAGCATAAATCAATATGCCTAAGTTTTCCATATGAGGAGTCATTTTTCAAAATTGAAAAAACTTAAAGTGCTCCGATAGTTTGACTAAAAAACTATGCTTTTGCTTTAAAATTGACGTAAAGATTGAAAAAGGCTCTTAAGTTTTTTTGAACGTAGAAACAACTTTTTTTAATTTGACGTGAAATTAAGATCTTTTTTTTTTAATTTCGTTTAGAAAAAAGCAGTTTAGTTTTTTTAAGTGAAAAATATTTTCCTAGGTTTTGTATTCATCAAGGTGCTTGCTTGAGGTGCGGTAACTGTTAACTCTAACGGTAAACTTTAACTGTTAACTCTAACGGTAACTGTTAACTCTAACGGTAAATGTTAAGCTGCTGTAGAAGGCTGTATTAATTTTGACTGAATTTTTAGTTGTTTAGTAGGTAATCAAGTTGTGGTCTGCTGTTTGGACCACCCTGGTCTAAATAATAAAAATACAGCTTTATCTTACTAAATTCTTGGCTACTCCCTAGTTGACGCTATTTTTAATAAAATAGTTTTTTAATAAAATTAAAAGTATAAAATTAAATCTTAATTTAGATCGAAGACGAGATTGGACAAGATGATTGTTCGTTTCATTTAAATTTGCTACAGGCTACATGATCTGAAAGGATTAATTACGTTATTATATCAAAATTTCTTGGACATAGATGAAATTTAGTAATAAAATCTAGTTACCAGCGTGGTCAAATAGATATGGGGGCCGTGATTAATGGCGAATGTGATTGACACGGTCGCAGTTCAAAACCAACTCGCGCCTTCTATTGTTTCATTAAAAATACAGTTTACCGCACTTTTCTCCGCTATACGATCTTGGCAAACAGCTTTTGTGCTTGGTCACATTTTTAAATAAAAAAATAAATAAAAAATTTTAACTGGACAGTAATATTTAGGGATCTCCCGAAGTACGGAAAGATAATTGTTTGACAGTTGTCCATAGTACAGTCCTCTGAAGCTTTTCTGCGAGTCAGGAGGATGAACAAAGAGATATAAAAAATATATGCATGTATTAATATATATGATATTAATTTAACGTAGGTCTACCCACCCACAAACAAAGTTTGGGCCCAAGAAAAAATTTAGTAAAAATTTAAATTCTATATCTCCTAATTTTTATAAAACTCAAATTTTATTCCATAATACTTATTTTTTTATCTTACAAAATCTACGTTCAACCAATCATCAAAAAACGCGCTAAGTTTTTAAAAATTAATCTAACGTTTTAAATTATTATCAGTATACCAAGACTTTAATGACATACGGAAATCAGACACAGATCCAAGAAAAACACTGTCAAAACCTATAGTAAATCCGGTTCTGCTAATGCTTTACTAAAACTCTGCTTAAAGTCTGCTAATGCTGTAAAATACTTTTGCTGATTTCAGGCTAATCTATCTGCTCGAATCTATTTCAACAACTTGTTTAAAAATTCAGAGATTTTTATGTTATAGAATTCAAAGTGGTCACTGCTTAACCACGGTAATTTCTGAAAGTTTTAAATAAACTTTTTTTGGGGCGTGATTGGGTAGTAAAATATTCAGTTTCGGTCATACTGTGCGTCTTTATTAGATTGAAACTTTAGTCTACGTATCCTTTGGGAAAAAACTTTCCTAATAATGCTATATACATTGGCTTGGTATAAAGACAATTGCTCTGGCTGAAGACGTCAAGTCCGGGTTTCTTTGGCTTACGATATGACGAAGTAAATAAACTTCGTTCCAATCTCATACTACTGTATTTGCTTTGGCCGATTTTTCACTGCTTTTTTATTTTATATTTAAGTTTAGTTAAAAGGTTTAATTTTTTTACTAAAGTTTTAATTCAAAGAGCAAGAAAAGTCTTCATAAAGAAAAAACCAAATAACTGTGATGATTATTTGAGTAATATTGCAACCGTGCTTAATCTATCGAACTACTCCTTTAACTTTGTTAGCGCGTGTTATAGCCTAACGCTTTTTGTTTTGTTGCTTCTTTTTTTCTTAATCTGCTGTGTTTGTTATTTATTGTTTATCGTTCGTAGGGCGGAAATAAAAGATAATGTTTCTTACATATAACACATAACAGTTATACAGCGTAAACTTAGTCACAATTTCTGTTTCCAAGAACGAAGTGTCGCACATATTCAACTTTTCTTTTAATGCAGATATGAATGCCCTAGTCGTATTTTCAGTCAGCCATACACATCAATAAGAAAATACAAGTTATCACAGCAGAAATTTTTGTTTATTGAAATTAAGAAATTACATAATTTAAAATTGAAACTGACCACTGACCAGGGGTTATCTAGCTTTTATTGAAAGGATGTTATGATGTTTAAACATGAAATTTATTCCGAAAGTTTACTGAGAAACAAAAAAATATCTTTACTTAACTTTTAAATAAAAAGTTTATTTCAAACTTTAAATGAAAAATGAAGACCTTTTTTTTAGTCTTCACTGGACTCTCAAATTAAATGTATCAAACAGTTTGCTAAAGGCAAGGAGCGTTTTTTAATCTCTGGCTTAAAAATTTATTTCCGTAAGAGTTGTATGTGTAAATCGTAGCTTTTAGTGCAGGTGTGGGTAAACTTTTTAGGCGGAGTACCAGATTTAGTATATGATTTTGTTGTCCTGTTTTCGTTAAATTTGTTGTCCTGTTTTCGTCAAGACTGTAGCATTTTCATTTTGATTGTATTAATGTTAAAGCCACACTAAGCAGCACTGATGGTCCAAATAAACAATAAGGTTATTGTACGCGATTTCAACTTTTGCTCCAATCTAGGAATTTTTGTCCAAACAAATCAGTTGTCCAGGTTATCCGGTGTTTGAATCAAACAGAGTCGACTGAAATGTGTTCTAAAACACCCACAAAACGGATCACACCGACAACAGTTCTAGTACAGTCTCAGTCTATATGGCGTTAAAATTTAGCGTCCAATTAAGCGCAGAGAAGATCGCCACAAGAAAGCGCTGCAGACCACGACTTATCAAAGTCAATGAAATTCAAGACAAGACTTTGTCAGTCGCATCACTCATTTGAAGCAAACTAGGCGACATCACTCCCTCCCAAAACCAGGCAATCAGAGACGGTTTCAGATTTTGATCAGTCACGTGACTCGTCATTTAGACCCGGGCTTAAGGAGAAGACCTATTCGTTTGAGATTGGTGTGCTGGAGGATTTCGTTAAGGAACAGCGACACAGATCCGTCCTTGTCCGGCTTTCGATCGGAGCAGTTCACAACCATGAAAATTCTGGAAAACAAGAAATCTTCCAATTGGAGCTTCCATGAGGAAACCATGGAACAACATTGTTCCTATTTCGGTAATCAAAATAACTCGAGGGAAAGCGGACAAAAATTTGCAACATATATTCGTTAAAATCGACTACGACTTGTTATAAAAAAAACTATAAAAGATAATTTGGCAGAAGTGAAATTCAATGATTGAACTGATGAGCGATTGTCTTTTTTATTTCCAAAATATTTATTTAAGCATTCTCTACAATAGACATTAAGGAAAAACATTATTCTTTTGTTGGACATTTGATTAGCATTAACTTAAAAAATGCGATATTCAATGAAAGTCAACTATTTTTGAGTAAAAAGCTCAAATGACGATATTTTGCTTCTAACAAAACCCAGTGTTTTCACTAAATCTCAGATAAAATCAAGTATAGTTAAGCGAATATATCAAGCAAAATCGATCACACCAAAGTACCTGGGTTCAAGTTGGCAATAAAACAACAAAAGTCTTTTGTCTAAATTTCGAAGATGATCGACTTTGTTGGGTTGAAACATTGAACTCTTCTGACGTAGCAAGATTGTGATGTCAGAAAGATCAAAAGCGGCACCTTGCGGCAAGCACAAGCAAGGAAAAAATCCCTGAAAATTAAGAAAGAACATATTGTTTTAGACAACACAAAGTCCTTATCTTTTTACCTAATTATTTGTAGATTGAAATTAAATATACTTCACATCTAATTGAAAAATTGACCAATTTCAAGAAAATTTTAAAATTTCTGAATATAGCGCAAAATAAAGAATTTATTAATGATTTTTACTCTTGATCACAACCTTCTATTAAAACATTTAGATCATATGGAGCATCATAAATATTCAACATAGATCAAGAAAAAAAAATGGAACAACGTGAAACGTTAAAACGTGCAGAAGGTAATTAGAAGAGTGGAAAACAATGTGGTAGAAGGAATGGGCGCAACAACTTGTTCAGGAATAAAAAAATTTTTAATCAGCGCATGACCACTCTGCATTGATGATGAAGGTGGTATATGAAATCGTAGCCGGAAATTTTACTTGTATTTGTTTAACTTTGAAGGCTTTATTTACTGATATGGTTGTTTAACAAGGAAGTTACGAGTGCGCACTGGGCCTATGACATGGTTGAAATAGTCATCACCTCGACAGACTCGCTTCTTTTCTCGACTGACGCAACTTCCTCTGGCAAGTTATAGCCATGTTTGGGAGGACACTCGGTGTCGCTGACATCCATAAGTAAAAAAATATTTTTGACGTCATTACGTTTGATAAAGTGGCAACACTTTAAAACGAAGTCGTAAGAAGTTTTGCTCGAAAATGATTTCATCTCATCAGCTGAAGCATCACGACTTAAACCCTGAAAAACATCGCTTTTCTGAAATTTCTTCTTTTTTTAACTAAAATACCTCAAAACAATTACAGACTTGACAAATTAATTAGTAAATGACCAATTCAAAGGGCCTAGTTTTAAAATCAGCGACATTTTCTTTAGTTAGTTCAGATGCGAACTTAATCCCATACTGACACATAGTTAACAAAACCTTCACAGAATAACTAGCATTTAGTAGAAAGAAAAAAAGATTAATTACATAAAATATTTAAAAATTTGTTCAAAATCAAAAATTGAAACATCTTAATGTGAATGTTAGTCGCTTTGAAGTAAAAAATGCCCTATAGCTACTACTTAAATCTTATTGTTAAAGAAGTTTTTTCCATATTTCACCATTTTTTTTTCTGCTGATTACTAATTTTTTTTGTAATAACATTTTCCGTATCTCCATGTATAAGCAACCGAAACACGAGTACAGGACCAATAACAAAAAAACTAAATCACCAATGTTATAGCAACAACTAAAACTACTTAATGACATTCACAACCAAGACGTATGTGAATAATCAACCATTCTACTTGATTGTCTGTTTCAATCAATTTACACACTTCTGCTTGGTGGTGGTGGTGGTTTTACCCGACCCATTCCTAGGGATGGGGGCGCGGATCAATTCCGCGGAATCCCAATAGTCGGGCGACTCCCCACGGACGGGACCAGAGGTCCAGAAGAGAAGGGGTGTGGCCGAAAATGGCCCGACGCAGAGGGTCTAGTACAGGGCAGTCGAGCACGAGATGTGAGAGATCCTGTGGTTCAGAACCACAGTTACTGCAAGAAGGAGTCTCGGCTCAACCAACCCTGTGGAGATAAGAGTTGAGGAGAGTGCTGTGCCCGTTGCAGCGTAAACGGGAGAGAGCACAGCGAGCGGAGCGAGGGAGAGTAAGCTCCTCGGGAGATACTGTAGGGATTTGGTGTTGGAAGAAACCAGATTGGACACTGCGTCTCCAACTGGTGTAGAGGGATAGCCGTTGGGAGGAGATAAGGGGTGTGAGGGATACTGATATACTGACACTTCTGCTTCGCTTAGCGCTTCAGCGCGGAAAATCAAAAAAAAAACAAAGAATGCTCCATTCTACGCTTGTAGTTGAAATGAGTCTTAAAGCAAAACAAACCTTTCAAAACACTCATTTTACACGCCAAGTTGAGTCATGAGCTCGCCGCGTCTAAGCTAATAACATTGTGTCAGGGCAACATAACCATTACGTGGCGCTATCGGAACATGGCGAGCAGCTGGCCACACTTGTTTTGTATTCAGGCGAGAGAGCAATAAAACAAAAACCTAAAGACTAGAAAGTTAATTACGTGACTGACTATGTAATTAATCGATTCAACCAAAAAAATTCACACACAAAAGTACAAGGGGCGTCCAATGCTTTTGAGCAGAAGGTCATTTTGGCTTCTTTGGACTAAGATATGCGGGCCAAGCAATTAAAATACTGAAGCCAAATTTCACCACAAGATTTTTGGGGGTTTTTACTTCCCATAAAATCCATTTTTGCATTCATTTTTCTGGAAGCACATTACCTTTATTCACTTTAAGTCATTTGAAAACTACCGGACGGGTCACGGGTCATTATAATGGTCACGGATTGGACGCCCCTGGATTGGACAATTCAACAAAAAAAAACAATTGACCTCGTAAAAGTAAAACGTAAACTTTGCCACGAGCGAGTGAAAGAATTTCTCAAACCAATTGCACAACGCTGACGTCGGATTGGATAAAACTTTTTCTCCGAAACCAAAAAAACCTGAGCGGAACGAGGAGCTTCCTTGATTCTTCATTAAAAGTGGCTTCCATTTTGCAAACCTGACATTTTATCAATTTTTTAACAATTTCACTCAAAAAGCTAAACTTGACAAAAAGTTTTGCCAAAATAGTTTAAGCTTGAATCGATAGCTACGAGTATTTGTCAAGCGAGAAAACAAGCCAAACAGAAATCCTGCAATAGCACACAATATCGATATAACTATTTACAAGTATTATTTGTTTTTTTTTTGCTTTTTTTGACAGAAAATTGAGTTTACTACTGCATTATGCAGGAAAAAAATTAAGTGCAATAGATCAAATAAATTGGGTCAACAATTTTTATTTTCGAGTGTGTTCATACAAAAACATGAAAATAAAAAAAAATACTTTTCAAAAACCTTCGTCTTACAAAGAAGAGATCTCTTGCATGTAGCAAATCGCTGCGATGTATTTCCATTCGGATATGGCTTGTGCGACTTCAAATAACAAGGTCAAAAAATTAAGTTCCTCCATAAGAAAAACCTTCATTTAAAACAGTTTAAATTTATTTATTTTTATATATCTTATCTCTATATTTATCTATATTTATCGTCCTGACTCGCAGGAAAGCGACGGAGGCGCTAATACATAGGGTAAGCAATTACCCCGAGCTGCTTCCGAAGATGCAATGATATTGCTGTCTGCTTGTACGTAATTTAATAGAGATATGACTTTAATTTAGAACTGCTTGCCAAGACCACCAAGTAGGGAAAAGTGCCGTAAAGTGTCTTTCCCAAGGACACAACAAAATGGCGCGAGTGGGTTTTGAACGAGATCGTGTTGGTCACGAGCCCGGCGCTTTAACCATTCGACCACACTGCCGCCATTTTCCACCGGTATATGAACATTCATGAATAAAAATCAATTGCTTGGTTTCTTAAAAATCCTTTAGTTATTGCTATTTTACAAATTAATTAAATTAATTAAATGTCGTAACATAACTGTGCGGTCCTTTAAAACCGTGATTTTCTGAATACGACCTTTACAATAAAAAGCTTGCCTACCCCTCCATTAATCCCATAATCAACGGGCGCTAGATTCTTGTTCCACACGCGCCAATATTGCATGCCAGTACCAAGAGCGGTCCATTCAATTACCACCACTTCTTTTTATAAACTTTTCTAAATGTTATATCATTTTGACATTCAAACAACAAAGTTCAAAAATTTTTTAAACATTTAGAAATTTGCAGTATATTGCAAGTACGAGTGTAGGCTGAAAAGTTCATAGCCTGACCCGGAAGGACTTACGCCAGACTGATGAAATTTGACATGCATAAAATGTAATCCTTTAACACTAACGGCATGCTTTATTTTCAGATTTACTGATGCTGATGTGTTTTTTGAGACTTTGAAAAGTGGTATCAGAGACTTTCAGTAAAAATGGACAAAATTTGGCGCCCTGCTATTATCAAATATCTACAGAAAAAGGGGTTAGCCCCCAAGGACATTCATGCCGATATGGTTGCTACATTGTTGATGTTCCTGCTTTATCAACAGTGATGATGCTCCAGTTTTATCAACAGTGAAAAAGTGGGCTGCTGAATTCAAGAGGGTTAGGGAGAGCCTTGAAGATGACCCAAGATTTGGTCGTCCAGCATCGGTAACAACCCAAGAAAACATCGACCGTGTTCACCACATGATAATGGATGACAGACGTTAACAGTTAATCAGATAGCAAATGCTGTAGCCATTTTCCGTGAACATGTTGAGAACATTCTGCACTAAGAACTTGATATGTTGAAGGTGTCCGCTCGATGGGTGCCACGCCTTTTGACGCCTGTCTGGATTCGCCTCAAAAATGGCGAAGTTTGCCTGAGACATGACCAGCCTGGTGTGCTTTTGAGCAGGTGTCAAAAGGCGTGGCACCCACCGAGCGGACACCTTCGACATATCAAGTTCTTGGTGCAGAATGTTTTTAACATGTTCATGGGAAATGGCTACAGCATTTGCTATCTGATTAACTGTTAAACGTCTGTCATCCATTATCATGTGGTGAACACGGTCGATGTTTTTTGGGTTGTTACTGATGCTGAACGACCAGACCTTGGGTCATCTTCAAGGCTCTCCCTAACCCTCTTGAATTCAGCAGCCCACTTTTTCACTGTTGATAAAACTGGAGCATCATCACTGTTGATAAAGCAGGAACATCAACAATGTAGCAACCATATCGGCAGAATGTCCTTGGGGGCTAACCCCTTTTTCTGTAGATATTTGATAATAGCAGAGCGCCAAATTTTGTCCATTTTTACTGAAAGTCTCTTATATCACTTTTCAAAGTCTCAAAAAACACATCAGCATCAGTAAATCTGAAAATAAAGTATGCCGTTAGTGTCAAAGGATTACATTTTATGCATGTCAAATTTCATCAGTGTAGAGTAAGTCCTTCCGGGTCAGATTATAAACTTTTCAGCCTACCCTCGTACTTATCAATAAGCAGCGTGTCTTAGCATCATACCAATTAGTCCTCAATAAACTTGGTATTTAATATTTGAAGCAGTGATTCCCAAGGTGGATTTAGCGGAACCCTAGGGTTTCAATCAAATTCTTAAAGAGTTCCATAAAATTCAGCTGATTATGCACGTGAGCAGTGGGGACCAAGTGGTCAGCAAGATTTTTAATACAACCCACGAGTGGTTGGGAAGATGCAACGTATGACAATCGAACATTAAATGACGAGAACATTAAGATGAAAATCGAGAAGTCTGAGACACATTTTAAGTGAAGACTTTTTTTTAGTGATCACTTTATTTTGGGCTCGAAAACAAAGTATTTCGAGATAATTTCTTAGTGAAGATCTTTTTTTAGCCTTCACCCGATTTTTAACCAATTAGGTGTTCCTTTTCCACTTTAAAGCTCTTGCGGTGTTCCACTGACAAAAAAGTTTGGGAACCACTGATTTAAAACAATAAATCTTTTAGGCCAAGACAAAAGGTTTTAAAAATATGTAAACTTTAAGCATTACGTCTAATTATAGCGGAGTAATTTAATGAATAATTTAAAAAGACAATTAATCAAAGTTAAATTCGAACAAATCCTTCAGCCAAAGCATTAGCATATCTCTCAACCAAACTTTAATTGGTCAAATGACCACTTTGATTTACTTCAGATATCGCTGCCTGGTTAAAATTGTTTATTTTGGTTTTCAGTTTTTATTTAGAAATATGACACGAATTTAGAACAGCTTCATAAGATCTCCAAGCAAACGAAAGTACTGCAAAGTGTCTTTCCCAAGAAGACAACATAATGACGTGAGTAGGTCTTGAACTGCGATTGTGTTCATTGCGTAGACCATCAAACCAGTGCTCTCAATGACACGACCATGCTGTCGGAAAACATGTCACGAACTTGTCGTGCTAATCATCATAATATTACATAGAGGCACACAGCCACATACATAGTATTACGGCTGTACTGGTAAGGCAGAGTTAAAATTAGCTGGCCTTGAGATTGAATTCAGACCCAGCACAAAGCAGGCAGAAATTATATCCACCAAACAATAGTCTTTAATTAAAAATTTTTAAACGCAAAAACAAAAACAACAAGGTGTTCTTCCTAAACAATCGCAATTTAATTTTATTTCACATTGTAAAAATGATATCAACACAATTGTTTTTCATTTAGCACACTTTTTTCGATACAACACTGACAAAACTCTTCTAAAATCTACAGAAGTAAAATCAGTAAAAGACAAGTCAAAACAAAACTAAATTATTATCAGCAAGCACTAATTTGCTTATATAAATACATACTAACTTGCTAAAATTTATTCAAACCAATAAAATAATGAATATTATGTACAAATAGCAATGAAGCTTACTTTTAAAGGGGCCAAACAACTTTCATTCAGTTTGTTGGAATAAGCATCAACCAGGTCTTGAACCACATTCTGCAGTTCTTTAATTGAAGACATGACCAGATGTTTAGAGGTATTAGTATAAAAGTTTATCAATTCTATTCTGGCAGCACAATAGTCAGCCAATTGTAAACATACAGTGCATATTGCAATTGAAATGTCACTCAAAGGCTGAAATAAAAAACCAGTTTTGATAAAGTTGTTTCAAATTTTTCTAATTTTTTATCTATCAATATAAAACAAACTAAAATGAAATTGTATCCTCAGTTAGGTAAAGAGAAATGTTATATTGATTATTGTTTTCTCCTATTTCAAAGACTTTAATAAAGGTGGCTTAATAATACATCCCATACCTCATGAGCAGTTGTTTTTAATGTTCTGCTTTACTTATCTCAACTAATTAATCAACTTTATTCAGCAAATAAAAATTGAACAAGCAAATAAACGCAGGTTGATGAATTTGTCGATTTGTCACAATTCCAATTTTAACCATTACGTATCTTGCATCTAGTAATCATTGATACAGTGTACAAATATGTATTTTCTTAATCATTGAGCAACTTTTTAAGATTACATTAAAATAAACTTGCCAGGTTGTATTTTAAAACAATAAAAAACAATAAAAAATATAAGATTTGTAGTTCCTACCAAGTGCAAGACTGCACTGGTAGGAACGGCATTGTGCATCACGCACGCCGTATGACCAGATGCTGTAATATATCGAGTTTGGGACAGATGGCACTAGAGAGTACCATCTGTGGCATTGTGCATCACGCACGCCGAACCCGAGCTCACTGCCCGACCATGGTTTCGAGTTTTAAACTCTCATCAGGGACAGTCTGCTTACTCGGGTTTAGTTGCAGAGCTGGTCATATAAGAAAAGTAACCCGAGTAAGCAGACTGTCCCTGATGAGAGTTTAAAACTCGAAAACATGGTCGGGCAGTGAGCTCGGTTTCGGCGTGCGTGATGCACAATGCCACAGGTGGTACTCTCTAGTGCCATCTATCCCAAACTCGAAATAAAAAAATAATAAATTTTGCTATTCAGCAACTCTTAATATAAAATCAGCCCCAAGATATTATTTGATTCTTAATTTTTTTAAGTAACAATCACACTTTATTCATCATTTTTATCTTAACCTAATAAATGTGTAGTTGATTTTCAGTCTTTTACAGTTATTTCTAAGCTTTTGATTATGACACACCGTAAAGTTTCAAATATAATATGCACCCGAATGTAATATGCACTATTAAAATATAAATCTAAGAAAACTCATTTATCATGCACATTGCAGTGCAACTCTCGTTTTTTTTCTATTTTTTTTTTCTTTGTTTAGCATTGTGACATGCACATGCTCTTGTTTTGCCTATAAAAGCAAGACTCAAGTGCACGATGTTGATGATGATATTGATGATATAAATGATCATGCATGATTTTGATGATATGGATGATCATGCATGATATTGAAGATATGAATGATCACACATGATATTGATGATATGGATGATCACACATGATATTGATGATATGGATGATCATGCATGATATTGATGATATGGAAAATGAATTGTATGGAGAAGGCAATGAGCTCATTGAAATTGAGAATTTGAGTAAAGATGTGAAAAATGAGTAAAAGGGTATAAATAAAGGTGAAGATGAGTAAACGTGAGTAAAAGTAATATGAATAAATAGAAATAAACATTTTGTAACAATTTATACTTTATTTTCCGTAACCGTACTGTTTTTTTTTTAATTTTAGAACAGGAAAAAAATATTTCCTGTTGTACCCTCATATAATACGCACCAAAAAAATTCATCCAAAAAGATAAGAAAAAAAAACATATTATATATGGAACTTTACGGTAATCTTTTTCATTATTATTTAGTGATGTATAATCGGTACATTACCTCCAATCAATCTACAGGGTGTCCATAGAGTTCTGCACATATTTAAAATTTTAATATCTCAAAAACTGCATAAGGTAGAAACTTTAAATTTTCGGCAGTGAATTATATCACCATAAAGTTTTTTTGTTATTTTTTACAGATAATTTTAGTGTTAAAATAAGCAAGAATAAGTCATTTTTAATAAAGGCGTAAGTTTGCAACAAGGTATGAAACATGTTGACCATTTAACAAAAAGCACAATGTGTTCTTTGGTACCATAAATTGAAATCACCAACTGCAGTACAACGTAAATTTAGAAATGAGTTTGGACAAGACCCTCCTCACACTAACAGCATTAAAAGTTGCTTTGTTGGAAAAAACCACACTGTTAAGGTAGACATTGTTATCATCAATGCACTGAAGAACTTCTTCAGCAAAAGCTGCTTGGAGAGGGTGATCATCCAGCTTAAGAGCTTGAACAATTTGTAACTTGTTAGTATGGATTCGAAGTCGTTTATGTAAAACTTTGTGAACTGTACTTCCGGGAATAGCAAGTTTATTTGACGCAACACGAATTGATTTCCTTGGGCTGCGATGAAATGCTACATGCACAGCATCAACAGACTCTTCATCAATGCTTGGCCTACCCGATCTTTTGCAATCCAAAATGTTGCTGATTTCCATAAAATTTTGAAACCATTTCTTTGTCGTCATAATTTGAAGCATCTCTTAATGCTGTTGGTGTGAGGAGGGTCTTGTGCAAACTCATTTCTAAATTTATGTTGTACTGCAGTTGGTGATTTCAATTTATGGTACCAAAGAACACATTGTGCTTTTTGTTAAATGATGAACATGTTTCATACTTTGTTGCAAACTTACACCTTTATTAAAAATGACTGATTCTTGCTTACTGTATTTTAACAATAAAATAATCTGTAAAAAAATAACAAAAAAACTTTATGGTGATATAATTCACTGTCAAAAATTTAAAGTTTCTACCTTATGCAGTTTTTGAGATATTAAAATTTTAAATGTGTGCAGGACTTTATGGACACTTTGTATTTTGTCTGCAAGTTGTTCTTATAAGTGTATTGTAAAAAATTTTTCATCATTTTAATTCATATTGCATTAAATGCATTCATATCGCATTAAATGCATTCATATCACATTAAATGCATTCATATCGCATTAAATGCATTCATATCACATTAAATGCATTCATATTGCATTAAATGTAGCTTTAAAGCAAGGATGGGGAACCTGATTGCACTATTGAGTCCCATGTCCAAACTTAAAAAATATGAAGAGGCCGCAATTATCTTTTTATGGTTTAAAAAAAAAAAGATTGGAGACCACACCTCATTTGGTTTCCATTTTAAGACAATGGTCACCAAACTACTGCCCATGGGCCATATCTGGCCCACCAAGATTTTTCATCTGGCCCATGGAGCTCTTTTTAAAAAACATATACACTTACTTTGAGCCACAGTTAGATAGAATTATGTTGGGAACACCCCAGTTTCAGGTTTTTATCTTGTTCTTTTCATTACAGAACACACCAAGGTTTTGGGAGAAAAGTAAAAAACTTAGAGCTTGGATCGAAGTGAAAACTTTTTTTTTAGAGATCACTACAATTTTGGGAGAAAAATAGCGACATTTGAGATCAAATCAAAGAGAAGACCTTTTTTTCTCTTGCTTTGGCCCAAGGAGGTCCAAAAAAATCTACATCCAGTCACTTGCTCGAAAAGTTTGGAGACCACTGTTTTACATATTCGAGCCAGATAAAAAGCATGGTTTGTCTCTTTACCAGCTTTTTTATGGAAATGAGATTCAATTTTCTTTCTGATGGGCCAACATTTTTATAACCAGACCTCATCATTGATAAAACAGAAACAGCATTTCAATCAATGGGATTGGCATGCTTTTTCCTAACCAAATGTAAGCTGCATCAAAATATTTAGCAGGCTGCATTTGGCCCATAAGCCACAAGTTTCCCACCCTGCTTTAAAGCATTGTGATGCTTTGCTGCTATTCTAGGTTTGTTTTTGTTTTTTCACTCTATTTTGGTTTCTTTTCTCTTGAAGGTTCAAAAAATGATTAACTAAAATCTTCTACAACTATTAAGCTAAATTGGCATTACAAGTTATGTAACTTGTTTACTTCCATATTTTCAGTTTATATTGTGATGTAGAGACCAGGGGTTCTCAAAGAAGGCCATGAATAAAATCTTTATTTTGGACTTTTGGTATAAAATTGATTAAATTAGAGACAGTTTCAAAGCAATAACCTTTTTTTCAATCTTTACTTGAAATTTTGGTACAATATTCTAAACAGGGGACTACAGGTTTTTGAAAATCTCTGTTAGAAGGCCACAGGCTTGAAAACTCTTGAAAAGTTTGAAAACTATTGTCAAAGACTGCTTTGGCCAATTGAAAAACGTAATGTAATAATTGATTTAAGAATCTGGCCTGATCTAGTTGCTTTGATTATTGTTTCATGACGTTGCCTGATTGGTAAAAATAGCATTATAATTTTTCTTATTCATTTGATAGGAAATAAGTTTGAAATCATTTGTTTAAGATCTGCTGCCTGTGTGGTGTTGTAAGTTGTTTAAACATCAGTATTGATGCCTTAGAAATTAATTCTGTAGTGAGATAGAATTGTTTTAGCCTGTATAAAAGACAAACTATTAAGTTAATATCACCCAATGAGGTGCTCATTTATTCTTACAGTTAGTCAGCACAAAATTGTTGAGTAAATGGTTGCAGTTGTTGGCACTATGAATCTTTAAAGTTTGGCAAAGCTTGAAAGCCAAGTTCTCTAAGAACTGAGTTAGTGCTATTGATTTTATGAGTACCGTGTTTTCCTCATAATAAGACCTACCCAATAATAAGACCTAGCATGATTTTTGAGGATGATTTTAATATAAGCCTTATTCTTAAAATAAGCCCTAGTTGACTGGTGACAACAAAACTCCCCTAATCTCATCCAATTACATTCTTTCTTAATATCAGTTAAGCAAAAACTCTGCTGGAATTTTGAAACCTGATGACTTGCAAGACATTCCAGAGGATGATGATATG
The DNA here is from genome assembly GCA_963680785.1 of Diplosoma virens. Lineage (NCBI taxonomy): Eukaryota > Metazoa > Chordata > Ascidiacea > Aplousobranchia > Didemnidae > Diplosoma > Diplosoma virens. The sequence continues at coordinate 42,117,273 of OY796888.1, read as the reverse complement.
ATTGTTTCTAAATAAATTGTTGTTAACGAGTTTGTGAATAAAAAACATATTAATGGTAAGTAAATGTAGATAGTTTTTCTGTAACTTCTGTATTTAAAAATCTCTTAATTTTTACTTTGTAACTTCCTTTTTTGATTTATCAAAATAAGATACCCAACAAAAATAAGCCCTAGTGTAAATTTTGTCTAAAAATAATATAAGCCCTATCTTATTTTTAGGAAAATACAGTATATTCTTTATAGTCAGAAATCCAAGTTTTTTTCTATTTCTAGAGAGATGTTTGCTAGTGAATCCATTTATACTTTGCCATCATAAATAAACATAGCTTTACTTCAGTGCAGGTATTTGGGTTACCTAGTTCAACCGATTCTGAAGTAAAGTTGTCACAGTGACAAAGAGAATTACTGAAGATTGAAACAATTGCAGTCTAAGCTAACAAAGCATTATCAAAGAAACTTTATCAATAAATATTTTAAAAGCAGGTCGGTAAAATTGCTTGAGAGTAATTTAAAGATAGTATATCTTAACACCTCTACTCTTTTTATGTTTTAATTCAAGTCAGGTGAAAAAATATGGTAGCATATATATAATACTTGATGTTTTGATGACTGTGAACTTCTACAAAACTAATCTTTTTGCTGCAGTTTAATGATTATACTACTTATGGGGTTACTTAAATGAAAGCTGAGTAGCAACTAATTATACTTTTTACATTTCTTTTATAATAAAACAAAGAATATATCTTAGCGAAATATGCAGCATGATAATACCTCTCATTAAATGCTACAAAAACATACAAACTTTTAAGACTATCAACAAACAAAAAACAATACCTCTTTAAAAGAGGTTTCTCTGATTTCATGCTTTTGTATGCTTACAAAAGTATCTCGCAAACTTTCAAAACTGTTTTGTAGCAATTCTTGTCGACCAAACCAAGCCTTTTGTTGAAAGAAGGCCAAAGAAAAAAACATTTTTTCTTTTTGTGAAAGAGTGACAAGAGCCATCTGAAACAATAACAAAATACAAAATCTATAAAAGTAGGCCAACTTACAAATCATATTTTTAAACACAATAACTTTTGTTGTTGCCATATTTTTAGCCATAAAAAAATTGGAATAACAAGCATCAAATTGATATTGTTTTTGACATTTTTATTCATCTTGCATATTACCATGTACAATCTCCTCTCATAAACAACATGAGGTATTTAGGAATATTAATATAAACCAAACTGCTTAAAATGAGAAGCACCAGACTCGAGTTTCGCTCTTATTAGAGCTCGTCAGTGATGCATATCTCACTGCGAATCGAATTCGCTACGTGTTGTCTTCCAAGCAGGAGACAACACCACTAGACCACGCGAGCCCAACAACAACTCGATCACAAGCAGCTGGAAATGATTCCCGGCTTTGCCGCGCAAGGAATACACAGAATCCACTGTGTGGTAAGACCAAGGCCGCACCTCATGACCGGGACTTACCCGACAAGCGTTAAGCATCGCGCTTACACTCCTAGAGCTTGGCGGGCAAAGAAAGAATTTTAATGATATTATAAACAACATGAGGTATATTGTTTATAATATCATTAAAATCCTTTCTTTGCCCGCCAAGCTCTAGGAGTGTAAGCGCGATGCTTAACGCTTGTCGGGTAAGTCCCGGTCATGAGGTGCGGCCTTGGTCTTACCACACAGTGGATTCTGTGTATTCCTTGCGCGGCAAAGCCGGGAATCATTTCCAGCTGCTTGTGATCGAGTTGTTGTCGGGCTCGCGTGGTCTAGTGGTGTTGTCTCCTGCTTGGAAGACAACACGTAGCGAGTTCGATTCGCAGTGAGATATGCATCACTGACGAGCTCTAATAAGAGCGAAACTCGAGTCTGGTGCTTCTCATTTTAAGCAGTTTGGTTTATATTAATCTCCTCTCAATTTTTAATTTAATTGCAAGTGCATTATTTTCAAAAAAACAAACAAAAAACATTATCTCAGCATGCTCCACACAACCAAGGCCACCTAGATAACAAGGCCGTTCAACTGATTTATGACGTCACAAGAGTAGTCCTGATATTTGCTTTTACTGAAATTGAAAAGCATTTCAGTCATGCTGCTCGGGTTAAAGTTAAATCGTTAGAAAAGTTTGGAGTCATCTATGTATTAATAGTTTTTGAGAATTTATGATAGAACAAAAATTAAAATTTTTTTGGTAGATTTTGTTCTTTTGAAAGAAATAATTGTAATTGCTGTTGATGGAGATTATAGGTTATACTTTTGCAAATCAGATAGTCTTAGAAATTTAAAAAGGCAAGGCCTTACAGTTTAAATTTAAGCTAAAAAAAATAAAATTTTTAGAGTTATAAACTATATGTTATGGCTTTTTTTTTTATTCTTTTATGTTATTTGAAGTAGTAGAATAATAATATTTATAGTATAAAAATTGCAATCAGTTGAATTTTTTCACTTATTTTATCAATTTCTTGGTTAATAAGCTTTTATATTTTAGGTTGTAAACTTGTTCTATTTTTGAATAAATTTTTTTACCCAGAATTTGTTATAGAAAATTGCAAAAAAAATTTTGAACCCCAAATGACTAAACTTTCAATTATTTTTCTTTACAGTATAAAGAGAATAAAAACCAGAAAATATATAAGTAGTAATAGTTTTGAGCTTTATTGCTGCTTGATGATATTGCAATACTTAACAATTTCATCAACTCTTTATTTGTACTATTTTTTCTAAAAAATTAATCAGTAAAAAAAAGTTATTATAATTAATATTTACAGTATTTCTTAAACTGGTTTAAAAAAATATTTTTATAGAATTTGTTAATAAGTTAAAAGTGGAAAAATTAAAAGTGATTATTGTAAATTAAAAATCATGCCATATCGTTGCTGTGTTCCTAAATGTAATGGGAATTATGACAAAAGCACCAAGGTGTCAGTGTTTTCCTTTACAAAAGATGAGACATTAAAGCAAAAATGGGTGCATGCCATAAAAAGAGTGAATTTTAACCTATCAGCAACTTCCAAGGTGAATTTGTTTGGTGTTGATATTTATTACTACCATACTCTTGTCATATTCTCAAAATCTAAACCATAAAATGAAGTTATTTCTTGCATAGTGTTTCATAAATGTTTTAATTATTTTTTGTACTTTTTTATTTAATTGTCAAAAATTGTACTTGTACTTTTAACAAGCTTGATTCAATTTTAAAATCCTTATTTAATATTCATTTTCTTGCACAGCTGCAATTTTTTAAAAATTGTACTGTTGCTTACACAGTAGTACAACATTAGTTTTTCTGGATGTAATGTGATGATAAAAGCCAAACAAAAGTTTTTTAGCTATGTTTGTTATTTAGTTTAGTAGTTGTTTGTTATTTAGCTGTGGAGCATGTAATGCATCAAATCTAAAGTATTTAATCTCCATACTATGTTACATAGTGCAACTATTATGTGCCATAGCAAAGTTTCTGTCCTAAGTAGTTTTGCATTTAGTGCATGAAAGAGAAAATATGGTATTTTTTTATACAGCTGTGCTGAATGTGTGAATATTGAAAAATTTAAAAATAGTAAATTGTTCATAAAGCAGAAATTTTCAACATCAATTGCCAAATAATGGTGTTTTAAGTATTTTACAGCCTTTCAGCTGCAAAAGATTATCTCTTAACATATTAAATAATGAATGAATTTTTCGCAGGTTGGTGAACTACACTTTCCACCATCTGAAATTATTTGAACTACTTCAGCTTTTGATGATAAGTGTGGCAAAACAATTACATGTAATTTAAAATTCCCCAAGTTGTCATTTGGTGCAGTTCCTTCAATATTTCCAAACTGCCCAGCTTATTTGTCTCAATCAAGTTCCACCAAACGGAACAGCCATAAAAATTTCTATGGGCTAATTTCTAATTCTATTTCGAAGGTCTATCAAGAGTAGGCTTTTTGTATCCATCTCAAGAATTTGTTGATATTGTATTAATTTGTTACATAGCTATAAAACTCGTTAAAATCGATACATTTTACAGAGCTTCATTGCAACGCAAAGTTGCTGTAAATAGTTGCTTAGCTGTTCTTGAAGCAGAATGCTTGCTCCACAACAATAAAGCTAATTTTTGTACTGAACACAATTATATCGCTTTAGTTGAAATGACTGTTTGGGTGTGTACCAACGTATTATTAATAATTCTTTGTTTTAAAAAAAATGATGATTTATGCACCAAACGCTTATCAAAAAAACATAAACTTGGTACACTAAAATAAAAGAAATATATTGTATTGATTTGAATTGCGTTTTGATTATTTTGAAAGTTAAAAGTTTTTGTAGTTTTACTTCTGTAATAAACTCGGTTCATCACATTGCTTTACTTGAAAATCGAACTCTTGTTTAATGATTTGATTTGAATTGCGTTTTGATTATTTTGAAAGTTAAAAAGAACTCTTGTTTAATGTACGTATTGATTTGAATTGCATTTTAATTATTTTGGAAGTTAAAAGTTTTTGTAGTTTTACTTCTGTAATAAACTCGCTTCATCACATTACTTTACTTGAGAATCGAACTCTTGTTTAATGGTTTGCATGAAAGTACAATATAAAAAGATTAAAAATAAACTTTTATAGTTATAAAACTCCTTGTTAGTGGCAAATGTCAATTCAACTCAAATGTCTGCTCAAGGCTCGACTCACTGTGACGGACCACTTTTAATGACGTCATCAAGAAATAGCAATTTGACTGAACGGCCTTCTCTCTAGGTGGCCTTGACACAACAGGCACCTCAAGAAATACACAATCTGACAGTTTTGGATAACAAAACTCAAACTCGGTCAAACATTATCCTTACAAACATCAGAATTTGACAATGTAGCTGCCTGGCAAGTAATTTTTAAAACAACAGATTTAAGTTAATACAATTAAAGCTACCTGTAAGGGTGTTGGAATCAATGGCTGCTTTTCTGCTTCAGCAAATTCCTTGGCTTTTTCACAGGCAAACATCCGAAGATAGTTACAGTAAGTTTCAAAGTATACATTTAAATCATGCAAGGAAGGATTGATGTTTTTTAATTCCATTTCTTTGATTCTAATTAATCAGCACAAATTTAGTAAGGATCTGAACAACAACATGACACTGATTCATGTTTATAATTAAACAAACTTAATTAAATAAAATATTTTTTTATTTAAAAGCTGACTTTCAAGAAGAAATTAAGTGCAATTACAAATCTCAGCTTTTGCATAAAGGAATAATTGCAACTTTACCACTGGCTCCATGTTTCCTAATTAAATCAGATTTGTTTACTTTATTATTTAGTTAATTTAACAGTTTAAAATAAATAGCTGTATAAAAGGAAATATATCTAAATGATTAATTGTTTGGTTTTTATTTATTAGTCACAATGTTTAATTGATTACCTTCAGCATACAAGGTTAGTAACGACAAAGAGTAGCTGAGACCCATTTGTTTCATTATTTACATCAGAATTAAAAAAAAACTAATTAATTATTGTATTCAATTATTTACAATAAGGTTAGACCATATTAAATCAATAAATAAAATAAACTAACAGTCATTAGTTAGGCCAGTAAAACAATGAGATTTTTTCAAGAGACTGTAACTGTTGTTTGTCAGTGAAACTAACCCAGAAGCCCACCTAAAGCCCTAGGAGGCAATAAAAAAAGAAACTAAGAAAATCTAGAAATGATACAGGGGGATTTAGGGTTAGTTTCGTCAACAAAAATTAGTCATGGTCACTTATTGAAAAGACTCAAAAGACATTCATCTTGGTTAGAAAAGATAAAATTAACATCAAAATAAGATACTTGATTAAAACCAAATTTTAAATAATTTGAGTTGCACATATGTGGATAAAACAGAAAATATAACAAGCTGTCATGATTTTTGGCCATTTTATTAAATGCACAACAAGAAAAAAAGCTTGAAGCATATTTTGGTAAATATAAACAAACTCAGCTATGCCTCAGTTTAATGCCAACTTATTATTATTGCATCAAAACCCAACTACTATCATGGAACAATACATAAAACATCAATTTTATTTGTTGCTAACATGCTATATGTGATTTTCAACTATTTTATAAACTACACTAAGGCAAAAAAAAACTCTTAAAATATATTTCAAAGCGTTGCTCGATAATGGAACGTACTAAGGTATCTCTCAGTTTTAATGCTAAACTTATTATTTTTGTGTTAAAACATAGACTCTGCAAACTTTACATTAATATTGTAAAGTCTATGGTTGAAACCAGGGATATCTAAACAATACCAGGATTCAAAACTCCGCTTTTTTATGCTACTTAATGCACACTGTAGGGGTATTGCAAATTACGTGCACTTACTGCTTTACAGTTACAACCAAAGTGTTGAACCGGAGCTGCTTAAAATAAAGTTCCAGTTCAGGTTCGAGTTCAGCTCCAGTTCAGGTTCAGCATATTTAATTTAATCAATCAATCAATCAATCAAGGTTTTATTTTTTTGTCCCTTATACCATAGTCTATAAATAAATATACTGTATAGTCTGCTGGCTCCCGTTCTGGCAAAGTTTTAACTCAGTGTCGTTAGTGTTAGGTTGGTACTTTTAACAATTGCTTATAGGTTCGGCCTATGCCATACTTAACAATAGGGTTTTGTCGCTAGTGGTTTTTTAAAATCGATTCTGGGGCCTTAAACGTTGTAATCAGCCAGTAAAAAAATTTTTATTATTGGTAGAACTTAGTGTTTTACTCACTTTTTAGTTTAGGCCAAAAAAGTTAAAGATTTTTAAATTAAAACAGAAAATAGTTTCTACTCTTATTATAAGCAGTTGATTTTAGTAAAAATAGATTATATATTTTTTCAGTGAAAGCAAAATTAAGTTTTTGATAAAATTTATACTTTATTTTTTATAATTGGCATATTTTACTTGGACAATCTAATATTATATAACTTTTGTACAATTTTTGCATTATTTTGATAATGTTTTTTTTTCATTTTTATTAATTGTTAAAAAATATAAATAAAATAAAATTTTTGAAAAAAGCTTAACTTGGCTTGCTTTTTTTCAATTTTATTTAAAATTGTTAAAAAATAAAAGTAACATAACAGTTTTGAAAACGATTGCTTGCTAACTCTTCCAGTATGTTCTAATCTACAATATGTAGGTCTATTAGTTTTTTGAAGTGCATTATTTTTAGTAGTAGTAGTAGTAGTTTGTTTTTATTCGCATTCAAAAGAAACAATTGATAATAATTGAAGACAAAATAGAGCAAAGGTTGCAAATGGGGAGACCTTTGCTCTATTTTGTGATCAACGAAAATTATTAATTAAATTGAAACACTACACATTAATTAATAAATATATATAAATATGTATCTAACCTTTTATAGTCATTTCATCAACTATCATAACTGCCATTTTTTCGTGGTTTTCTTGAGCATGTGGAACGGCACAGATTAATCTTTTTTCTTTCTTTTTTTTTATCTCTATATTTATCCTCCTAACTCGCAGGAAAGCGACGGAGGCGCTATACATAGGGTAAGCGATTACCCCGACCTGCTTCCGGAGATGCCATGATATTGCTGTCCGCTAGTAATTTAATAGAGATATAACTGTAATTCAGAACTGCTTGCCAAGACCACCAAGCAGGGGAATATGCCGTAAAGTGTCTTTCCCAAGGACACTACAGAATGGTGCGAGTGGGTTTTGAACCGGACCATGTTGATCATCAGTCCGGTGCTTTAACAACTCGACCACGCTGCCGACTTTTATCTGAATGCCAGAATTAATTGCAGCACATTTATTACGTTCAGGACGCAAAGTTGCAGGGGATGGTAACACATTTCATTTCATTCATTTCATTTCATTTTCATTTTATTCTCAATCATTAGTAAACAGTTTAAAACTTCTTCTTATCCTTTCGGCCTTTCCCTTTAGTCAGGGGTGGCCACAGCGTATTATTGTTCTCCACATCTTTTTATCTTTAATGTCCGTCTCCTTTGCACCAACTTCCTCCATATCTTCTTTTACCACATCTAAAAATCTTCTCTTTGGTCTTCCTCTTTTCCTCTTTCCGGGTAACTCCATTTCCATCATCTTTCTTCCTACATACTCTTGGTCTCTCCTCATGACATGTCCATACCACCTCAGCCTGCCCTCCCTTATCTTCATTCTTAATCGTTCTACCTTAACGGTACTCCTGATGTGCTCGTTTCTAATCTTGTCTTTTCTCGTCACTCCCATAGCAAACCTCAACATTTTCATCTCTGCAACTTCCATCTCTTCCACTTGTTTCTTTGTGACTGCTACTGTCTCAAGTCCATACACCATTGCTGGTCTCATCACTGAACTGTACACTTTTCCTTTTACTCTAGCTGGTAACCTCCTGTCGCAGATTACTCCTGATACTCTTCTCCATCCGTTCCATCCTGCCTGTATTCTCTTCTTTACCTCCCTCTCACAACCACCACTTTCTTGCACCGTTGATCCCAAATACTTAAATTCCTTTACTCTTGGCACTTTTGTATCCTCCATCTTTACTGTTTCGTTGTCATTTCCTCCATTTATGCAAAGATATTCGGTCTTCGACCTATTTACTTTCATCCCTCTTCTTTCCAATGCAAGCTTCCAGGATTCTAATCTCTGCTCCACTTCTTCCCTGGTCTCTTCGCAAATCACAATATCATCAACAAACAGCATCGTTCATGGTGGTTCTCTCCTTACTTCATTTGTTAGCTTGTCCATTATCACTGCAAAAAGGAATGGACTTAACGCTGATCCCTGGTGCAGTCCAACCTTAACCTTGAAACTTTCTGTAGTTCCTACTGCACACCTCACCACTGTCTCGCTTCCCTCATACTTATCCTGTAGGCTACTAGTTGCACATACTTTTCTGCTATTCCAGATTTTCTCATACAGTACCACAGCTCTTCCCGTGGAACCCTGTCATAAGCTTTCTTTAGGTCCACGAATACACAATGTAGCTCTCTTTGACCTTCCCTGTATTTTTCTATCAACATTCTTAAGGCAAACATGGCATCGGTGTTTTCTTTTCCTGGCATAAATCTATATTGCTGTTTGCTGATCTCCACTCTATCCCTTAACTTGGTTTCAAAAATTCTTTCCCATACTTTCATTGTGTGGCTTATTAGCTTTATTCCTCTGTAGTTTCCACAGCACTGTGCGTCCCCTTTGTTTTTATAGATTGGCATAAGCACACTCCTTCTCCATTCTTCTGGCATCCGTTCACCCATTAATAGTCTGTTGAACAGTGTTAATTTCAAAAGTTTACTGTCGATCGCACAGTTAATCCCTCTCTTCTTGGCTTCAATTTCTTCAACTATGGGGAAGCTATCCGAGCCTTCCCCAATCACACCGCTGGCTTTCCACACGTCTTATGGCTTTATAATATTTATTAAAGTTGAGATTTCGATATGAAGGTATAACAGGCTTCCACAACCAACGACCACAATTATTTTCTAAACACGACAGCTCAAACGGTACACCCAACGTACAACCAACGTTCAGCCAACGATACAACCAACGTGCAGCCAACGATGCAAACGCAAAACAAAATTTTCCCAAGTTTCGCTTGCGATCTGTAAACTCACTCTTCAAACCAAACCAAAATCACCGAACCACTTCATCACCAACGACTGAAAGGAATTAAATTTACCAACATCTCAATTTATAGTGTGCTCGCCACGTGTAAGTGAACCAATCAGATTTCGTTAAAATCACTGCACGTGATCTGCCTATAAAGCAGTGAACGCAAACAATAGAATTAATTACGAAATTTAAAAAAAGACTTTTATTCAGTTAATTAACTGTTTCAATTTCAGTGCGAGTTCTATTTTTATGATTTTAACAAACAGTCTAATCAAAAACTTTATCCCCATCTTTCCCATGCACTTCCAAACTTCTAATGGTAACTCATCTGTCCCAACTGCTTTACCTTTTTTCATCGTTCTTACTGCGTTCTTTACTTCTTCTCTACTGACACTATTTACCTCTTTATTAACCACTTCTGGTTCCTCTGACCTAGGTTCTCTGTTATTTTCCTCGTTCATCAGTTTTTCACAGTACTCTTTCCATCTCTTTAACACTGCCTCTGAATTTACCATAACATTACCGTTTTCATCCTTTATAACCCTCACGTGCTTTACATCTTTCCCTGCTCTGTTTCTCTGCCTAGCCAATCTGTACAACTCTTTTTCGCCTTCTTTTGTTTCCAATCTAGCATACAAATCATCATACGCACGTCCCTTTGCCATTGCAACTGCCTTCTTTGCCTTATTCTTCTTTTCTTTGTATACCTTTTTAGTATTTTTATCTCTTATTTTGCCCATGCTTTCTTTGCCTCTTTCTTTTCTTTTATGCTTTTTTGAACTTCCTCATTCCACCACCATGTCTCCTTGTCTCCTTTTCTTTTCCCAAATGTCACTCCCAGTACAGTTTCAGCTGTTTTTCTTAGCATTTCTGCTGTTTTGTCCCACTCATCAAGTAACCCATCCTTGCCTCCCAAAATCCTGGTCACATCTTGTCTAAACGCTCCTTGATAACTTGTCTCTTTCAGTTTCCACCATCGTATCTTTGGCTTTACTTTCTCTGCTTTTTTCTTTTTCACCATAAGAGCCATTTTGCATACCACCATACGGTGCTGCTTTGCGACACACTCATTCAATATTACCTTACAATCACACATTTCCTTCAAGTTTCTCCTTCTGCACATCACATAATCAACTTGGGTACTTTTTCCTCCACTCTTATATGTCACCCTGTGTTCATCTTTTTTCTTGAAATAAGTATTGACAATCGCCAAATCCATCCTTTTCCCAAAATCCACAACCATTGATCCTTCCTTATTTCTTGTTCCAGCACCATACCTCCCGATTATTTCCTCATCCCCTATGTTTCCTTCGCCCACATGTCCATTAAGATCTGCACCAAGAACTATCCTCTCTTCTGTTGATATACTTTCTATCAATCCATCCAGGTCTTCCCAAAAATCATTTTTCTCCTCCATCCTGTTGTTAACCTATGGAGCATATGCGCTTACTATATTTAAGATGAACCCATTTACCTCCAGCTTCATGGCCATCAGTCTGTCCGACACCTACCTCCAGAACACTTTCATCCAGCTACTCCCTCACCACTATCCCTATCCCATTTTTTCTTCCATCAGCTCCGTTGTAAAATATTTTACATCCACCTCCAATGTTCCTTGCTTTACTCTTTTTCCACTTAGTTTCTTGTAGGCACAATATGTCTACATTCCTTCGCTCCATCATATCTTCCAGCCCTCTTCCCCTTCCATTCATCGTTCCAATATTTAAAAAAACATTAGTTTGTGGAAAAGGTTTATTTAGTTTGGGAGGTATAATTAGGAAGTTGGATTTAGAGGGATTAATCGTGAGTTTATTAAAATCAAACCAAATTAATAGATTTTGAAGTTCTTTATTTATAATTGTAGTAAGGAAAGCAAGGTTAGGGGCCGAAAAAATTAAGCATGTGTCATCAGCAAAGAGTATTGGCATACAATTAACCGCTTGAGACATATCATTAACAAACAAGAGAAATAAAAGAGGGCCAAGAATCGAACTCTTAGGAACACCATAATTATTTTGTAGCAGCTTAAATTTGCACCCTTAATTGAAACGAATTGTTTACGAGATAAAAACGATTTAATTAGTTGATTTGCTGAGCCGCGTATGCCATAATATTCAAGTTTGAGAAGGAGAGTGTCGTGATTTACTGAATCAAACGCTTTTGTAAGGTTAAAAAAAACTAAACCAGTGAATTGATTAGAATTTATATTGCCATAGGAGTGTGTGATAACATCAACAAAAGTATGATTGATTGAGACTTTATTTTGAAAACCATATTGAGAATTTATAATTACATTATGTTTATTTAAAAAATATTTATACGCTTGTATAAAAGTCCCACAAAGATTTTTGAGAAACAAGTAAGAATAGAAAAAGGGCAATAATTTGTAGGTTTATCACGTTCTCCTTTTTTAAAAATTGGAACTATTCTTGCAATTGTACAATTTTTGGGAAAAACGCCTTCTGTGAAACAAAACTCAATAAAAACTTGAAGATTAGGAATAATAACTGAAGAGGCGATTTGAAGAAAAAAAGCTGGAATGTCGTCATGGCCAACTGCTTTATTATTTTTTATAGAATAAATAGCGTTAAAGCACTGTGAATGTGATCAACATGGTATTGGTTCAAAAAACCTATTCGCACCATTCTGTTGTGTTTTTAGGAAAGACACTTTACGGCACTTTCCTTTGCTTGGCAGTCTTGGCAAGCAATTCCAAATTTCAGTCATCTGTCTGTATAACTAAAAAAACAAAATAAAAAAATTTCAACTAGACAGCAATATCTGGGCATCTCCAGAAGCAGGTTGGGTTAATTGCTTGCCCTATCTATTGTATTGTGATGCTTTCTGCGAGTCAGGAAGATAAATATAGAGATGAAATAAAATAAATATAAATTGAGAAGTCTGAGAAAGATTCAAAATTGAACATTAAATTTTGAACTTTCTGGGATAACTGGAATTTGGGTTACCAATTTAGATTTTAGGTTGAACCGCATTTTTGTTTCTGCATGTGAAATTTCAAACGTGCAATTTGTTTTTCTTTGTCATGCAGAAACCGCTAGAGGCATTGTGAGCAAAAAGTGCGCAAGTGTCTTCGCAAGCCTCGACCAAAACGCCTGTGCAAACGTTATATAGCAGGGGTGGCCAGACCTGCCTCTCGCAAGAGCCGCATACAAAAAAAACGAAAAGTTTAAAGAGCCGCAATACAAAAAAATTACAAAATTTCCATAGATATCGTACAAACTTTAATTTACTGACACACGTCATTAAAGATTATGAATCTCCATTTGTGCTTTAAGTTCTTTAAAATTAGTTTCATATGATGTCAAAGCTGTTCGCAGAAGTTCTTTTACATGTTGGTTTGTTAGCGCCGCACGATGCTTTGATTTCACAAACTTCATAATAGAATAAAACGACTTACAACAGTATGTAGTACTGAAGATTGAAATTAACCTGATAGTAGTTTTTTTCAGTTCTGGATATTTTGCTGCTGGAACTTGTGTCCAAAACTCCAATGTATTCAGAGTTTGTGGGCCATTTTTAAGGCATGGTCTTCCTGCAGATCCACTAATTCAAGTTCCACGGCAGGTGCTTCTGATGACAAAGGTTTAGGTATAGGACATCCACTGGTGATAACATCAACTTCAAATGGGTTCACAAAAAAAGCAAAGCATGGCTTCAGTTTTCGCAGATCGTTAAACCTTTCTTGAAAATGATCATGCAGTCCTTGCAATTTGTCTTTTTAGTCTTCTAGTTTCTCGTTTTTTATTTCAATATCAGGAAATGCATTTATCCTTCTGCTGAGTTAGGAAAGTGACTGAATTTTTTTGACAATAAATCGTTTTGGAAATTCTGATTTTATTTTGAAAACCAAAAACTGTTTGAAAAAGATCTGAAAGAAGCTTGTCCTTACCTTGGAGTGCCAAATTCGAAGTGTTTAAATGCTGCATCATGTCGGTAAAAAACATCAGATCTTGGATCCAGTCATTATTTTCCAATTGAGTGTCACACTTCATTCATAATTTTAATCGTAACGATGTAATTTATCCCCGTTAATAGTAATTCGTAGTGTTATTATAAGAGAAATAATTGCGTCTCTTAGCGCTGCTGTCGTACAGTATTATCCGATTCGCTCTATTGCTCGATATATGTATCTTCTTTTCTCTTTTTTCTCTTTGTATTGACGTAATATGTTTTTGACCAACGTCATTGTACTAGAAGGTTCGCGTATATGCCATTTGATTCGAGCGAACAACCTCTCCAGGAAGTTCTGACTAAATCTCGAATTTACGAGCAAGTTTACGTCACGTGATCTTGTTTTCTATATAAAGCCGATGCGTAACGAATTAGAAGATTAGATGTGATTTTGAGACGACTCGAGTGGAAGTAATTTGGTTGGGCGCGGAAGGCCCGTTAGTTTTTGTATTGGTCGTCGAGTGTTGAATTTATTTTGTGCCAGTGGTTGGCAGTTTTGTTTTACAGAGGTAGAATTATTTGTGTTGATTGAATCAAGTTATAGTTATAATATTATTTTGTTATAAATATTATTTTTTGTTTTTTCCTAGTTGTTATATATGTTTATTTTCCTTGCTTGCATTTAAAAAAAAAAAACTTCTAATTTATTTATTTTTTTTTTTTTATTACTATTGTTATTCTGATGTGTCATTATACGTTTATTTTAATGTGTAATTGTTTTGTTTTTGTTGCTTATAGTACTAATTTCTTTTACTATGAGGTGAAGCAGACTCGGCGACCGAGTGGCCATCAGGCTACTAATAATGGTCTTTAGCTTCACCTCGTCGCTTTTTTTGTTAGTGTATTTTCATTCCGTTGATTAATTGCCAATTTTGGACGCGATAAAAATAAATACTACTACTACTACTATAGTGTTGATTCGCTTTGCAGTTTGGCAAAGCGTGGAATAGAAGTTTGGTCGGACGTGATTTTTGTAATACATTCGTTGTTATTGGAGACAGTGGTCTCTATTTGTTGTGAAGAAGAGTCTTCAACGAAATCAATCCGAGCTTTCGTAAAATCAACTGTATAAACTATCAGGCTCATAGCAAGACTACTTCTTGAGCCGGAATAAAATAAAATTTAGACACAGCTTTGTTTCAGCGCAGATATTCGGGTTACCTAGATCAACTGGTCCTTTGGGATTCCCGAACAAAGTTTGTGACATTGAGGATAAGGCTTTTTAATTTCTTTAAGAAAGGCAATAATTGGGTCTAAAAGTTTCACAAATCTGCGCAAAACGTTGTTAGTGGATAACCACCTTACTATGCAGAAGAGCGAGACATCACTGGGTTTATTTTCGAGCTCCAATTCTTTAATAAAATTTCTAAATTGTCGGTGAGTTTTGCTATGTTTGCGTATAAAATTAACAATTTCAAGTACAGTTTTCATGATATCTTTATATTTCAAATATCTTGAGATCAGATTTTCACGGTGAATAATGCAGTGAATAGGAAGAAAATCTGGGTAGCTAGGATCATTTTTTATAAGTGCAATTAATCCTGCATTTCTTCCCACCATAGAGGGCGCTCCGTCTGTTGCCACACTGACAAACTTATTCAATGGAATCTTAGCCTTCATTAAGATTTCGTCCAGCGCTTTTTTATATCTACGCCGAGAGTTATTTCCTTTAACGCAATTAAGTCCAACAATTCTTCTTTAACAACTACATTAGAAGAAACATAGCGAATAAACACAGCCAGTTGTGGGTTATCTGTTACATCAGTTGCTGCGTCCAGAGCTTAACTGAACGCAGTGGCATTTGCCAAATCTCTTTGCAGTTTGTCTTTAACATTAGCACTGATCCGAGAGATCCTCCTTTCTACGGTGTGTCGAGAAACTGGTGTTTGCGATATTAGCCGTTGCAATTTTCTGTTGTTAAGATCCAGCACTGCAATAATCTCGGCAATGTTTTTCTTAACGAATTCACCATCAGAATATGAATGTTCAGCCCGTGCGATATTCCATGATATAATGAAGCTGGCTTCAGTTGTTGTATCACCTTCCTTGTTAAACGTTTTTATAAGAGTCTGCTGAGAATTTAGTAGCGATTTTAACTCGGTGAGCTTACTCCTCCTTAATGCTGACTTCAGTGGATAGTTATTAGAAAAGTTGCTGTGTCTTGTTTCGTGATGACGTTTCATGTTACTCGCTTTTTAATGACTAAGAGAATCGTGGCAGATAAGACATAAAGGCTTTCCTCCGTTGTCGGTACGTGCAAATTCTCCTTCCCACTCTGGCTTAAAGGTTCCTTTCTCGTTCTCATATTTTCTCTTTTTTCTAGCTGGCGCCATTTCTTTACCAAACAGTGAAAGCTAGTTTCTTATTTATTTTTTGAAAAGCTAAACACTTTCTGAAAATCAAAATAAAAAATTAAAAGCCTTTATATGGAAATGCCTTACTCACTTTACCTGGACTGACAAAGATAACTGTTGCGCAGTTCATGTTAACTTGAAAAGTCACACAACCGATTATGTTAAAACCTAGATAGATTATGACGTTATAATTAAAATAATTACAATCGTTTGTTGCACTAAAAGCAATATGAAGGTCAGCTTACATCGCAGAGGGCTAGTGACTAACTAAGCGGTGAATCGGTAATAGTCTGAAAGAATTAGCAAGAAACTGCTGTGTTTTTAACTACGGAGCTTATTTTTTAATAGAATTATTTTGAAACGCTGGCCTAATTCGAAAACTACAAGCGTTTAACTGACTCGGTTCAGGCAATGTCTACGGGTAGCAATTACTGCGCATAATTATGATGAATGAATTCTAGCGATGCTTGAGTGAAATAAAGAAAAGCGAGTAAACAGAACAAATGCGTAAAAGCGATTGGCATGCAATGAATAATAGCAAAGTTAGCGCAATGTTTAACGAAAAAGATGCGAACTAAAATTGCGGGCTCGATCATAACAGGAATCTAAACAAAGAGCCGCACACAAAGGCCCAAAGAGCCGCACACAAAGGCCCAAAGAGCCGCATGCGGCTCGCGAGCCACCGTTTGGCCACCCTTGTTATATAGCAACTTTGATATTTTCTTGCAAGACACGAGGATAAATATATTTTGCATTAAATTTTGCATTATTTATCTTTTTTTCCAAAATGCTGTAAAGGTCAAAATATAGTTTATTTCTACAGAGGGCAATGGCTTAATGGGTTCTCATTCACTATTCGCCGAGATTACTATATAAATTCTAAAATTTTGGGAAATCCCCAAAGTTTCTGAAGTTAGTAACGGCAAACATTGAATGAGATAACAAAGCAAAGAAAAAATGTTAGCGTAATCCAAACCTAGTGAAGCGCGGATTTACTTTTGGGATCTTTTTAATTAAGATATTGTCGGTAGCATACACGATATTTTTAATAACTTAGGTCAGGGTGGTCCAACTTCTGCACTCTTGTGGGCCACTTTTCAAAATTATTCGAGTTTGCGGGCCTCAGTCGGCCAAAAATTCCTATTTTCGTTCCAAAATCAGGGTGTTCTCTAAAAAAAAAAAAAAAAAAAAAAAGGTCTTCACTTGGAATCGGTCTGCAAAATTCCTATTTTCGTTCCAAAATTAGGGTGTTCTCTAAAAAAAAAAAAAAAAGGTCTTCACTTGGAATCGGTCTCCAAAATTCCTATTTTGGCGCAAAATTATAGCGTTCTCCAAAAAAATTACGGCTGCTGCTTCTGATCGACAAGACTTGTGCAAAATTGATATGCGGCATGCGGCCCGCGAGCCCGTAGTTGGACCACGCTGTTATAGAAGATTGCCGCTACTTATGATCGACAAGACTTGAATTGTGCAAAATTGTTCCGCGGGCCGCACAAAATTGTTTCGCGGGCCCGTAGTTGGACCACGCTGACTTAGGTAATAATAGCACTAGATAGTTCGTGAATCAAACATTGTAAGCTAACATTTTTTTCATACAAAATCGAGTTGAAAAAAATGGGCCTTTTATATGTTTAAATTTTCGAGCGGGTTCAATTTGTTAATCTGCCCCTGGTAGCGTCTATATCTACAGTAGATCAATTTCAGTTCAGTTCAGATTCAATTGCAGTACTGCGGTATATCTATAAATAGATTAGCGTAGGAACAACAGCCGTATTGCGGAAACGTCTATTGCGACTCGTATTATTTTGTCAACTTCATTGAATTGAGGTCTCGCAGTAAAGGGGTTTAAATAGTCTTCGGATGATCAGTGTTGTACTGTACGGTGCTACTATTTTCTAAAATTTAATTTTCTGAAGTATAGTTAGTTAGGGACTTGTAAAGGAATTCAGTAAAAGCTTTTCAGTAACTTTGTCAAAAGATATACAATACA
Source organism: Diplosoma virens (assembly GCA_963680785.1). NCBI lineage: Eukaryota > Metazoa > Chordata > Ascidiacea > Aplousobranchia > Didemnidae > Diplosoma > Diplosoma virens. Next base: position 42,099,369 of record OY796888.1, on the reverse strand, counting down.
TGATTCAATTAATTCAAAAAAATAGTAATAAATGAAAATATATGAAAAAAAGCAGAAGTTACAAAAGATAATGGGAGCATGATTTCGCATTCACTGTGGTTGCAAATGAGCTTTTGTGTTTGATCAGTGACAAGTTACTCAGCAGCAGAGTGGACTTAGTAAAGTGAAATAAAAATCATAAAAAAAATTACAAAAAACTTTCTTTTCTCGTAATTATCCACATAAATCTTAATTAAGAATAAACAAATTAATCGATCAAAAGTTTTTTCTTCAAAATCAACAAAAATTTATGACAACTTTTAGTAAGAAAGTTGATGTAGCGATTGAAATCAGTTTTTTTATGTTATGGTTGAATAAGCCAGTTTCCTTGTAGCATGAAATCCTGCTAAATGACCACACTCTGATATTAATATATCTTACCTTAGTATAACTTTCAAAAAATCTAACTATACCACTTTTAGAGATATACTCGTAGTAGATCAGATTGATCTGACAATTCTTCCCTCGTAATTTTACCAAACTTATTACAAATGGCATGGAAACGTACAAATCGACTGCATGACAGATGTTTGCACTGTTTGATTAAACAAACTGATTTATTTTGTTTATTATTATTATTATTTTTTACAATTTAGAAAATTTTGTGACTCGTGAACAAAACTTGTTTGCCGAATGCGGCTCAGGCTTGAAAAACTTTGGCGACATCAGTCTCTAGTTGATAACAGACTGTTAACAGCGCTTGTAATACAGTCTGTACAATTCTTCCTGCAGCTTCACAGTGAATAATAATTACCGCAGGTCGTTTGGTGTCACATGATTACATTTAAACAGGTTGCTTCAGTTTACAAAAAACATATCGTAATCGGAAAGATAGAAAGAGTTACTACAATCATTTTGTTCAATTTCTCGTTTAAAAGGAAGTATTCAAACTTCTATAAATAATAAAAAATAATAATTTTAAGAATATTATAAAATTTAGCTTAGTCTAGAAATAAAAGTAGAAAGATAAAAGATGAAACAGGCAATTTCTGAAAAAGTGGTAAAGGTTGTACATTTTCGTTCAGGTTAGAGATAAAGCCGTTCGCTCAATATGACGTAAATCTATTTCAAATTTAAAACGTTTTTATTTGAAACGCCATTACCAAAACAACACTATAAAAAAGCAAAACTTCGTTTTATGTTTACAATTTATTCCTCAAAAACTATGTTATAAAGTTTGCTTGCTGAAAACTTTTCTATGCAGCCCTTTATATAAGGCAGTGGTTCTCAAACTGTGCGTCGTTTGAAATCTCGTAGGGCGTTGCACAGCCATTCTGTTCGAAAAACAGAAAATTTTAATGTATAAATTACGGTTTTATAGCTTAAGCCTTAAGGCTTACTGTTCTTAATTGGATACCAAGAATGTACTATTTCCGCCGGCTCACGCTTCAAACATTCAAAGTTTTTTCTATTGCAATTCATTTAGTAAGAAGTCAGTTATAAAATTTATTCAGTAAAAAGTCAGTTATAAAATGGATGTAAACCGCAAGTTAATGTTGCAGGCCAAGCGTAAATCTTCGATTGGAGATGATAAACCTAAAAAGAAGTCTCGCAAGTACAGCGACACTTATTTGGATTTTGGTTTCACGTTTATCTTGCAAAACGGTGAGGAAAAACCTCAGTGCGTTATTTGCAACAAGATATTGGCCAGTGAGAGTATGTTACCGAACAAACTTAAACGACATTTGACATCATCACATCCAAAATTTGCAAGTAAACCCAGAAACGTTTTTGCTCGAAAATTAAGTGATATGAAGAGCCAAGTATCAACCATTTCTAAATTCATGCAACTCCCATCAAAGGCTTTATTAGCATCCTATCTAGTTGCGCACAGAATCGCTAAGTGTAAAAAACCTCACAGCATTGCTGAGGAAATAATACTGCCTGCTGCAATTGATCTTGCAAGTACGATGATAGGAGAAGGAGCTGCCGAAAAATTAAAGTTAGTACCTTATCCAATGATACCGTGTGTCGTCGGATTGGTGACATGGCGTTGGACATTCACATCAACTGATCGATCAAATGAAAGAGCGAGAATTCAACCTGCAATTAGATAAAGCGACTGATAGTAGTCAAGATGCCCACCTAATATGCTATGTGCGTTTTGTTGACTTTTCTGAGCACAACTTGGTAGAGGAACTACTCTTTTGCAAGCCTATTGAACTTGGTTGCCGAGGAATTGATCTTTTTAACATAATCGACAATTTTATTTCCACAAACAACTTAGATTGGGGAAAGTGCATTAGCATATGCACAGATGGCGCCAAAGCAATGTTTGGCAGCCGCTCTGGACTGCGAAGCCTAATTCAAGAACATGCCAAAATGGCTAAGTGGATGCATTGCATGATTCACCGAGAGGCATTGGTGGCTCGTGAACTGAGCCCGGAACTTGGTGCTACAGTTGAAATCGTCACCAAAGTTATTAACTTCATCAAAACACGACCATCAAAATCAAGAGTGTTTGAAAAACTTTGTGCAGAGATGAATGCAGAGCATCGAAGTTTGCTGTTTTATTGTTCATCCAGGTGGCTTTTGCTTGGAAAATCATTTGAACGAGTCTACGAACTGCTGGACGAACTTCATGCATTTTTGCAACAAGAAAAGAATCAACTTGCTGATTACCTAGCTGAGAACGAATTTTTATTAAATTGGCTTATTTGTGTGATATCTTTGCTAAATTGAATAAACTGAACCTGTCTATGCAAGGGGCTGATAGAAATATGCTCGACATTTCAGATAAAATCACAGCGTTCACAAAAAAGCTGTATTTATGGAAGGAAGATATTGCAAATGTGTCCAAAAGTTCTCAGTAGGTACTTCTCTTTTTTGTCCAATCTGCTTGAGAAGAAAAGCATGATGCTGCCTTCAGATTTACAAAGCGTATTTGTGCAACACCTATCTACGCTCGAGTTGAAGTTCGCACAGTACTTTCCAGAAGATTTATCAAGCTATAAATGGATTAGCGACCCTTACGTCCAGCCCATCCCATCTTCCTTCACTGAAGAAGAAAAAGAAGACTACATTGATCTTACCTGCGACAGTTCCCTGAAAAGGACGTTTAATTCAGTCAATCTGACACATTTTTGGATTTCAGTGAATGATGAATACCCAGCTTTGACGAAAAAAGCATTGCGAGTGCTTGTCCCTTTCGCTACGTCGTATTTATGCGAAGCTGGATTTTCTGCCATGGCCGTCATTAAAACTAAATATCGATCACGAATAGACGTTGAAAGAGAAATGAGGGTGGCAGTTTCAAAGATTCTTCCAAGGTTCCACGACCTTTGCAAAAATAAACAAGCCCACACGTCACATTAGATTGGAACTAAATTACTAAATGATAGAGCTATTGTTCTTTTTGATATTTCGTTTCTTCATTGATTCTTTCTTTTCTTCGTTAAGTGTTGCGATACTACTAAATGAAACTTTGGTAGCAGTGTTTTTATGACTGGTGCGTCGCAAGCTCAGCAAACTTTTGCAAAGGCGTCACAACGAAAAAAAGTTTGAGAACCACTGATATAAGGCATCTGATCAGTTTGTTCAAGACTTTCTTAATATTAATAATTTTGATTTGGACAACGGTGCTCAAAAATATTCTAAGATAATTAGATCTCACAACAGAAAATTTAAATCGTTCTTAATGTTTAGCTAAATATTCCAGGGTCAGTTCACAAGTTTACTGTAAGTTTGTGGAAAACGATTAACCCAAATAAAATTAAATTAAAAAGCAAATAATTCAAAAGGTATTCTCTTCATAAAAACCTTCCTTTTTGGAGGTGATAAAATTTACGTTTATCTTATTTCACAGTATGAAAGGATAAGGTTTTATTACAATGTAACAGCTTTGTTTTAGTTTCTTCATATTAAAGATAACAAAATATTTTCAGTCTATCATTGATAGTGTTCAATTGCTCTGCGGATATAACAACGCTTGTTTTGTTATGACAGGTGACAGCAAAACTGATCTTTTTCTATGTTTTCAAAAAAATAAAAAAAAGAATCTATGACAAGATAAGATACCCATTTTCTTAGCCTAAGTATGTAATTAGTACTAATGTAAAATAACGTAAAATATTTGATAAATTTTTTTATCTAAAGCAGCGTGGTCCAACTACGCTGCTTTAGAACAATTTTGCACAAGTCTTGTTGATCGCAAGCAGCGACAACCTTGTATAAACAAGGCATGGCGAGCTGATGGAAGAGAGTCTAGGGTTGAGGCAGATTCCAAGTGAAGACCTTTTTTTTTTTCGAGAACGCTATGACTTTTGGGACGAAAATAGGTATTTTTAGCCAACTGAGGCCCGCAAACTTGAATAATTTTGAAAAGTGGCCCACAAGAGTGCAGAAGTTGGACCACCCTGATCTAAAGGAACCGAAGAATCGATTTAACCGCTCCTTATTATTTCCTCTGATTAGATTTATAAAAAAAAATTCTAAAACCTTTAAACTTATTCAAAGGGTCGCAGAAAATCACGTGGCAGCCATGCCGTAGGTCTAGACCAGAGTTTCTCAAAGGAGCCCATAGGCCCCCAAGGGAGCCACGAGGCATTTACCGTGGGCCACCAGCAGAAGTCTTTTTTTAAATCTGTACTTGATTTTTGGGACGAAAATAAAAAATTTAGAGACAGTTTCAAAATGATGACCTTATTGACGTAGCTGTAGCAGACCAAAATACTTTGGGGGACAGCATAATTTTGCCCGAATTTTTTGACAATTATCCGAATCATATACCCAAGTTTTACTCAGATTTAAGGTAAAACCTTTTTTTGTTTTCACTTTTTTTAGTAATAAATAGATCGAAAACGGTTGGTTTTGCGGAAAAAAACTTTTGAAAACAAAAGGTCTTTACATTAAAGCAGAGGAGGAGCATCAGCAAAAGCATTGGATCCCTTAATAAAACTGCAAAAAAGAATAGTTCGCACAATGACTTTCAGCAAATAAAACCCTCACACACAGCCACTTTTTAAAAATCTATATTTATTAAATATACTCGTATCTAACTTTTATAATTTTGAAGTTGAAAAAATATGCACGGAGTCCAGTCAAATCAGAATTTAGCACAAATTAACAACTACGTATAAGCAAACTTCAGAATTACATAAATACGAAACGCAATTATCATCGCGAAATAAGTACTTCATAAATAAAGCCCAAACGGAATTAGGAAAGAAACAAATTTAATGCAAATTAAAGGACCAAATATATGGCTTTAATACCAAATAAAAGGAAAAAACTTTTCCTAAATTTATTCAAAAAAAAGTACAAAGAATATCTACTCCATACGTACATTTTCAACTTAGTACTGTAACTACAATGATTTGCAAAATTAGACCAATATTATCAAAAAATGTAGTGTTTTTGTTTTTTACATTTTTTGTGTGCTTTTTTTGTTACCACTGACATATTAGTTTTATTGTATTTATTTATTGCATAAATGCGTGAAAAACAAGTAAGCTTACTTATATGATACCGGTACAACATTTAAGGTGGCAGTAGACTTAATAGTTGCATGGTTTTTTGCCGTCTCCTTGCTAAGTAATCTTGTGCATATTGTTTTACTGTATGTTTAGTTTAATATAATTAATTTGCCAGCAGAAAAATTAAAACAGATTTGATTTGATAAATTTTAGTTTTTTGCTCACTAATCTAGATCGTTTTGAATTGAGTAACTTCCTCCTGGTCCAATAGTGCATTTCCGAAAAATCTGATTCTACCCGATTTTTTTGCAAATTAAAAGGGCAATTCCCCCCCCCCCCTTTCCTTCCGGCTCGTAGGATAAATATTGAAACAAATTCCCCATTTTTTCATAATATTGCAATAAAACTTGTGAGGATGTTAACTGTGTTGCTCAACTTTTAGCTACAAAAAAAGTCAGCTTTTAATTTTTAAATGGCTTAGTGTACGTACTGAATATGCAAGATTTTCGGACTATCAGTTCAAACTAACTAGACTGGTACGTGTACATGTCCTATTGACAATCTGAAACAGGAAACTAAACCAATTATTCGGCAATAGGTATCAATTGTTTGTAGTTTGTAACTTAATTTACTTGAAATATAATAGATTAGAACTTTTTTTAAAAAAAGTAACTGTGTAGAGACGTTCGTAAACCGAGGTTTGACTATAATTGTAAGCAGGGTATTTTAAGCCAAGTGCTGCAAGTACTTTATCTACAGTTTTATTTAGTCACTTTGTCCAAGAATTAATAAAAATTAGTTAGAAGGCTAACTTTGTAAAAAATAAATAATGCTGAAAAATACAGTAGTAAGAAAGTACGAAAAAGAAAACAGAAGTTTTAGGATGGAATGAGAGGATGATTGGGCATTCACTATGCAGGGAGGTAAGGCTTTTTGTTTAATTTGTAAAAAGTTTCTTACCTAGAACAAAGGTGGTAACGTGAAACGCCATGACAAAACAAATCACAAAAATTTTTCTTGTGATTATCCACCTAAATCTCAATTAATAAAAATCAAATTAGCCGAGTTAAAGTCTTCTCTTCAAAATCAACAAACGTTTTTGACAGCATTCAGTAAAAAAGCAGACGTAGTTACTGAAAACAGCTTTTTAGCGGCATGAAATATAGCTCGTGCATAAGCAGAATTGAAAAAAATTTTTCTAAGTTCAGCTTGCAGCTTGCTGTCCGAGCAGATCCTTAAGCAGACTTGTACATCGAGCCTTAATGATCTGCAAGCTGCAAGCTGAACTTGGAAAAAATTTTTCAATTCTGCTTATGAATGGCTACCCCGACCACGTCATGGAGAAAACAATTGCACGCAAATTCAAAGATTTTGCATCACCTACTTTACATACGGTGAAGAAATGCCCTGTCTATCTTCATCTGCCCTGGTTAGGAACTCCTTCGGTTGGACTTAAAAATAAAATTAAAGCCAGTGTTAAAAAATGTTTCTTTGCAGAAGAACAACGTGCTGTTTTTACATCTCGCTCACTTCTTCCTGCAATTAAAAAGGATGTGTTGCCTGCTTCGGTTTTAAGCAATGTAGTTATAATTTTTTGTGCCACTGTGATAGTCGGTACGTAGGCCGTACATCTCAACGAACAGAACAGAATTAGTCAACAAGTGCCAAAATTTATTAGAACCGGCCAAATTCCAAACTCTCGCAATATTTCTATTTGTTCTGGAAAATCTTCAATCCCAGTTATGTTTAGTGAGCCTGTGATTGGTCAACACCTTTTAGTAAAGCCAATTTACACAATAACTTAAAAAGAATTGGAAAGCTACGACGAAAAGATAAACAAATTAAAAGAATTAATGAAACAAGCTATTATATAGGCGTACCAGCCGTGGTTGGTAAAATTGATAGCTGATTTGATTATGACACGACATTGATGAAACGGAGTTGAGTGAGAGAGCAGAAGACAAGTATCGTCGGCAAATAGTCGTGGTATTCAGAAAATAATAACTATTAAGAGGTTAGTGAATTACGGAATTAAATCTTTTGGTGGGTTTTTAGGACAAATAGGCAATTTGATTTTTAGTATTTGCCTTTCGACCAAACATTCGTATTACTAACCTGTAAGTCATTGAGAAATTAAATATGTTGTCGTACTTTCTGATATTTTTCAAATGCATACGTAACGTGGCTGAAGATTCCATTGACATAAACACGTCAAACTGATCTGGCCTCCTGTTTATACAGTACTATTGTTATTAGTAGCTGCTGTTTAACTAGGCAAATTATTGGTAGCTGTTATTTAACTTTTGCTAGAATGTGCCCACTTGGCTTATCGTAAGTGGTTATTTTGGCTCCAAATCTTGATTGAAATATCTGCTTTAATTAACGAAACCGTCGGTTACATCAACAGAATAAATGAATTTACGGTACTTTCCTGTTATCGCCCCACCACCTCTTGCAAGTATTTTTTTTTGGTGAAACTAACCCGGAATCCCCTACAACACTAGGATGAAATAAAAAAGAAATTTATTGCGGGAATTCCGGGTTACTAAGCTTCTTGAAAATGGATGAAAAGATGAAAAACTCAAAGAATATAAGAATAAATTGCAAAATCTGCTGCATTTTTTTCAAGCTAGATTTGAAGATTTGAATACTTTGAAGCCATGTTTTGACTTTTTTGCAGATCCCTTTCATGTTGACGTAATTAGTGATGGGTTTCCAGTCCCCAAAGTTTGAAATTTTGAGTTAAAATTTTGTCAAAAACAATTAAATTTTTTGAAATTAGAATTGTTGGATCAAGTAAACTATACGCCCGATCGGGCATATTCTTTACTTTAGGGGTCTCCAGAGTATGGCCCGCGGAGCTCTTTGTAAAAAATATACCGGTATACTCAGTTTGAACTACAGTTGGATAGAATTATGTTGGAAAGTTGGAAATCTCCATACAGACAGACAGACAATAGACATAAAGTAGTTATTAAATTTAGGTGAAGATCTTTTTTTTTTGAGAGCACCTTGAGTGGTAGAAAAACTAAAGAACACATTTTGCTTTGGCCTGAGAGGGCCTAAAAAAATCTACATACGGCCCCCTGCTCGAAAAGTTTGGAGACCCCTGCTTTACTTGATAACAATTGCTTAATTTTTAGCTAAAAAAATTAGGGTTAGGATTATTCTTTACTCTAGCCTAATTAGTCTTTACTCTTAGCTAACTCTAACCCTAACCCTAACCCTAACCCTAACCTCACTATTTTTTGAAACTGGGCGTATTTTTTACCGGTTCACTAATCCGGGCGTATAGTTTACTTGATCCGAATTGTTTTAATACAAAAAAAGACATTTTATAAATTGTGCTATTGTGACATTAATGAAGATAAAAAAGACGATTATGTTGCTTTACTTACGTCACTTAATTAGTATTTGTGATTTCCACAACAATCATCTCAAGAGTAAAATGGGCAAAGGTCGTGTCAATTTTTGAAATCCATCAGAAACGAACCAAAAAAATGCACTTAAGTTGACCAAATTTTCGTGAATTACTGCTCGCTTTGTCAGGTGCAACGGAATTTTCTTGGTATTTTAAAATATTTCGTAGCGCCTGACGAAGTGAGCAGTCGTGCACGAAAGCTAGTGTAATTAAATAAAACTCAGTCAACTTTAGGGAACTTTTTTTGTTTGCTTCTGAATAAATAATTTTAGTTAAATTTTTGTGCATAGTTAATGTCTATTTCTGCAATGTTACTAGCCTATTGAATTTTGCTACGTTGTGATTAACCAGGGCGAACTTTATTTTATGTTCTATTACGTAGTTGATTACTATTTTATGTTCTATTTATATTATTTAATGAGATTTAAGGATGAGATTATTATTGATGAGTATGATCATTATCTTATGTTCTATTATGTAGTACTATTACGTAGTTTTATTATTTTAATTTCGATTACGTAGTTGATCATTTCTGCATAGAATCTTAAGCAAAATTTTGAAAACAATTTTGAATTTTTATGATTTGAACATTGGACTTTGTAATTTTTATCAAATCGCTTTATCAGTCAATGCTTGTAGCTATTTTTTTGTTATTTGTAGATATTTTCAGTTAATACAAAGTTTAACCTACTTTTCGTTAAACTTTTGCGACGTAATTGAACGTCATATTGCCATGGTAACGATATCATAACCATATATCAATTCCGTGAAGCCATATTTCAATCATTGTACACGTTTTTTAATTAGCCTAAACTGTAACAACTGCTTGTATGACCTTTGCACAGGCGTTTTGGTCAGATGCTTGCGAAGGAAATATTTATTAGACGCGCTTTGGGCTCACAACGCCTCTAGCGGTTTCAAAAATTTTCTTTGACCAAAACGTTTCACTACACCAAAAATGTACAATAACTTGTGTAGCAAAGTACTTCCAGAAAGTCTTTAATCAGTCGACGCAAATTATTTACCAATTACAATTACCAATCGTTACAGTGATTCTTATTCAAATAGAAAATAAACACAAGGTTAAAACTTTGACTTTACCTGGTTGCATTACAAAAAAATCCTTTCAAAACAAAAAGACTTATTTTCTACAGTTAAAAACTGTAGCTTATAAAACTTGAGGCTCACTTCAGCTAAGCACTAACAATATCAAGCATTCCCGCCAGGCAGACGTCATAAAGAAAACCAAAGCAATGTTGAGGAAAAAAGAGAAATCCTAGAGACTACGTCATAGAAGCAAAAAATTAACAGTTTGGTATTAAGAAACTTCTTATAAATCTTCGCCCCCAGTTTTAACTCGAGGCTGCACGCCGACATAACCTATAGTAGAGTACGCTATGCATTAACCTTATTTTCTGGTTTTAGATGCGCCGATTCGGTAAATTATGATTAAAGCAACTTAAATGCATATCCGCATACATGGGAGGTAATAGCCGGAAAAAAAAAATTTTGTTTTGTTTGTTGATGCTACTATACGTCGAGTCAGCCTTTTTTTATTATTTGTGGCTTGATGAACAAACTTACAAAAAATTCATTCCTTCTGTGACCAATCGAACAACTGTACAACGACATTCCAAAACGTTTCACTTTCTACGCAACCAAACTTGGCTGGAAGAAAGCTTAAACCGATCTTTGGAAAAAGCTTCCCACGTAAAAGTAAGTCGGCCTAATGTATTTAAGTTCATTGTTGTATACCAGTGGTCACCAAACTACGGCCCGCTAAGATTTTTCATCTGGCCCGCGGAGCTCTTTTTAAAAAACGTATACACTTACTTTGAGCCACAGTTTGATAGAATTATGTCGGGAACACCCCAGTTTCAGGTTTTTCATCTTGTTCTTTTCTTTAGAGAACACACCAAGATTTCGGGAGAAAAATAATAAAAATTATAGATGGAATCGAAGTGAAGGCCTTTTTTTTTCGCTTTGGCCCGAGGAGGTCCAAAAAAATCTACACACGGCCCCCTGCTCGAAAAGTTTGGAGATCACTGTTGTATACCGTCAGAGTAAAGTGTATGTCAATAATATCAAGTCGGGTGAGGCTCATTTACCAAAATAGGTCTTTTGAAAGCATTCATTTCCGTTCATTTCAGTTTTTTTTATTTCTGCTCCACCTCAGAGTAAAAATACAACTATAACTATTTAATAATAAACCTAATTAAGGCAGCGGAATAGAAAAAGGAAGAAGCAACAAAACGAGTATTTAAATATTGAAACAATTTTTGGCAAAAGCTAGTTATATTATTTCAGTTAGGTAACTTTTTTAAGTACATACTGTAGAGCAGTGGTTCTCAAACTTTTTTTCGTTGTGACGCCTTTGCAAAAGTTTGCTGAGCTTGCGACGCACCAGTCATAAAAACACTGCTACCAAAGTTTCATTTAGTAGTATCGCAACACTTAACGAAGAAAAGAAAGAATCAATGAAGAAACGAAATATCAAAAAGAACAATAGCTCTATCATTTAGTAATTTAGTTCCAATCTAATGTGACGTGTGGGCTTGTTTATTTTTGCAAAGGTCGTGGAACCTTGGAAGAATCTTTGAAACTGCCACCCTCATTTCTCTTTCAACGTCTATTCGTGATCGATATTTAGTTTTAATGACGGCCATGGCAGAAAATCCAGCTTCGCATAAATACGACGTAGCGAAAGGGACAAGCACTCGCAATGCTTTTTTCGTCAAAGCTGGGTATTCATCATTCACTGAAATCCAAAAATGTGTCAGATTGACTGAATTAAACGTCCTTTTCAGGGAACTGTCGCAGGTAAGATCAATGTAGTCTTCTTTTTCTTCTTCAGTGAAGGAAGATGGGATGGGCTGGACGTAAGGGTCGCTAATCCATTTATAGCTTGATAAATCTTCTGGAAAGTACTGTGCGAACTTCAACTCGAGCGTAGATAGGTGTTGCACAAATACGCTTTGTAAATCTGAAGGCAGCATCATGCTTTTCTTCTCAAGCAGATTGGACAAAAAAGAGAAGTACCTACTGAGAACTTTTGGACACATTTGCAATATCTTCCTTCCATAAATACAGCTTTTTTGTGAACGCTGTGATTTTATCTGAAATGTCGAGCATATTTCTATCAGCCCCTTGCATAGACAGGTTCAGTTTATTCAATTTAGCAAAGATATCACACAAATAAGCCAATTTAATAAAAATTCGTTCTCAGCTAGGTAATCAGCAAGTTGATTCTTTTCTTGTTGCAAAAATGCATGAAGTTCGTCCAGCAGTTCGTAGACTCGTTCAAATGATTTTCCAAGCAAAAGCCACCTGGATGAACAATAAAACAGCAAACTTCGATGCTCTGCATTCATCTCTGCACAAAGTTTTTCAAACACTCTTGATTTTGATGGTCGTGTTTTGATGAAGTTAATAACTTTGGTGACGATTTCAACTGTAGCACCAAGTTCCGGGCTCAGTTCACGAGCCACCAATGCCTCTCGGTGAATCATGCAATGCATCCACTTAGCCATTTTGGCATGTTCTTGAATTAGGCTTCGCAGTCCAGAGCGGCTGCCAAACATTGCTTTGGCGCCATCTGTGCATATGCTAATGCACTTTCCCCAATCTAAGTTGTTTGTGGAAATAAAATTGTCGATTATGTTAAAAAGATCAATTCCTCGGCAACCAAGTTCAATAGGCTTGCAAAAGAGTAGTTCCTCTACCAAGTTGTGCTCAGAAAAGTCAACAAAACGCACATAGCATATTAGGTGGGCATCTTGACTACTATCAGTCGCTTTATCTAATTGCAGGTTGAATTCTCGCTCTTTCATTTGATCGATCAGTTGATGTGAATGTCCAACGCCATGTCACCAATCCGACGACACACGGTATCATTGGATAAGGTACTAACTTTAATTTTTCGGCAGCTCCTTCTCCTATCATCGTACTTGCAAGATCAATTGCAGCAGGCAGTATTATTTCCTCAGCAATGCTGTGAGGTTTTTTACACTTAGCGATTCTGTGCGCAACTAGATAGGATGCTAATAAAGCCTTTGATGGGAGTTGCATGAATTTAGAAATGGTTGATACTTGGCTCTTCATATCACTTAATTTTCGAGCAAAAACGTTTCTGGGTTTACTTGCAAATTTTGGATGTGATGATGTCAAATGTCGTTTAAGTTTGTTCGGTAACATACTCTCACTGGCCAATATCTTGTTGCAAATAACGCACTGAGGTTTTTCCTCACCGTTTTGCAAGATAAACGTGAAACCAAAATCCAAATAAGTGTCGCTGTACTTGCGAGACTTCTTTTTAGATTTATCATCTCCAATCGAAGATTTACGCTTGGCCTGCAACATTAACTTGCTGTTTACATCCATTTTATAACTGACTTTTTACTGAATAAATTTTATAACTGACTTCTTACTAAATGAATTGCGCAATGCGTTGTAAGCAATAAAAAAGATTTCAGTTGAAGTAATGGCTATTACATAACAATAGAAAAAACTTCGAATGCTTGAAGCGTGAGCCGGCGGAAATAGTACATTCTTGGTATCCAATTAAGAACAGTAAGCCTTAAGCTATAAAACCGTAATTTATACATTAAAATTTTCTGTTTTTCGAACAGAATGGCTGTGCAACGCCCTACGAGATTTCAAACGACGCACCAGGGCGTCGCGACGCACAGTTTGAGAACCACTGCTGTAGAGTATAAACTCGTGTTGGTTTTTCATACAGAGCAATGTACTGTAATTTAGAACGATAAATCAGTTTTGAAAAACGTCTTTGTTCACCAACTTTGTAACAAGGGTATAGGTCTTATATCAGTACTTTCCTGTTATGGCCCCACCATCTACTGCAAGTAATTTTTTTGTAAAACTAACCCGGAATCCCCCGACAAATTTTTTTTTATTTCATCCTAGTGTTGTAAGGGGGATTCCGGGTTAATTTCACCAAAAAAAATTACTTGCAATAAATGGTGAGGTGATAACAGGTAAGCACCGTAAATTCATTTATTCTATTAATGTAACTGACTGTTTCGTTAATTAAAGCAAACATTTCAATCAAGATTTGGAGCCAAAATAACCACTTACGATAAGTCAAGTAAGCACATTCTAGCAAACATTAAATAGCAGCTACCAATAATTTACCTACGACTGGAATAAAAAAGACAACATTTTTAATTGTATTCATCGATATTTTAAATACCTAATACTTTTTTATTTGTTTTTACTTAAAAAAGCATTAAAGGATTAGGCCAGTAACATTTTTTTCAAAAAATTATTTTTCTTACTGAAATTTTTCTTTACCATTCACGGCAATGACTTTAAAAAAGGACTCGTTTGCTTTTATAAGATCTGTTTAAATAAGATGAGTAATAACCATTCAATAAAATAATTGAGGTTATAAGGTCCATTTCGTCACCTACTAGTTTGCTTGTTTGCGATTCGCAAGATCAGCATTATGACAAAGGTTTTTTCTGAGTAAATTACAAACAGGCAGCGTTCTATAATCACTTTTGCAGCATACGTTGACGCGATGTTTATCACCAAGTTTCGATTCCATTTATGAGTTCTCTAAAATTCCAGTTTACCCATGGCTTAAAATACTTAAACGTAAGAATCGAAATGACGACAGTAAACTACAAATTTGCAGTTTTTCTTGCAATTACAGTATTTAAAAAAGAAATCGCAAAAAAAGTTAAATGGCAAATCTTTGGTTAACTTTTGAAACTTTAGTTGCTATAGTTATTAAGATAACAATTATTAAAATATCGCGGGCTTCCAAACTTGACATTAAAATTTTTATTTATTTTTTATGGTATCAATGGTAATCGATATAGTATACTATAATCAATATATAGTAATATATACTATAATATAAAGTATAATTATCAACATAGCTATACATATGGCAATCAATTACCCCGACCTACTTCCGGAGATGCCAAGATGTTGCTGTCCACTTGTAATTTAACAGAGATATGAGTGTAATTTATAGCTGCTTGCCAGGATACCAAGCAGGGGAAAGTGCCGTAAAGTGTCTTTCCCAATGGCACAACAGAATGGCTCGAGTAGGTTTTGAACCGAGACCATGATGATCACAAGCTTGGCGCTTTAACCAATCGACCACGCTGCCGCCAAAAAACGTTTTGTTAAGAAAAACTGGTAAAACTTTCAGCTTCCTTTAACATTAGAATTGCGAAATCTGTTTATTTAAAGACAAATCAGTTTTTAAGTTTTAAAAATCTTAAGAGATTTGATTTTGAATGAAAGCCTTCGATTTGACATGCTTGCTAAAGCTTTCATGATCGGATACAGGGGACAAAGGGGGTTTAAATTCCTAAATTTTCCGGCAGATGACCTACTTTTTTGGTACAACTATGACCTTCTAAAGATATCTTTAGGGGATCACCCAAACTTTTGATTGTGCGTTGACCCATAATCTTCTAACGATTTAAAGGTTTTTCGGTGTCTCTTAAAAATTTCTTTCTGAAAAATAAAAAACAATGTTGTGCAATAAAAAAATCAAAATTGCGGAGAGAGAACTAAAAAGTATTTTCTTGCAATGGAAAGACGAGACTTTAATTTTTATGCACACTTAATTAGAGATTAATAATATTTTTGAAGTTGCCAAATTATATGCATTGTTAAAAATGTGCAATTAAAACTAACCTCTGAATTTTTAAACCTCCTTCAAGAGATACGAGCCTTTTGTTAAGAATTACCGGCTTAAATTAACTCGAAATTTGAAACTTATTAGTACAGAAATTAGTACAGTACAGAAACTTAGTACAGGAATTAGTACAGAAATATACTAAATTAGTACAGAAACTTAGTTCTAACTAACAACGGTTGTTTAAAGATACAACCGGATATTCTATATTTTCAAAGTAAAAGTTAGAAGGGCTATTGTTCTTCACGATGGCAATTGTTTTATTAGTTTCAATTGTCTTCACAATGGAAGTAAAAAGTTTCGCAATCACTTTTTACAAGTTAAGGTAAGGTATAGTTTATGAATTAATGTTAGTTAAAAATGTACAGTATATTATAAATATAAAAATGCTGCCCAAAATTGAGGTTCAAAGAACCTGAATTATTAACATACCAAAATTAGATTGAAAGCTTCATGTTGAAAATTTTTTTAGCTTTGATACGAAATTATCTTCCATTACAAAAACTTAAAATAAATTCATTGCTTTGCAGTTACACAATGCGAGTATTCCGACTTACTGAGAACAAACCGATTAACATGTACATGTCAAATGTTGGGAGTAAGAAAAACTTATTTTCTCTACGACGTCACTGTTGCGGCATGCCTCAAATTTCTCTCATTTCAACAAATATTTTCACCATACGAGATAAAAGCTCTATATTGATACGCCATCAGTACAGCGCTTTTTATGACTCGGTCATTCTGCCGACAAGCCGAAAATTTCAAAAAAATGAGCGGTTACCGTGTATTGGTTATCATAAAATTGTTTAGGCAAACTTAGTTATTTTAAGCTAGCGTTTTATTTTGCCGTTTTATTTATTATTTTGAAATTTAACTTTTGGAACAAACAAATCTTATTTTACCCGGCTCAATATGCATTACAGATTAATTTAAATACAGGTTAAAATCTTAATCTGGGAGGCGCCTTTTGGGAATCCAAATCTTCCGTCGTTTGAAATCGAAACATGTGGGTTTTGCGAAGCTACCTTCGATAAAACTGAGGTGAATCATAAATTAGATTTATATTTCTAACAACAAATTTCGGCCATAATGATTTTTATATTAGGCTTGCTTTCTGAGCGTAATAGCCAGCAAGAACGTGATCTAGCGTCCAAAACAAAATGTCCGTGGTTAAGTTGCTTGCTGCTGGATTGAAATCAATTTTTCTTGGCTGTTCGTTTTCTGTTATATCTAATCATTCCTTTTCAACTCTACTACATATGCATAGCTTTATGTTATTAGGATTAAATATAGGGACTTAGTCTATGCTTTTGCTCGGTTGAAGCGTTAGATTTGTTGCAGATGGTTGGATTACTTACTTTCCTAATAATGTTCTAATCGTCTAGTAAATGAATATTTAATAAAATCTTTTATTTTGATTGATTCACCCTTAGACAGGTTTGACAAAAGAAAAACCGTACAAACCTCATGGTCTCAATAGCAGATCACTTCTAAAACTCTGCGCCTAAAAAATTACAACAATTAGCAAACCTATGTTATGATGCAATTGTTTGAGTTTTTGTCATTTACGCTGCTTGCATAAATACTAAAGTACTATTCACAAATGAGAGAATGATGGCGGTTAGTTTTAATTGATACAGCTTTTTAAAAATTTGAAAACTATAGTTAAAAGTGCAAATCTAAATTCAAAAGTTTCATTCAACTTTCATTAGCTGATTCATTCATTTATTCATTCATTCATTTTTATTTTATCCTTGACCACCAACATGATCAGTAAATTTTACACATTTAAAGGTAGTCCGAGAGTCAAGAAAAGGTAGACGCAGGAAAACGTCAGACGTTAGAACATGCAATAAAATGGCACGGAAAAAGTAAGAGAAAAAGAAAACTGGAGCATGCCTGCGTCACCAAAAGAACAAAAGAAAAAGGAAAGAAAAGAAAAATTCAAATTAAATTGTACACAAGTGTAGACATCCGAGCCATATGAAGAGAATGTTGTATAATCATGGGAGGGAGAAACAACAAACTCTGTGACCAAAGGGGTCAAGACCCAAAAGGGGATCTGGCAGGCAAAGAAACCCACCAAAAGAAATCCTGCCGCGGGTCAAAAAGGACCGTTTCAATGTATATAGTCGGCAAAAAAATAAATCAAAAAAAAAAGAAAAACATTTTTAAACTACTAATTTAAATTGTTGTTAAACTTTGGGATTGGAGTGTCATCTGTAATCTTTGCTTGACCGATAGTTGACAAATGGTTGCTTGTTTTCATTTGGGCTACCTAACAAAAACAAAAGACAAAAACCAAAATCAAAAGACTTTTTTATTAGAACTAATTAATAGGGTGCATCATTTCCCCCCTTTTTGGAATTTAAATTTGTGCCATTGAGAAATGGTGTCCATTTCAGATAAGATTTCACGAAAAAAAATATGGGGACCAAGTGACCCCCCCATCCACTCCCACACGCACCCCCTAACTTTGCTTTTGTGAAATCGCTCTATCGCAAAAACTAAATAAGATAAACATGTTATGTTTGGTATCAAATTTATTGCAACTACCTGATCTAGTTCAAATATGCAGAAAAAAAAGAAGTTATGATAAAATTTGTTTGCATGAAAAAAATTTGGTTGTATTTACAAGTTGATAAAAACCATAACTGAGTGCCACCAGATGTAGATTTTGTTTGACAAAGGTGTTTGTTTTGGCATTGTTTATTATTGTCAGATAATCAGATTAGGAAGGGAACAAAGTTTTACACAAGTTTTTATTTTCGAGGACTTGATACTGCATTTATTTAGCACATGTGCAGTGAGCATGAATGTTGAAACAATAAAGTATGTTTCAATTTCCATCTGACATTTATTAGGTAAAATGTTGGCTCTGTTAGTAGAGGTTGGATATAGGATAAAATAGAAATATTGATTGTTTTGCAGCCCTTAGAGAGATAGTATAGATATTATAAAAATAATAATACTAATCTTAGTCAGCTTAATAAGCTGATAGTGATATGACTGCAACTAGAGCATCAGCAAGCAATATCACTGGTGGAATGATTACAAGTGATGATGCAATTTTGAAAGGAGCCAAAATCCCAACAAATTTGCAAGTAATTCGATGCATGAAATATCATCAACAATTTGAAAATCTAAATCAATGGGATAGTGCAGAAGTTGTTTCGAAACAAGTTAAATTGTACTATGCTAAAGCAAATTTGGAAGATAGACTCATTTCGGATTCTTCAGCAAAGAAAAAACTGATACGATACTTAACGAAAGACAATTTTACCAGAAAGACTAGTGTAACATTACGGAAAACTGAAAAATATCAACAATCTTTGAAAGAACATGAAGCTTTCTTAAACAAAACCTTTATCATTACAACTCCTGATGCACTTTCAAAACCATTTTTATTTGAAGACGACAGAAAATTTTTAATTTCTATGCTGGAAGATCGGTCGGCAACCATTGGAAGTCATGACCGTAAGAATTTGACAAAACTTCAACTTAAGCAGCAAAAGAGGCATAAAGTGGAAGAAAGAAAAAAAGTAGAGCTTAGCAAAGCAAGAGCACAGTTTGAAGTAACACCATCGGGAAACATTTCTTGTTCGTCATCGACATCTGACAGTGGAAATTCACAAGATGAAATCCCAGGCTGCAGTGCAACACCAACGGCACACTGAAGAACAGTAAAAACGGGAGCAATTTTAGAGATACCTTATGATATTTTGTCAAAAAGTTCAGTAGTTGAAGTTATGACAAGGTGTGGAATATCTCCATCAGCTGGCTCTGCTTTTTTGCAAAGTATTCTATTGGAATCTCAGTATTCAGGAAATGAAGAGCTCACAGAATCACAGTTGTTATCAAAATTCACTCTATCATATGCCTCGTGTGATCGATATAAAAGAAAACAGAATTACAGTATGTCAGAAATCATCAAAGAGAGTTGGACACCACCGATGATATACAATATACGTACACTGGGATTCTTAACTTGTTCCACAATTTCAAGACAAATATAACAAGATTGAAAGTATGCCAGTTCTATTTCTAACGGTTCTAACACCAAACTCCTGGGAGTGCCATCCTTTTGCCCGGGAGCTGAGCAGTCATTTGGAAGCATCATTGGTGATTTCACATACAACCTGCTGATTGAATGGAATTGTACTATAGATGGTGCAACAAGCATGGTATTTGACACTACATCTACAAACACAAGCCTTTGGTCTGGAGGCTGTGTGGAGCTGCAAAATAGATTGAATAAGTCGTTGTTATGGTGTGCTTGTCGAAAGCACATAGGAGAACTAATTGTGGGCAGTGTTTTTAATGCATTACAAATCGAAACGTCAAAGTCCCCGGAAATTATGATCTTCAAAAATTTTCAAAGTAATTTTAGCCATGTTTGCCAAGATGACATATCTTATCCTCCATATTTGGAAGAATTGGACTGTTGTTCAGACTCTGAATTGAGTTTTCTAAATGAGCTGAGAAAGGATGCTACTGACCTTGCAACCAAACTGCTCACAAAAAAGGACAATTCTTATCTGCCCAGGGAAGATTATAAAGAGCTTTTGGAGCTACTTCTTTTTAGCTTTAAAGTCCCCCTCTCTCAAAAATCTTTCAAGTTTAAAAAACCAGGTGCAATCCAAAAAGCTCGCTGGATGGCGAAGGTCATTTATGCATTAAAACTGTCATTGTTATCAACAGAGGCAGAAAAAGTTGTGGATCCGCATAATGTTAAAAAACCTTTAATTTTACAATCTAAGGACACTAAAAAACTCAAACGATTTGCTATGTTCCTCTTATATGTATACATTCCTTGGTGGTTTCGATGCAGTTCTGCAATCTCTGCTCCCTTCTCTGACCTAATGCTGGTCAAAACTCTGCACCAGTTCAAGCAAGTTGATGCGACTGTTGCATCAAGTGCTTTGAAAAAGCTACAGCTCCATCTTTGGTATTTAACTGAGGAGATGGTTTCCCTTTCTTTGTTCGATGATCGTGTTACAGATACGGAAAAAGCAAAAATTGCATCAGCTTTGCTTAAAACTAAAGTGGGTAATGTTTCAGTCCCTAAAAAGAGAAAGGGAAATGGAAAACCAATTTTTCCAGCTGATGTGAATGAAAATTCGTCATTGGCTGACTTAACAGGAGAAGACTCCTGGTACTTTCTTCAATTAATAAAGATAGAAACAGGTTTCTTACTGAAGGATGTGGAAGAATGGTCACACGATGAACAATATCTTGCAGCAAAAAAACAAGCAAGCATGATTACAGTTGTGAATAACTGTGCTGAAAGGGGAATAAAATTGGCAACAGATTTTCAAACATCTGCTCGGTTTCAAAAAAACTTTGAAAGCAATCTCCAAGTGGTTGAAAAGAGCAGATCAAGTCGACCAAATTTGAGAAAGAGGCCACACTCTTAATGACATATTTTAGGGTAAGATGCAAATGCAACATCAAGATTTAATTATTTTACGGATTAAATAATATTCCTAATACCCAAATTTGGCAAGCACAAAAGTTGGAGAGCTCAAAACATGATAGATAGTCCTTCTTAAACTGAATATCAGTTTAATTCTTGCTGTTGCATCTCATCACCGTTAATCTGTAAAAATACTCATTTGTCTAGTCTTTTCCTATTTGCATTAGACGCATCCGCAATTTTTGCTTATTTGTATTCGTATAAATTGGAAGATATTACTTTGCGTAAAATGATAACATTTGAAAAATTCAAAGGTGTGCTGGTAGGGTGGAGTGAAAATAATTTTTTTTTGAAATTGAAAAAAGTGTAGTTCTAAAAACCTGCCAAACAGGTAAAATCTACGAAAAAAATTGGTTTTGGCGAGTTGCTACCTTTGGGGGGCTAGCAACCCCCCAAAATGTGTTTTGAGGGGTAAAATTTCCTAAAAATGTCGTAACTCAGTAACCGCTTATCGTAGAGGCATGATTTATGGCTCAAAATTTGCAGAATTGTCATGTTTCTATATGTGCTAAGAGAAAGTTTTTGTCTATTTCCACTAGAAAAAAAGTTATGATAGAAAAACTGTTTAATAAGTTTGTTTGTTTGTACTTAACTAATAGTTATCTGAAAAGTTATTATTATTTTTTTCAGGTATATTGTTAAGTAATTGTGTAAATCAAAGCTTTGGCCAAACTGCGAAGTAGTAAAACATGAAAAGACGGAGTTCAACTTCTGTAAAGAAGATTTTACATAGTGGACACACTTTCTCTACCCGTGATAGTTTTCCACCAGGAGTATTGCCTACCAAGCGACATGTAATAGAACGCATTCTTCATTTGAAAAACTTTCGAACCTTCAATGCTGTAAATGACATTGCCAGAGAAATTTATGACAGATGGGTATGGTGCAACGTATATCCCATTCATCTGTACACCATTTCGAAAAAAGTTCAAAGTTTTGTGAATTGTTTCAGTGCACTTGATCGCTGGTCAAAGAAAAAACGAGGAGAAGCATTTTTACAAAAGGAAAAAGAGTTTATGTCAACTATCGATGAAATATTTCATGTTTTTTGTGCTGACGATAAGCAGCGCAGAATTTTGGAGAAACAACATGGTTTGAAAATAACAGATGATGATTATGCTTTTTATAAAGATCAAACTAGTAAGCGAGTTGGAAAATGTGTGGATGCTGTGGTTCCTTCAACGTCAGCTGACATACAGTTTTTGAGGCGCTCTCGACCCTTACAACCTCATCCAGAACCACCAACATGTTCTTCCGTTACATCAGTTACATCAGTGCCTGAGTCAGCTTTGGATTATCTGTCAGATTCTAGTTCAACCAACACAGACCAAACGCAATCTTCTGCTGCTTCTGAATTTGTTTCTCAATCAATGCCATATGAAAATCAGAATCGAATGATTTGGTCAAACCTTGCAAGGATGAGTGAGCGTTTTCAGATATCCGACAGAGCTGCTGCTGCAATCGCTAATAGTATGATGCAAGATTTGGGTCTAATTACTGATGATGACAAGACATACGTTATTGATCGTAGCAAGCTTCGAAGAGAGCGAGAACGATGCCGTGCTGAAATTAGGAAAAAGGAGCAAAAAAATTTCAAGTTAGTGAATGCCATATACTTTGATGGGCGCAAAGATGCAACACAGGTCACCATGCAAGGGCCAAATGACAAGTTTTACAGGTCTGTGCAACTTGAAGATCACTATACAATGGTTGGGCAGCCTGGTGAATACTATCTTTTTCATTTTTCCACAGACGATGGCAAAGGAAGAACAATAGCACAAAAGATCTTCAACACCATTGCCAACACCGAATTACATGACAAGCTTACAGTAGTTGGCACTGATGGAACTGCAGCAATGACAGGCAAATTCAATGGTTGCATTCGTAAGTTGGAAGAACTATTGAACAAGCCACTACAATGGGTAATTTGCCTACTACATACCAATGAACTACCCTTGCGCCATGTCTTTACTATGCTTGATGGAACCACCAATAGTCCTGACACATTTGCAGGACCAATTGGGAAGTGTTTAACTGGAGATGTTTCAAGTTGGCCGGTTGCTGCTAATTTTAAGTCAATTTCAAACCCTCAGTTTGTACAGTTGCCAGAATCAGTTGTTAATGATCTGAGTACTGATCAACACTATGCTTACAAGATATGTTCAGCAATAATCATGGGAGTTGTTGACAGCGACTTGCAATATTTAAAAGTAGGTCCCATTGTGCATTCACGCTGGCTAACTCTGGGCTGTCGAATCCTCAGATATTATGTTTCGGTGGATGAATCCTCCTCAAACTTGGAAACTCTGACGAAGTTTTGTCTTCAAGTTTACTTTCCAAGTTGGTTTGAAATTAAGTTAAATAGTCAACTAACTTGCGGATCTAGAAATTTTTTCAACTTGGTCCAACGAATTTTTCAGGTGCCTGACGAAGCTGTTCGGAAAACTGCTCTGAAAGTTGTGCAACGAAATGCATTTTTTGCACACCAGGAAAATATCTTTATCGCCATGTTGGGTGACAACGATGAGGAGATACGAATGCGAGGAGTGAACAAAGTGCTTTCGATTCGTGGAAACTTGCCATCAACGGTTTCATTTGATAATCATGACTTGGTTGACAGTCGCAGTGAAGAATATTCTTTGGAAAGAGCAAAATATTATGATACCGCCTCAACTGTACGGCTGTTTGAACCGCCCACACTGGATCTAACAGTGAACTCGTACTACAAGATGGTGAATTTAACATCTTGCCATCAGCAGCCTCCGGTAATTGAACATTTAACTGATTTAGATATTGAACAATGCTGGATAAGACCACTGCAGCTCGACCACCCATATCACAACCAATGTGTAGAGCGCCATGTCAAAATGGTAACAGAGGCCGCAGCACAAGTTGAAGGATTTGAGCGAAAAGATGGGTTGATTCTCCAGAAGATTAAATCTCAAAAACTTTTGAAAAAATTTGACACTAAAGTGCAATTCTGATGCGCTTCATTTTGCGTAGGGTATTTGGTGTACTCTAACTTGCTTTCTTATTTTTATCTCACTCCTTAGGCAAAACAACCCAATATCAGCATCAACAGTTCGAAAGTAATGAGATGTAACAGATTTTCTTTAAATTACTGAAATACTAAACATTTTATGGGCAGTAAAGCTAGCATGTTCTGTACCTTATGAGTAGGCCTATTTAGGTACTTTGTCTGGTGACCAAAGTTATCCCAAATCATCTTGTTAATATTGTGATTATCATAATTAGTCCTTATATTGTGATTGTCATAATTAGTCCTTATCAGTTAGACATATATCATTTCAAATGTTAGATCAAAGTTATTTCCATACAGCGCAATTTTCGAGTATTGAGCATAAAAAACGGTTTATCGATTATAACTTTTTTTCTTGTGGAAATAGACAAAAACTTTCTCTTAGCACATATAAAAACATGATGATTCTGCAAATTTTGAGCCATAAATCATGCCTCTACGATAAGCGGTTACCAAGTTACAACATTTTTTGTCAATTTTACCCCCCAAAAACACATTTTGGGGGGTTGCTAGCCACCCAAAGGTAGCAACTCGCCAAAACCAATTTTTTTTGAAGTTTTAGCCTATTTGGCAGGATTTAAGAACTACACTTTTTTCAAATTTTTTTTTCACTCCACTTTTTTTTCAAATTTTTCAGTGTGCTAGAGTGTAATTTTGTGTTTATTTGAATTAAATCAGGTAGTTGCAATAAATTTGATACCAAACACTAAATGTTTTTCTTAATTAGTTTTTGAGATATGGCTATTTTTGTATGCCTGATTTAGGGGGTACTCGTGGGAGTAGATAGGGGGGTCCCGGGCCCCCATATTTTTTTGGTTCAATTATATTTGAAATGGAACACTATTTCTCAATGGCACAAATCTGAAGTCCAAAATGAGGGGGAAATGATGCACCCTACTAATTAATTACTATTTAGCATTTAATTTTTAAAATTGTAGCAAACTGTTAGAATTTAATTTTTAAAATATAGCTTAATATTTAAATTAGCTCCGACATAAATAAAGAAATAATCGATTACTCAGTGTATTTGCACGCAAATTTGTGAAGGTTTTTGCAAAAGGACCCCAAACTTTGTTTTTTATTTTTCAATGAGTTTGGAACTTTATGCCAAAACATAGGACCACGATAAGATATCGACTGTTGACGCAACGAATTAAAATACAACTTAGGTATATATTTAGATTTATTTTGAGTATTATAATTAGACGTTGCTTTTGTAAATACATCTAGAAATACAATTGGATTTTTACCAATATTTTGTTTAAATATCAACACATTTATCTCTTTAAATAGCATTTGATTTATGTTTAATATCTCATATTTTGACATGATGTCATTAACGTTGTAATTTCTTTTTAAACCAAACGTTTTTTATCATTGTCTTGAATATGTTTATAAATTGATTATCTATCCAAGCAAAAAATCTTTATGTTTAAAGAACTTTTCTGACTAATACTGTATGTTTTATTGTGAAAAAAATAAGGTAGTTTGTAAAATATTGTTTATGCTTTAGCAATATTTTGAAATAAATAAATATATAGCGCCATCTACAGACCATTGATTGAGTAACATGTGTAAATATTCTTCTTTTTAATACATTCTCTGAGTCTCTTGCATGCTGTTTGATTAAGATCTGCTGTAAATAAATTAATACTAAAAACTAAAGCTGTAAACTGTAATTATACTACGACCCAATCAAGAGAACAGAACATAGTTTATAAACTGAAAAGAACAATTGTGACTAAATCTCAGAGAATCCAAAATAAACTTACAATTGATGCTTACACTAAAATTTATCGGACAGAATGTTATTTTTAGGTTACAAATGATGATACCAAAGCTGTAGTTTTCCATTTTGCAGAACTTCACAAGACTACTCTTCCCAAAAAAAGGTAAATAAATTTGTAAACTTTTTTTATTTTGGCTTTCTTTTATTGAATTGTTTCATTTTTTTATTTATACTGTATAAACAGGAGGCAAGATCAGTTTTATGTGTTTATGTCAATGGAATCTTCAGCCACTTTACGTATGCATTTGAAAAGTATCAGAAAGTACGACAACATATTTAATCTCTCAATGACTTACAGGTTAGTAATATGAATGTCAGCCCAAAAGGCAATACTAAAAATCAGATTGGCCTATTTGTCCCAAAACCAACCAAAAGATTTAATTCTGCAATTTACATTCGGTTGATTTGTAAAAGATTCCCAATCGATTGCGAAATTCGAATTGCTTCTCGCTCTATTTACGAGAAGCAATTCGCTTACGTGGCTTGAACGCTATCAATAGCTTATCCCTGTTTTAAAAAAAGAGTCGGCCAATATTTTATGAGTATTCACTACAACTTGCTGCTCTTATAGGTCAGACTCCGACATTTGGACCCCTTACGGCAGCAAAAAATTAACAATGCAACGATCACGTGAATCCTCCCCTTTTTCTAAACAGCGCAGATTGGCATTGTGGGTTGTTTCCAATTGCGACTACACCAAAGGAGCGGTTGAAAGAATGAAGTACATGAAGTCGCTTAAAGCAAACGGTTTGCGCGTCGATTTTGGAGGAAAGTGTTTTCCCAACGGAGTCAAGCAATGGAAGTATGAAGATTATAAGTTTTATTTTGCTTTCGAAAACAGCATTCATTGTAAAGATTACATCACCGAAAAGTTCTTTCACAATGCACTTGATAAAGGTGCTGTGCCTGTTGTTTTCGGTGCTTACAAAGAAGATTATGAAAGAGTTGCTCCTCCTAACTCTTTCATCTATGCGCAAGATTACACAATAAAGGATCTAATTGATTTGCTAAATTACCTTGATTCCAATGATAGAGCATACAAGAAGTATTTTGAATGGAGGCATGAACCATTACTGAGTTTGTACGAGCACCAAAGTCTCGACTACTGCCAGCTATGTCGAGTTCTTCATGGAATAAACTACGACTACATCTTCAATAGGAATTATTTTGAGAAATATCGTGAGTTAAAGTTGTTTACCAACGAGCCGCAAACGAGAACAATTCCGTCGATTACGCACTGGTTATACGATGACGAACACAAGGACTGCAAGCTTTATGTGTTCACACTAACAACTCTAATTTTTTATCAAGTATGGAAATACCATTCTGTTGTGACTGTTCTTCTCACATTAGCGTTGCTTATTTTTTTGACCAAAGCTAATTTATGTTTTGGTTGGATTTGTTGCCCAAAATTAATTCGTTTTTTAATTGCCTCTTGTAGACATAATATTTCTAATAAGAAAATAGGAAAATGGATCTAGATAATTACCCCTAAATAGTTAATATTTTTTGATTACCACGACTATTTGCCGACAATACTTGTATTCTGCTCTCTCACTCAACTCCATAATTCTTCAAAAAAAAGTAAATTAAGAAGTGTCTCTACTGTGTATTTGGTGTAATTCAAATGAATTAACTATTAATTTGCAAACATGTTGTGTCATAATCATTACATCTAAAATCAATTCAAATGTAATGGATTTTTCTAAAATGCTTAACAGTTCACCAATTATCTTAAAAAACCACATTAGATACTTAAGAATATTGGTTCAAAATTAAACTTTCAACTTTATCTAAATGTTGTAGACAATAAGTTTTTCAAAGCCGTTGGTATCCTATATAAATTAAATTATTTTCTACCACAAAATGCTCCAGTCGAATTATATTATTCACTTGTTCTTTCTCATTTACTTTACAGACTGGTGGCGTGGGGTTCTACGTTTCCCTTGCATAAACTTGCTTCTATTCAAAGTAAAGTGGTGAAACTGATAGGCGGAGGACATTTTTCAGAAAGTACAACTCAATTGTATGCTAAACTAAAAGTACTAAAACTTCCTGCTTATTATAAAAATTTGAGACTGCTAAACTAATTCATAGCTGTATGAATAGTTAGCTTCCTCCCTCCTTTTCCGATTATTTTAACAAATCTTGTGATGTGTCCAACCGTTCAACAAGAACTTCAATAAACCCGTATAATTTTTACAAACTATTATATCGTGTGCCGGAGTCGCAAAATTGCCTCGTCCTTCCAGCTCCGCATAACGCGATTCGCGACCAGCACCAAAGTTTACGGTTTTATTTGATTAAGAACAAAACGATAATTACGGCGCTAGTCGGAAACTGTTTTCTGAACAATATAACACAAATTAGTTTCAATACGTAGACACTTACAAACTTACAAACTTACCAACGATGTTGGGCAAGCAAAGGAAAGGAAATCAAACACCAAATTTTTCTACCCTAAGTAGACAACGTCCAAAGGGACAAATATAGCAGCCAAATAATCTAAAAGTTTCTCTGCCAAATGTCAAGTCACCGCCAGCTCAAGTTGAAAGGCTTGCCAATACAACGTGGCATCATTTTATGCCCACAGCCGCGCAAGAACGCATTAAAAGGTAGCGCTGATTATTCAGCGCCGATACAAAAGGCGTGCTGGCTCAAAACTCGTACCCAACACCTACTTCGCAATATTTTACGCAAACGAGGTAACACTGCCCCCACGAGGATGTCAATCCGACACATAGAGAAACAAAAATATAAAACAAAAACATCACAATACATAATAGTTACAAACCAAATAAATCGATACAGAACGTTAGTTGCAAGCAAAGAAAACGAAATATTAAAGCAAACACAGAACAACAAAATCACAATTATCAATTTTACTCATTCGAGTTTGTTACCCGTTTCCTTATCAAATTCCAGAATCAAACAAAGTTTAGTTATAGGCCGCGTAATCACGGAGCTAGGGGTTTTAACACTAACCGTGCGAACTACACCCGATTTATCAGGAAACGTTTTAACTACTCCAAGGTGGTCCAACTTCTGCACTCTTGTGGGCCACTTTTCAAAATTATTCGAGTTTGCGGGCTTCAGTCGGCTAAAAATACCTATTTTTGTCCCAAAATCAGGGTGTTCTCTAAAAAAGAAAAAAGGTCTTCACTTGGAATCGGTCTGCAAAATTTCTATTTTCGTTCCAAAATCAGGGTGTTCTCTAAAAAAAAAAAAAAAA